>JAZKLR010000106.1:1200000-1800000 GCA_037103525.1 Ganaspis brasiliensis
GCGCCTCTGCTCCGCTTCAACTGACCTCCGAGACGCTAGGCACGCATATTTATTCCAGACGCGGCGACTGCGCAGAACGAAGTGCGCGCTGATTGGCGGATAGCTTGTTGCCTGGGTAACCGCACCGTAATTTATTTGTAGAGGTAAGCAGATAACGTTTATATTGGACGCTTTCTATTATTATCATTATTTATTATTAAATACCCTGTTGACAATTATTCAATAAAAACAGAATTAATTTTTGATTGAAAGTTATCAAATCTTGGAAAATGCATAACTATTTTGAGTTTCCAAATTAGAAATACTTAAATATAGGAAATAGTTCAATAAATAGGAAAAAAATTAAATCTTGGGATAAATTGTTTGTAAATTATGAGAACTCTTAAAATTGAGAAGCAACGAAAGATTTTTCTCTCGAGGGAAACCACGTTTGCAAAGATATCCAGTTGAAACTTTAAAAAGTACATTTTCTAAAGTGAACTTTATTTTGACTCAATAATATAAATAAAACGAAGTGCTCCTTCTGCAAGTAATTCTCCACATTTAGCAGGAAGGTTGCAAAAGAGCTGTCCACTCTTACAATATTTTTCACTTTATTATGTTTTTAAAATTGAAAAAAACACTCTCCGCGTCTCGTTAATTTTTTATTAACTCTCGCAAAAAGAGCAGAAATTCTTGATATAACTTTCTTTTATTGCAAGAGTAAAAGATGAAAAAAAAACAAAGGGGAAAAATCACAGTAGATTAAAAACTCAGAGGCAGATGGGAGAAATGAACTATTGTTTATAATCGAGAGAATTGTCCTGAATATAACTCACGATCATTATATTTATATTCTTTTATTATTCATCTATAATCACCCGTAATTATACTCCTATCCTTTTTGATTAGCATTATATATTTTAATAATTAAAAGAAAATAACCTGAAGATTGTATTGTTTCAAAGATTGATATTCATATTCCTGTGTTAAAAAGAAATAAATAATAAATGCAAATAGAATCACGGCAAATAATACATTTTCTTATACGGACACTCTCCAGGGGGTTGAGACGACGTTCGCGGAACAGAGATAAATTTCTTTGCCGCGTAAAGAAACTTTGCAACTAGTTTTACATTTATATTTACATTCTGCATTCAACGAAAAAAAGTTTTTGATAACAAATTTTTATGAGGCCTTGATAAATTATAAGATGGTACGAATTTTTTATTTCATTTTAGAATCTTTCAAGAAAATGAGTCTCTAAACCGTTTTTAATTAGGCGATTTCTCCCATAGCAGAGGTTACCCCTACTCTGCCTAACAGCTAAAATAAAATATAAATTCTGCTTATAAGTATTTATATGGTTATAGAATAAACATTCGCTCCGCATAGTTGAAGTTAAAAAATTCCAAGTTGAAAATATTTCTAATGTTGCATTGTTTTATAATCAAAAAGAAAAAAGTGGAACAGTCCGTAAACTGAATCGAAATTTAGGAAACTATAGACTGTCTGACGGGAGTTTTGAAGACGGGTAATCAGCTGTTTGATATTGCGCGTGCGCAGAGCTCAAGGTTTCACGCACGCGCAATATCAAACAGCTGATTAACCATATTTCAGAGTCTCCTCAAACAGTCTACGGTTTCCTATATTTTATCTTCAATTTCCACTTTTTTCAACCAAATATCGTCTTCATACATCTAAAAACATTTTAGATATCTGGTACGTTTTTTGTAATTTACCTAAAGACTCACGAGTCCCTAAGAACTCTAACCAATAAATAGAAAACTACGAAGCCAAAAGATTTCTCATCTTTTGAAACAGCCCATGACATTTCTAAACCCAGAGTTCGTTTAATCATCCAAATTAATCTCATTTAATAAACTATATTATAATAACCGAAATGGTATAATCGCGTGATTCGAGTACATATAATCAGTTTAATTAAATTAACTTCAAAGGCATTTCCAGCACACTGGTACTTTTTAACATTATAAACTCCTCCGTCTTTTCAGCAGCATTCTCAACTCGTAAAGTTTGAATCACATTTTCGAAAGTGGTCTATAGAGCGATTCCAGGTGAATTGCATTTTCCTTTAACTTTAAAGAACACATCCAGCATTTTGTATTGCATCGTATCAAAAAGATGAAATCTGTTCTTGATACTACTACCTGAGAAGAAGTTTGAGAATTTCCTTTTCCAGCTCTAAACCATGTAAGAGTCGTGTTCAAGCCAAAAAAAAAAAAAATCAAGAGAACTTGAAAGGCCAACCTGTTTTCCATTTTCATTTCATCTACACTGCCCGCAGCACAAAGAGAGTATACAGTGGAGAGAAAATCGAGCAAAGGGAGAAAACTCGCTGGAGGGAGATTTAAATGAAAGTGGGGATAATAAGCTCCGATTGAAACTTCATTGAACCGATACTTACCCCGAGTTGCCCTTAGAAAGTGATATTATAATAAACATCATAATAGAGGCATTCAAACAATGAGCAAGTGTGTCAACGGTGCGCAACGCGTCTGTTCTCGAGAGGCACTTTGGTATTTATCGTGTCGAATACTTGGGACGCGGACGTTTACAAAAGCTGCCTTGTTCAGGCCACGTGTTATCATGATTTACGTAGTCACACACCAGAAAGTAAACTCAATCGACAACTAGCGAGTGACAACGACACTGAAGATCTTTGGATAGCTAAAGCACTGTGATGTTCATGTGCAACTCTTCGGACCGGATACTCCTATTCAGCTTCCGCTTTCTCTGAATGCCCTCATAGTGTCTCTTTCTCTGGAGCTCTCGCCTTTTCCCAGCTTCTTTCAACGGCAATAGACAACATTTGTCGGAAAATCGAAGTCGAAAGTATTTCTATCATCTTGAATTGCACTGAAAAATATTTTAAAATTGGAGTTTTAAAATGCTTTTTTGTAAAAACTGTTGCGTGAATCATTTTGTTTAAAATGTTTAAAGTTATCTTCCTTATCCTATTCTAAAAAGAACGGACGTTGTGGTTAACTTCAGACGTGTAACTCCATTTCCAAGTCTCCCATTGGTCAGTAGATATGATACCTCACTATCGATAGTTTTCAGTTTCGATTTTTTGTTTTGCAGACGAATTAAAATCTTTTAATTAAATATTGTAACTTCAAGTTTATTTTATAAAATTTCTTATAATGTTAGCAATCTAAAATAAAAAAAAATTTTATTAACATAGAAATTAGCTTTGACCTTGGCTTCCCTATACGAGAACCCTTTCGACCAACTTCAGAGGTGTAACGCGTTTTATCGGGCTTCTGTTTGGCTAGCAGATTAGATGTTTATTTGTACTATTTTTCAATTTATTTAAAATCTTCGTTTATTGAATAATTGCATTTTATGAAATAATAATAAATTGAAAATAAATTAGATTGTAATAATTAAGGAGTGATAGTTTAAGAAGTGACAGTGATTTTAGTGAAGTTTTTAAGGTTATAGTGTTTTGAGTGAAATAATGTTTTGTTTACATTCGCATTCATTTCTGACAGGTGAGTAGTGATAATAATATTATTAATCTTTTATTTATTTTTATTTTATTTCTAACTTATTTATCTGTTTTTTAGTTCTATTATTTAAATGTTATTTTTTTTTCTAAAAGTATCATAAGGGGTCATTCACATATCACGTGATACAAATTTGAGCTATTTTGAACCCCCACCCCCCTCCTCGTGATACTTTTTCTATTGCTAAAAAAATTAATTTCCATGGACCGTGATATTTTGACTACCCCCCTCCCACCCCTAAAGATATCACGTGATATGTGGACGACCCCTAATTATTTATGTCATTTAAGGTTTTGATATTTCTTTTTATTAGAATGCACGCTGTGATTGTTATCGGATTTCTTTTCGGTCAAGTGGAAATAGTGAAACTGATAAGTAATATTAATTTTTGGTTTTTTATTTTGTTTTATTGTATGTTTATAATTCATTTACCTTTTAAGTTTCTGTAAAATAAAAATATTGTACTTTCATGTTTAAGGTTATGTTTTTTGTTATTATTCTCTGGTTAGGTAGAACAGTAGGATAAAATGACAAAATTTGGTTCAAATTGACTTTAAGACCGCAATTTTAAACCGAATTAAAAAATTCTTCTTTGCTCTAACGCAGAACTAAATAATTCTAAAGAGATCTGTGAGAGTCGATTTTTTAATTATTGTTTTATAAATTTTTAATGTTAATGCAAAAAGGTATAAAAGAAATGATTTTTTACAATTTTTTATTTCTTTTGCACATAAATTTTTTTGCATACTTTATAATGTATGCATTTGATGTTTGGGGGTGTGTCAATAGTAACAATTTATTTAAATAATCAAACTTTATGAGTTTTCTTAAACAGTTCACATTATAAACATTCATTAAGAAAGAAATAACAAGCGCGGGTCGATCTCGTTATTCTAAAAACAGTCGTTGTGATTAACTTCAGACGTGTAAGACCCTTTCGTGACCTCTTATTGGTTAGTAGATATATTCGATAGTTTTCGATTTCGACTTTCTGATTATCATAATAATTTTTATAGTAAAATATTAAAATTTAATTTTAAATTTATTTTACAAGACATTTTGCTATTTTGGGAATTTAAAACTATAATAATTTTAGTATAGTTAACAATAATTTAAAAATTAGGTTTGAGCTTGAAATTTATGAAAGAAATACCTTTCGAAGAACGTCAGACGTGTAATACCCTTTTTCGCTCTCTCATTGGTCAACAATATCTTCGATATTTATCGATAGTTTTTTGTTGTTATTTTGGTGGTAGTTTGATAGTAAGTATAATATTTTAGGTTAGTTGTTGACATTTAATTTTGTAATATTTAATTAAATTTTTAATTTACTTTAGGATAAAAGTGTTTTACAAAATAGAATTAGTGAAGGGTTCAGTGCTTAATAATGTTTTACTTTTATAACAAAAAGTAGTGTGTGCTTTTAGTGTGCTACACGTGTCAATCTTCAGGAGATTTATACAGATGAGTAATAATAACAATGTTTTTCATTGCTTTCTTTTTATTTAATTAATTTAATTATATTTAATTATTAATAGTATATTATTAATATTATATTGGAACATAAAATTAAGTTAGTAATTTTGCACTTTTAATGGTGACGTTTAAGGTTAGAGTATTTTGTGCTATTATTGGATGTTATTAATTGGAAATTGAAAAGGTACGGAGAATTTTATTATTTTTGTTTTTATAATTAACAGTTTTAGACTTTTAATGGTAACATAAAAGTGAAATATTGTTGTTACTCCTGTGAAAAAGTTCAGTGGGACCCAGTTTGGTCTTTCCACTAGGAAATTAGTGGGCTTGAAAGGAAAATTTCTTGCAAGATTAATATGGGTGGTTTATGGCTTTCTGTAAGCAATATAAGACAGTGCTTAATCTGTCATAAAATCTTTAATAGAGTTTAAAGTTCCTATTAAAAAACATTTTCCCCTTGTTTATAACAAATGAACAAATGTGACGTATTCTAAATTTGTAATAAAATAAACTATCCTTCGATAACGATAATGGTGATGTGAAATATCATCAAACACTCATAGACGTAACAACATGGGAATCAGGGTGGGCCCGGTCCACCTAAAAACCTCTCTGGCGCACCCTAAAAAAATGAGGATTTAAAATGTATTTGAGATAATAAGGATATCTGTAAATATTAAATTCAAGTTATTTTTGCGCAAAATAAAATCTTAGCAACTTTATACTCAGTTAAAAAAAAGATTAATTGACTTTTTGGCACTTTTTACATGTATTTAAATTTCGAAATCTCATCTTCTGATGTCACTAGTAACCTCCAAAACAGTGGCGTAAATTTGATTTGAAGGACTCGCCGCAGGAAGGAAAATTGGGCCCCCCCTTTCTTAGAGAATTTCAAATAAAATTTTAAGCGATCCTATAGTTAAAATTCAAGGCAACAATTTTAAATTTAACAAAATAAAAGTAAAAATTAAAAAAAATAATTGAGAAACGAAAAAAAAAATTTTAAAATAACAAGAATTTAAATTAAAAATTGAAGAAATTCCTTAAACAATAATCGAAAATTAAGGATTATAAGTTAAAATATACGAAAATAATAATTACCTAACAGATGAGAAATAGACGAAATTTAGAAAAATTTATTTAAAAATAAGAAAAATGATTGAACTTGAAGACAATACTTTAAATTTAAAAAAGGAATTAAAATTCCAAAAGATATTAAAGACAAGATTAAAAATCAAAAATTGTAATTGAAATTTGAAGATAATAATATTTTATTAAATTATTATTATAGAAAATAATTGAAATTTCAAGAAAACAATTTTATTATAACTAAACTAACTGAAAATTGAAGAAAATAATTTTAAAAAGCAGATAATTAAGTAATGATAAAAAAATTAAATGAAAAAAAAAATTTCAAAAGAGAAGAAAAAAACTATTGAAGAAATTCATTTGAATTTAACAAAAAAATAAAACATAAAAAATAAAAAAAATTATTGATTACAAGTTAAATTTAAGAAAATAACAAAAAATGAAAGATACAAAGCAGTAGTTTTAAAATAAATTAAGTTTTTAGGCTACCTAAGAAAGTGGAAGATATTTTTGAAAAATTAGGAAAAATATTTATGAAATTGATAAAAAATTAATAGAAATTTTCAATTGTTAGAAAATATAAAATGCCACGAATATACACTCTAAATCTAAATTAGTGGTTTTCTACTAATGAATTAGCGAAAAGTGAGCTACTATTAAATGGTATGAATTTTACTAATTTATTAGTAGATAACTACTAATTTTTATTAGAAAACTACTAATTTATATAGTAGAAAAAAATCACTAATTTAAAAAACTACTAATTAAAAATTACTATTTGAAATAGTAACACTTTAAATTTTCAATTAGTAGTTTGCTGCTATTTGAATTAGTAGTTCTACTAAAACTTAGTATCTACTAAAATTAGTTAGCTATCTAACTTAGTTTTATACTAAAAAACTAGTAAAATTCTTACTATTTAATAGCAGCTATAAAAAAAAGTAAAATAAAAAAATAATTGAAAATTAAAGAAAAATATTTTAAAATACATTAAGAATGTAATTGAAATTTTAGAATCACCTAGAAAACAATTCAAATTGTTCAAACAATACTTTAAAATCGCTGAAAATAACATGTTTTAAATTTGAAAATTAAAAAATAATCTGTAATTGAATAAAATAATTAAATAATGAACACAATACGTAAAAATTAAAGACAGAAATGTAAATTGAAGAAACTCGTTAAAAAATATTGAACATAATTGAAAATTGTTCGTTTCAATTTAAAATTGAAGAAAATAATTAAAGGAAGAATTAATATACTAAAAATGACAAAAGGAATTGAAATTGATTGCAACAGTTTATAACTGAAGAAAGAAAAAGCAGAAATTTAAGAGAATAATTTAAAAAGAAAAACATTTATTTTGAAATGACAAAAAAAATTTTAATTCAAGAAATTCAATTGAAAACACACAAATAATTGAAATTGAAGACAATATTGTAAAATTGAAGAATTCCGTTTGACAAAAAATATCAAAAATAATTAAAAATTATAGGCTACAAGTAGAAAATTGAAGAAAAACCCACAATTAAAGGAAATTATTTCAAAATGGAAAAAACAATTCGAATTGAAGATTATAATTAATTATTAACAAACATAATTGCAGAATTTAAATTTCAATTAAAAATTCAAAAAATAAATATTTGAAAGCAGAAGAAAATCGCCGAATATTGAAAAAAATTAATTTAAGAATTAAAAGTGTAATTGAAACAAAAGGTAATTTTCTTAAATTAAATAAAGTAAATGAGAATCGAAGAAAGAAAATAAAAAAACATCACAATTAATTTAAAAATAAGGAAAAAATTTTAATTAAAGACAAAAATTTATAAGATGTGAAAAATAATTAAGAATTGATGACATTCAATAAAAATGCCGAAAATAATTGAAAGAAGAAGAATAATCAAAAATTGAAAAGAAACATTGAAAAATAAGAAAAATAATTTCAATTGAAGACAATAATTTAGAATTGTAAAAGAAATTTTTATTTGAAGAAATTCAGTATAAAATGATCAATATAATTAAAAAATATAAGTTACAAGTTAAATTTGTAGAAAATAATTGAAGAAACTCATTTAAAAAATAGAAAAAGTAATGGAAATTCTAGACAAAACAGATTTAAAGTAAAGAAAAATATGAAAAGTAAAAAAATAATTGAAAAACAGAGAAATTGCATTTAAACATACTTTTAAAAAATTGAAATTTTGAAAAGTGCTTAAAAAGTGACAAGAACAATTGAATTTAAAGGATTTAAATTATAAATTGATGATATTCCTGGAAAAATAATTGAAAATTAAAAACTATAAGATAAAATATGCGAAAATGAGAAAAATAATTGAAATTGAAGACAATAGTTTTTTAAAGAATGAGCTAAAATTTCTGATAAAATTTTAGTCAAGAATAAAAATTAAAAATTATAATTGAAATTTAAAGAAAAGAATTGAAATTTCAAGAAAACAATTTGTCTATGAATAAAATAACTGAAAATTAAAGAAAATAATTTTAAAAAGAAGGTAATTAAGTAACGACAAAAAAAATGAAATTGAAAACAAAATGGAAGAAAAAAAAATTGAAAATTTATTGAGGAAATTTACTAGAAAATGACAAATATAATTAAAGATTGTTGATTGCAAGTTAAATTTGAGAAAATCTTTAAAAAAATTTGTTTAATTGAAAAGGAAAAAGGAAAGTAAAAGTTGAAGAAATTCGTTAGAAAATGACAAAAAGTAATTGAAAATTATAGTTTCCATGTTAAAATTGATGTAAATAATTCAATGAAGTTGAAAAACATTGCCCTAAGTTGAATGAAATTTTATGTCTCAAATCGCAAAATCTTGAATTTTTAAAAATGAGAGAAATTTTGTGAAAAATTGAATAGCGCGACCTTTAAAAAGTGGTTTAAAAAATCAATCAAAAATATGCGTATCTTTTTTTCTATGCCAAAGATCTATATTTTTGGGTCGCATTATATAGAAAATTAAAAGTTGACCTTTTTCTGGGGCACCAAAATATATATACTTTCAGACTAAAAGTTACACGTATGCAAACACATCTAAGACATTTAAAAACTCTAGTTCTAAAATACTTTTTTTCAAGAATGCTCTGAAAATTGATCTTTGTATTTTAGAAATAGATTATTGCTACCAAATACTAATTTGTCTTATCGGGAAATTTTCCAGAGTTACATCAGTGTTTTTCAGCTTTGACCTGGGACAGAAATCAACAAGTAATTATCGCTGTTGAATCAATAAATTATAAAGTTACTACTCACATAGTTTTCTTTACTTTCGTCAAGTAGGATTAACGGATCTCTCAAAAAGAAGAGGACCCTGTACAACATGCACTGGCCTTTTATCAAAAGCTCTCAACAGTTGGACAACGTACGTTGAGAGAATCAAAGACCAGCAGTAGGACTACGTGCACAGGACAAAAAACACAATAAAAGAATCCTTGAGCAGCTAGACAACGTGCCCGACTAGACAAGATTATTCTCACAGCTAGTGGCTTGTTGAAATGCTGATAGTTTCTTACCAAAAACTCCTGGACCAAAATTCCGACTACTGCAGATTTGTAGAAATTGTTTTTTTTGAAAATAAATTAAATGTCTAGTCAAATTTATTGTAGAACAAATTTTTAAACACTTTTTGAATAGGAATTGTCTTTAATAAGTAACTGCCTATTGATTGGTTTTTTCTTTTTTGCAATTTCAATTAGAGAACTATACAGAAGTCATTTATTCATAATTCGCAAAATACATTCAATTGTATAAACAATTTATTAATTTCTCTTATATTTTCGAATTTACATAATTTTTTTAATAGGTTGCCAATTCTTTGGTATCTATAACAATTGATAGAAAAAATTTTTATAAAGTATTTTATTTATTTGTTTAAACAATTTAAGTTGTTTAAAGCAACTTTTCAGTAAATTCTCCTAGAAGCGTTATTTTATTTATTTTTTTTTGCTTTATTTGTTAAAAAAATATCACGAATTTTTCCGTCTAATGAGAAAATAGGGTATGCAAGCGGCACCCCAATAAAATAAGAAATAGGGGTAAATTTTTATTTATTTGTAGTCGATTTCCAAGGGCCTGTAAACAATATTCGAAAATTTTCATTTTTTTTAGCCATCCTTTAGGCCTGTTCAATAAAATACCAGAAAGCAGGTTATTTGACAAAAAGAAAAACACAATTACTGAGTTTAAGGTTATCATTATGTTATACTTGTTAAAATATTGTGCTGCGTGAAAAGCAGATGAAAAATGTGAAATATGTCAGATGTAAATTATATTTGTCTCTCTTATATTCAACAGAATTAACCCACGTGACTGAAGCATGCTCTCAAAGTCACGTTCGTTCTTGAATACTTTACAACACTGTCTAAATCTTGTTCACCTCAACAATCTTGAAGCACGTAATACATTGTCCCTGAAAAAAGTTCTGAATCACCGAAAAAAATCCTGGAATGCAAGCCAAAGAAACCGAAATTACATAATCTCTCTTCCAATTAACTGCGTTATTTTAGGTTATATGACGTACAATAAATAATAATAAAAATAATGGACACAAATTATAAATTTTCTAATAGTATCATTAATATAATAATAATAACAATAACAAAGTGTCTGAATTTTTGCTCCAACAACGCAAAAAAAAAGTCACAATTTCTTCAGCACCCCCTGCCTTTTTTTTAAATCGAACAGTTACCCTTAAATTTACAGAATTAAACTATAGAGATAAAAAATTGAAACTAGATTTTGTGTTCTACTGAACCAAAAATTATTGTATTTTTAATCTCACAACGCAAAAACGAAATCAAGATGTCTACATCACCCTTTGGTATTTTTTAAATCAAAACACTATAATACCCAGCAGAATCAAAATTTTTCTCATAGTATAAATTAAAATTTTATGATTTCAGTAATATTCATTAATCAATTATTATAATTATCAAAAAGTTAATTAATTTAATTTTTCAATTAAACGAAAGTCGACAAGCCCTAAAAACTAACTCGCAAGTAAAATAATCGAAAATAAATGTGAAAAAAATTATCAATGTCAAAAAAAAAATTATACTCAAGTTCTAAAATAGTGGAACATACACTGGAATATGCCCCCTAATTTTTCTAATAGATAACAAAACTTGTCAACCCCTAAAAACTACCCTTAAGAAAAAAAACGAAAATTTTTTTATACTTACCAATCTCTAAAAAAATATTCCAATCAACTTCTAAAAAAGTGAAACATACTTAGGAATATACCCCCTTATTTTTCAATTTAATAATAGGATTAAAAATTCTTAAAAACAACCCTTAAGAAAAAAAATGGGAAAAAAATTATTAAATTCGGCAAACAAATACTAATCAAGTTCCAAAAAGGTAGAACATACTCAGGAATATGCCATCTTAATTTTCAAATTAATAACAAGAATTAACAACCCCTTATAGACTCAGTTAAAAAAAAAGATTAAAATTGACTTTTTGGCACTCTTTATATGTTTTTAAAATTCGAAATCTCATCTTCTGATGTTAATAGTAACCTCCAAAACAGTGGCGTAAATTGGATTTGAGGGACTCCCCACAGGAAGGAAAATGTGGCCCCTCCCTCTTTCTTAGAGAATTTTAAATAAAATTTTAAGCAATCCTGTAGTTGAAATTCAAGGCAACAATTTTAAATTGAAGAAAATAAAAGTAAAAATTAAAGAAAATAATTGAGAAACGAAAAAAATAATTTTAAAATAACAAGAATTTAAATTAAAAATTGAAGAAATTCCTTAAACAATAACCGAAAATTAAAGATTATAAGTTAAAATATACGAAAATAATAATTACCTAACAGATGAGAAATAGACGAAATTTGGAAAAATTAAT
The DNA here is from genome assembly GCA_037103525.1 of Ganaspis brasiliensis. NCBI lineage: Eukaryota > Metazoa > Arthropoda > Insecta > Hymenoptera > Figitidae > Ganaspis > Ganaspis brasiliensis. The sequence goes on from JAZKLR010000106.1 coordinate 1,211,944, forward strand.
TTAAAAATAAGAAAAATGATTGAACTTGAAGACAATACTTTAAATTTAAAAAAGGAACAAAAATTCCGGAAGAAATTAAAGACAAGATTAAAAATCAAAAATGGTAATTGAAATTTGAAGAAAATAATTGAAATTTCAAGAAAACAATTTCATTTTGACTGAACTAATTGAAAATTGGAGAAAATAATGTTAAAAAGAAGGTAATTAAGTAATGCCAAAAAAATTAAATTGACAAAAAAATTCAAAAGAGAAGAAAAAATAAAGTATTGAAGAAATTCATTTGAAAATAACATATAATATAAAAAATAATTGATTACAAGTTAAATTTAATAAAATAGCAAAATACGAAAAAAAATCTTCAACAGAAACTTTTTTTGAATTTAAAAATGTGAAAAGTAATTAAAGTGGAAATAATAATTTAAATTTAAAGAAATATCATACAAATTGAAGTCATTAACTAAAAAAAGCGACAAAAATAAATTAAGTTTTTAAGCTGCCTAAGAAAGTAGAAGATATTTTTAAAAAATTAAGAAAAATATTGATGAAAATGGTAAAAAATAAAAAAGAATTTTTAATTGTTAGAAAATGTAAAATAATACGAATATAAGATTAATAAAAACTAAAAATACAAATAAAATACTAAAAAATTAAGAAAATCTTAAAAAAAAATTTTTAAATTAAAGAAAAATATTGTAAAATGCATTAAGAATGTAATTGAAATTTTAGAATCACCTAGAAAACAATTCAAATTGTTCAAACAATGCTTTAAAATCGCTGAAAATAACATGTTATAAACTTGAAAAATTAAAAAATAATCTACAATTGAATAAAGTAATTGAATATTTAAGACAATACGTAAAAATTGAAGACAGAAACTGAAAGTTGAAGAAACTCGTTAAAAAATATTAAACACAATTGAAAATTGTACGTTTCAATTTAAAATTGAAGAAAATAATTGAAAGAAGAAAAAATATACTAGAAATGACACAAGTAATTGAAATTGATTGCAACAGTTTATAACTGAAGAAAGAAAAAGGGGAAATTTAAGACAATAATTGAAAAAGTAAAACATTCATTTTGAAATGACAAGATAAACTTAAATTCAAGAAATTCATTTGAAAACACAAAAATAATTAAAAATGAAGACAATATTGTAAAATTGAAGAATTCCGTTTAACAAAAAATATCAAAAATAATTAAAAATTATAGAATACAAGTAGAAAATTGAAGGAAAAACCGAGAATTAAAGGGAATTATTTTAAAATGGGGAAAACAATTTGAATTGAAGACTATAATTAATTAACAAACATAATTGCAAAATTTAAATTTTAATTAAAAATTCAAAAAAAAAATAATTGAAAGCAGAAGAAAATTGAGGGAAATTAAAGAAAATTAATTTAAAAATTAAAAGTTTAATTGAAACAAAAGGTAATTTTCTTAAATTAAACAAAGTAAATAAAAATCGATGAAAGAAAATAAAAATCATCACAATTAATTTAAAAATTAGGAAAAAAAATTCAATTGAAGAGAAGCATTTATAAAATATGATAAATAATGAAGGATTAAAGGCAATTAAGAAAAATGCCGAAAATAATTGAAAGAAGAAGAATTATCGAAAATTGAAAAGAAACAATAAAAAAAAAAAGAAAAATAATTACAATTGAAGACATTAATTTAGAATTGAAAAGAAATTTTTATTTGAAGAAATTCATTATAAACTGATCAATATAATTAAAAAATATAAGTTACCAGCTAAATTTGTAGAAAATAATCGAAGAAACTCATATAGAAATAGAAAAAGTAATTTAAATTGTGGACAAAACAAATTGAAAGTAAAGAAAAATATGAGAATTAAAGAAAATAATTGAAAAACAAAGAAATTGAATTTAAACATACTTTTAAAAAATTGAAATTTAAAATAATTGCTAAAATATCATCAATTTATAATTTTAGTTCTTTAAATAGATGATATTCCTGAAAAAATAATTGAAAATTAAAGATTATAAGATAAAATATGCGAAAATGAGAAAAATAATTGAAATTGACGACAATAGTTTTTTAAAGAAAGAGTAAAAATTCCTGATGAAATTTATGGGAAGAATAAAAATCAAAAATTGTAATTGAAATTTCAGAAAAAAAGTTGACTATGACTAAAATAACTGGAAATTAAAGAAAATAATTTTAAAAAGAAGATAATTAAGTAACAAAAAGAAAAATGAAATTGAAAACAAAATGGAAGACAAAAATTGAAAATTTATTGAGGAAATTTACTAGAAAATGACAAATATACTTAAAGATTGTTGATTGAAATTTAAATTTAAGAAAATCTTTAAAAAATTTTGTTTGAATTAAAGATTGGGAAAAATAATTAAAATGTCAATAATATTTCTAAATTGAGGAAACCAATTTTAAATCAATTTGTTGAAAAATGTCAAAAATAATTGAAAATCGAGAAAAGAAAGTAAAAGGTGAAGAAATTCATTAGAAAATGACAATAAGTAATTGAAAATTATGGTATCCATGTTTAAATTGATGACAATAATTCAACGAAGTAGAAAAACATTTCTCTAAAGTTGAATAAAATTTTATGTCTCTCCACTCCTAAGTAAAATAGTTAAAAAAAAATTTGAAATAAATTATTAATTCCTGTAAAGAAATACTAATCATGTTCCAAAATAGTCAAACACATTTAGGAGACAAATAAAAACCATACCTAAGTAAAATAATCAAAATTAATTTAAAAAAAATTATCTATTCCTACAAAAAAATTATTTTTTAATTCTAAAACGGTGGAACATGGTACGGAATAATTCCTCTAATTTTTTTACGATTTTAGAACTTGAATATAATTTTTTTTTTAAATTATTTTCGATTACTTTACTTCAGGGTGGTTTTTAGGGGTTGATATTTTTTATTATCAATTGGAAAAATTAGGCGGTATATTTTTGAGTATGTTCATCAATTTTAGAACTTGAATATAATTTTTTGCATAAATTTGTAATTTCTTTCAAAATTATTTTCAATTATTTTACTAAGAGCGTTTTTAGGGGTTGTTAATTTTTGTTATCAATTTGAAGAAGTAGGGGGCACATTCTTGAGTATTTTCCACCATTTTAGAACTTGTTTATATTTTTTTTTTTGTAGAAATTGATAATTTTTTTCAAAATTATTTTCAGGTACTTTATTTAAGGATTGTTTTTAGGGGATGATATTTCTTGCTATCAATTTGAAAAATTAGGGGGTATATTATTGAGTATGTACAACCATTTTGGAACTTGAATATAATTTTTTTGTAGAAGTAGATAATTTCCTTCAATTATTTTACTAGAGCCGTTTTTAGGGGTTGTTAATTTTCGTTATCAATTTTAAGAAGTAGGGAGCATATTCTTAAGTATTTCCACCATTTTAGAACTTGTTTATATTTTTTTTGTAGAAATTGATAAATTTTTTCAAATTCGTTTTCGATCATTTTTGTTAAAGGTTGTATTTAAAAGGTCATTAATTTTCGTCGTTAATTTGAAAGATTAGGGGTATATTCCGGAATATGTTTCACCATTTAAGAACTTGTTTATATTTGTTTTGTAGAAATTAATTTTTTTTTCAAAATTATATTCCATTATTTTACTTAGGGGTTATTTAATATATAATAATTCATAATAATAATAATAATAATAATATATAAAACAGTTTAAACATAACTAAAAAAATTCTTGACTGAAAACAGATATAGTAAAGTGTGATTTGATTGAATTTTAGACGAGAGCAAAGAAGTGAATATAACAAATTATAAAAATTTGTTTTCATTCAAATTTTTAAAAATACGTTATATGCAAATTACTAATGAAAGAATATGCATTTTTCAATCTTTTTTACAAGATTGAAAGTGAACTTATTTTACTGGCGATAAAAACTTCAAACATGAGATAAAATGCAATGTCAGGTTAATTAATGTTACAGTGGATAACGGCGTATCATATTTTACTTGGGTGCAGAAGTTTGAGATATAATTATGAGATGGCTCATGAAAGTAAATTAAATTAAACTCGTAACAGAATAGGTATAATGGACGACGATTATTTCTCAACAAAGTATGTACAAGAGACAAAATTGAAAATTGAATAACGATCTTGGAAGTTTGTATAGAATTTTGTGCTTTAAGTCACAGCACGTGCAAGAATTCAGAGTTCATATTTCATCTAGCAAAAATATATTTCACAAACGAAACATAAATTCAAAATGCAATTTTTTTTATTTATTCACCTAAAGTCAGTTTTTTTTTATAGTTTCGCAGTCATTATTTCTGATTAATGATAAATTATTTTTTAAATTATACAAATATTGAGTTGTTACATATTTTGTTACAAAAGTTTCGAATCTGTACTTCACAGCATTTTAGTGCCATCTAATAGGAGACAATGCAAACACTCGCGGAAAGTTTGCTGCAAAGATAATAGAACTTAAAAAAAAATAATATTAAAAATAAAAAATACAATAAAAATTAATTATAATAAAAAAATCTTATTTAATAAATAATAAAATGTAATCATAATAAATTTTCAATGAACAAGAATAAGAAGACAAGTTTTAATGAAAAAATAAAGTATTTTAATAATGTCAGTATTTATACAAAATGAGGTATAATGTATACATTTACTTATAGCTCGTCGTACAAATATACAGAATTTACTTATTTTACATTTGTCGTTTCCTTAGACTAAATATTTTACTTTTTAAATTAACTTACTTGTTAACAAGTTGTCTTTGACCTTTATACAAAATCTGGTAACGGTTTGTATAAGTCTAATAAAACATTTCTCATAGTAGAATTATTATTAAGCTTCAACATTTCTTATCACGCTATGAGTCTGGATATCTTAACATTTTCATCACAAGACTTCTCCTAGTCACAAAATTAAAGATAATTTTAGAACAAATTCATTTGGCAATAAGTAAACTGAAAATCTGTTTTAACCTAAAAATATTTTTCGCATAATTTAGACCACAAAAAAACATTTTCGGGATAAAACTGATTTTAAGTTCCGACCATGTTTGATTTGAAATGAATTTGATCTTCACAAAAAAAAACTGGTAATTAAGTAATATTAAAAAATTAGCATCGATTGTCTTAAAAGGAATGAAAAAAATATATTCCCCCTAAATCTGAATTAGTAAATTCTGTCAGTAATTAAAAGTAGTGTAAAAATTCTATTAATTTTTAGTTACTCAGTACATTACGAAAATATTAAAAACTATCGTTAGTAAAATTTTACTAAGCTTTATTATAAAATACCAATATAATTTTCTTCATTAATTCAGACTTGAAGGTATATAGTTTTAAAAAAAAAACTAAAACTTAGTTTTCATGTGTAAATAGCAAGAAAATTTTCTAAAATGTTAAAATATAGTACTCGTGCAATATTGCGTCTTCTGGAAAGTTACAAATTTTCCAAAAAAATTATGTAGAAATATTTTCAAAAATCTTCTTGCTTTTTGGTTGCACTATCCCAAATAGCACGTGACCTTGCAGCAACCTTTCCGCAATGTTGCCGTGCAAGTTTTGCAATATTGCCGGGCAACGTTGCGGCAAGGTTACTGCAAGGTTAAAATGTTCTAACTTGCCAAACCTTGCACAGTAGGCTTGCTGGAAGCTTGTCACAAGATTGCACCGCAAGCTTGCAGCAAGGTAGCACGGTAATATTGTCACAAGATTGCTCTGCAAGATTGCACGGTAAGCTTGCTGCAAGGTTGTAAAAATTTCTTTCCATAGGTAATGAAGCAACCTTGCTACAACCTTGCAGCAAGCTTACCATGCAATTTTGCCAAGCAATCTTGCGACAATATTACCGTGCAACCTTGCTGCAAGCTTGCAGTGCAATCTTGCGACAAGCTTCCAGCAAGCTTACTGTGCAAGGTTCGGCAAGGTAAGTTTGCTGCAAGGTTGCTGCAAGGTTGTAAAAATTTCTTTCCATAGGTAATGAAGCAACCTTGCTACAACCTTGCAGCAAGCTTACCATGTAATTTTGCCGAGCAATCTTGCGACAATATTACCGTGCAACCTTGCTGCAAACTTGCAGTGCAATCTTGCGACAAGCTTCCAGCAAGCTTACTGTGCAAGGTTCGGTAAGGTGGGAAATTTTAACCTTGCAGCAACCTTGCCGCAATGTTGCCTGGCAATATTGCAAAACTTGCACGGCAACATTGCAGCAAGGTTGCTGCAATGTTACGTGCTATCTGGGATAAAGCAACTAAACATAAATTTGAATCGTTTTAACATAAAAAAAAAATTTCCAAATTTAATTTACATCGGCAGCATAAAGAACGTCAGCCAAAATTTGCTGTATTTGGATTCTGACATCCAATTTTCTATTTTCTGGAACTTGTCGAATGATAGGGAGTAACGAGAGAAGAAACATCTTATCATAATCCTCTTCCTCGATTATCGTTCTCTGACCGTTGTTCGATACCACTTCTTGAAACTCATTATCAAATGAGTTTACAGAAGTTTCGTACATTGATTTTGAATATCGAATTGGCACCATTTTGTACTTTCCTGACGAGTTGAGAGTTTCAACATATTCCTTTGATGTGCCGGCTTCATTTCCAGACATTTCGTATTCTTCGAAGACGGGATTATCAGGCTCACCTTCGCTCTCCTCATTCTTGCATTGACTTACATAATTATTGTCTCTTCTAAACAGAAAAAAATTGCATTTTTATTTCAGGCTAAAATATATCTTTTTAAAAATAGGTTTGATAATTATTTTAACTTGTATTGTTATTGCAGGGATCACAGTTCCTCCCCTTTTTCAAGTAATCCCCCTTTTTTTAAAAAATCACCTAAAATCAATATTTATCCCCTTATTCCCTTATTTTCCCTTAAAAAAAAAAACAACAACAACAAATCTCCTAAAATACCTATAAAATCAAGATTCTTCTACCCTTTAACGTTTCTTTTTCAATATGTACATTGACATAACCTGAAACTAAAAAATTACTGAAAACATTTTTACAATTCGCTTTTTAATTTGAAAACAAGGCATTGTTAAAATTGTTTTCAAATTAAAAAATTACTGTTCCCATCAAATAAAACTATTATTAAAATTAATTTCACTTAATTTTGAAAGATCCAGTTGTACATTTTCCAGGAAAAATTAATTTTAGCTAAAATTTGTTGTCAAATAATAATTATAGCAATAAAAACTAGCAATAAAAACGAGCGCCCAAGAGGGCGACAAACTTTGCATTGTTATTGGTCATTTAAAGCTATAAATTTTTGCAAATTCAAATAATGAAAATAAGAAAATTGAAGAATATATCTGAAAAAGAATAAATAATTGACAGTTGAAAACATAATTCGACAAATAGCTACGGCTAAATAAATACACAATTAAAAAGAATAGTTTACAAAATTAAACAATAAATATTAAATTTAAACAAAATGGGTGAAAAATATAGGAATAACTGTTGGAAATAATTGCAAATTAATAACTAGATTGAAAATCGAGGAAAGTAATTGAAATTGGAGGAAAAATTGAGGAGATAAAATTAAAATTTAAGAAATAAATTGAAAATTTAGGAATTGAATTAAAATTGGAAAAAATAATTGATAGGAATTAAAAAAAACTTACAAAATGGCGAAAATAATTGACAATTGAAACCAAAATAAACAAAAATGGCTACATTAATACACAACCGAACAAAATAATTTAAAAAATTAAAGAATAATTATAAAATTTTAAGATAATAATACAAAATTGAAAAAATTGTAGGAAATAATTGAAAATTGGGAAAAATAAGTATTAATTGAACCAAATAGTTAAAAAATGACAAGAATAATTAAATAATTGAAGAAAATATGTGAAAAATTATGAAATTAATTGACGATTGAAACAAAATTCAAATAATGTCTAGAATAATAGACAACTACAAAAAATAATTGAAAAAATTAAACAAGAAATATTAAATTTCATGAAAATAATTACAAATTGAAAAATTAAGAAAATTATAGGCATAATTGTTGGAAATAATAGCACATTTAAAAACTAGATTATAAATCGACAAAAATAATTTAAAATGAAGAAAATAATTGAAAATTAAATAAAACAATTAAAATTTGAAGAATGGAATTGAAATTTAAAGAATATAATTAAATAATGAAAATAAAGTAATTGGAAAAAGCCGAGAATTAATTAATATAAAAGAAAACAATTGAAAAATGAAGAATGAAAATAGAAATTGAAGAATGGAATTAAAAATTAAAGAAAAGAATTGAACAATTATATTTAAAAATAAAAAAACTTAATAATAATCGAAAAAAATAATAATAAAAAGGCGATAATTATTTAATACTAAAGAAAATAATTGAAAATTGAAAAGTGGAATTTAAATTTGAAGAAAATAACTAAGAATTGAAAAGAATAGTTAAAAATCAAAGAATAATTATAAAATTTTAAGACAATAAATCAAAATTAAAAAAATTGTAGGAATTAATTGAAAATTGCGGAAAATAACAATTGGAGGAATAGTTGAAAAATACAACTGAAAAAAATAATTGAACAAGTTAAACAAGAAATATTAAATTTCAAGAATATACATAATTGAAAATTGAAAAATTAAGAAAATAATAAGAATAATTGTTGGAAATAATTAAAAAACATAATTTGAAATTGAAGAAAATAATTGAAAATTGAAGAAAGCAATTAAAAATTGAAGAATGGAATTGAAATTTAAAGAATATACCAAAAAATTAGAAAAAGTAATTGAAAAAAAGCTGAGAACTAATAAAAATAGAAGAAAATAATTGAAAACTGAAGAATGTAAATAATAAATAATAATAAATTAATAATAATAATAAATAAATTAAATTAATAAATTAATAATGATAATAAATAATAAATCAAACAATAATTATAAAATTTTAAGACAATAATTAAAAATTAAAAAAATTGCTGGAAATAATTGAAAATTGCGGAAAATAATAAGTAAAGGAAATAGTTAAAAAATTACGAGAATAATTAAAAAACTGAAGAAAATATGTAAAAAATAACGAGAATAATTGTCAATTGAAAACAAAATTTGAAAAATGACTAGATTAATACACTGAGAAAAATCTGTTGCGATTATCGCATGAGCAAATGATATGAATATAGCATAGACACTAACTATACAAAAATTGCAAGAATCCACCTAATTATTAGGCCGCTCCGCCTAGTTTTCAGGCCAAGACCGAGCCAGTATCATTTTGACACATGACTTAATTTTAGATTGTTATATTGTACAGAATTGAAATGTTATTTTGTACAACTGCTAAATGATATTTTGTACAATTTTGAAAAATGAATTTGTTATTTTGTACAATTCTTTAAAAAAGCTAAAATATTGTACTTCCAATGTTTTATTGCTTTTTTAAAAAATTGTACAAAATAACAAATTCATTTTTCAAAACTGTACAAAATAACATTTAGCAGTTGTACAAAATAACATTTCCATTCTGTACAATATAACAATCTAAAATTAAGTCATGTGTAAAAATGATACTGGCTCCCAAGACCGAGCAATAACTATACGTGCTGTTAGAAATATAGCATCAATAGAATTATGGAAAAAATGCAAAAATGATTTCAAGCAATAATAGCAACAGATTTTTCTCAGTGTAGACAACTGAAAAAATAATTGAAAAAATTAAACAAGAAATATTAAATTTAAAGAATATACATAATTGCAAATTGAAAAATTAAGAAAATAGGAATAATTGTTGGAAATAATTGCACATTTAACAATTGGATTAAAAATCGAAAAGATAATAAAAATTGGAAAAAATTATTGAAAATTGAAGAAGGCAATTAAAAATTGAAGAATGGAATTGAAATTTAAAGAATATAATTAAATAATGAAAATAAAGTAATTGGAAAAAGCCGAGAATTAATTAATATAAAAGAAAACAATTGAAAACTGAAGAATGAAAATAAAAATTGAAGAATGGAATTAAAAAATAAAGAAAAGAATTGAACAATTGTGTTTAAAATTAAAAAAACTTAATGATAATCGAAAAAAATAATAATAAAAAGGCGATAATTATTTAATAATAAAGAAAATAATTGAAATAAGAAGTGGAATATAAATTTGAAGAAAATAACTGAGAATTGAATAATTAAATTTAAATTTAAAAACAATTTTTATGAGTGAAAAAATAATTGATAAAATCCGAGAATTATTTAATATTAAGGAATTAATTGAAGATCGATCAAAATAATTGAAACTTTAAGAGGATATTTGAGAACTGAAGAATATAATTAAAAATTGAAAAAATAAATTGGAAATTAAAGAATTAAATGGAATTTTCAAGAAAATAATTGATAATTAAAATAATTACAATATGACGAAAATAATTAGCCAGAAAACAAATAATTAAAAATTGAAAAAAAAATCGAAAAATGGTGAGAATAATTGGCATTTTAACAAAAACATTTTTAAAATTAATGAATAATCATAAAACTGAAGGAGATTAATAAATTATAAATTAAAAACTGATGAAAATTATGGAAAAAATTGTAAGAAATTAATGAAAATAGAAGAATTGTATTAAAATTTAAAGAAAATAATATACAACATTCATTTAAAGAAATTTAAATTAAATTAAATTAATTAAAAAATCTAATTTTTTACCTAAAATTGAACAAAGAAACCGCTGTGATCCCTGTTATTGATAAATGAATATTTAGAAATTGGCTGTTTAAATTTACAAAATGCCTCTATCGGTTACTGTAGAACTATCGAATATGGCCGACATAAGAGTGGCATGAGAGTAAAAATTTGCGTCATTTGTATAGGGTGATTAGTATTTTGTCCAAAAACAAGATTTTGAGGTGTTTTCAAAAGTGAATGATCATTTTAGAATATTAATAATTATTAATTTTGTGTAAAAACAATCAAATTTAAACAAAAATTCCGAATTCACCTTTTATCATATTTCTAGATGACAGAGTACCTTTGCAGAAAGAAAGCGAATTGTATAAGCTTAAAGCTAAAATGCCTTTAATTTATAACATTTAAAAAAAAAATTATTTTAAAAACAAACTTCAAACATTGCATTGTCTGAAAAACACTCTTATGTCGGCCATATTTGTTTTGCAACAAGTGGCGCCTCACTGCTCACGGTGCTTGTGGTAATTTTCTTTACTAAAATAAGGATGGATTTTTTTAGAATACCTCTGCTTAATTTCAATACAAGGCATCAAAAATTGCAGCTGATCGAAATGAGTGTACTTCTTCCGTTTTCTAATAGCAGAACCTGAATTCTGCGAATTCTGGATTTTCAGTTCCTTCATGAAGTAGTCTCTTATGTTTCGCCATTTTCCTCTTAAATTTCTTTCTAGAATGTGTAAAAATAATGAGATTCGATTTATTATTTTCTCATCATTACATAAAATAATTTATTACTAACATTTTTTTATTTACATTGAAATTAAACATTTCTTTTTAAACATCATTTCTCAACAGTTAAACATTTTGTGTAAATTTAACACAAATTAAATGTCCCAAAAGATCCACTCAAAATTTGTGTTACTTTTGTGTTAAACGCTATAAGTTAATTTACACAATCTTCTTGTTAAATTAACCTAATCTTTATGTAAAACTTAACACAAAGATTGTGTAGACCGTTTTTTACACACAATTTTTAACTGTGCAGATAAGATTGAAAATTATGAAGAAGAAAATGTTTATTTATGAATAATAGAATTTTGAGTAAATGTTTGATTATTAAATTTAAGGATGTTTGACATTGTAATGTAATTTAAAAAAGTGGTTTTTAACGTGAAAATAAAAAATAACAAAAAATTGTTTTTAGCAAAATTTAAAAGATCTACTTATACAATTTTCAAATAAAATTATTTTGAAATATTTTGCCAGTTACGCATTATTCAACATTTCGTGTTTTTTTTTTAAATCTAATGAACAATTGCATTTTTTATCTAATCTTTTTTATCTAATCATGTCTAACAATAGCTCATTCTTGTTATTTAAAACATTCTCTGTAATTCTCTTCATAGAATTTTACTGAAAATATTTTGATCAAGAACAATATAAAAAACAAAATTATTTTTCTTCGTTATTTCTGAAGAAGTAAAAATGTAGAAAATGTTTCAAAGAATTGTCCATTGTTTGACATAAAAGGATAAAAATTAAAAAATAATAATAAAATTATTCACTTAATAGAATAAAAATTGCAATTATTCACATTAGATTTGAAGAAAAAATACAAAATGTTTTAAATAATGCGTGAATGATAAAATATTTTGATCCAAAATAATTTTATTTCTAAATTATGCACGTAGATCTATCAAAAGCAATTATTATTTTTTTTATTTTCACTCTAAAATCAAGTTTTTAGTTTGAGGTTATGTCCTACGACCAGACATCCTTAACCTTAACATTCGTGACATTTTTCTTTTATTTTTTGTTACAAAAATAATTATTCGAAATTCATATTCAAAAACCACGATTTCAGAGAGTTTTTTTCAAAATTGTCCAATAATGATCATTAAAGGAATTATTCTTATTATTAGATTATATTTTGTTTCGAAAGATATAATTTTTAAATAATAATAGGTTAGAGTTACTAATTAATTTCTGACCTGCAGGTATAGTTTTGCATAAATTTCGGTTTATCGACAAGCTTTGAAACTTGTTGCATTAATGCTTCATCCTGTATTAGTAATTCGAATATAATTAACATTTTTGATTGGCGGTTTCATAACAGTTACCAACACACTTAACTTTAAAATTTTTGCCATAAACAATGATTTTTATTTAATTAAAAGAAATAAATACTTCCATTATATATTTAGTATTAATATTTATTATTATTATAATTGTTATAATATAATTATCATTATGATTATTACTATTAAATCTGGCTATTAGAATATTATTATATACTATTATTATAATTATTATTATTCAACCTCTTTCTTTCTTGATACTTGAAAATATTCTAAATCTTTTTAATATTTTTCTTTTATTTTTTGCTACAAGAATTTTAATGAACAAATTTCGGAACTCGAAATTTCTAGGCAAATCGAAAAATTAACCTATTTTTTTAATTTGAAGAATATGTCAATTTTATCTTTTGGAAAGAAGTAATTTTCTAACGATAAATGAGATTTCAATTTCGAAATATTTTAGAATAAGTGGCAATCTTATCTCTTGGAAAAGAAGTAATTTTCTAACAATTAAATGAGATTTCAATTTCCGAATTTTTTAAAATTAAAGCCGTGCACTGCTTTTACAACTGAATATTAATATTTATTGCTATTATTATTATTCATACTACAATTATTACTAATACCAGCAAAATTAGTTAAGATGAAATTAATTATGTATTATCAGATTAAATTTTGTGAATTAATTTTTATTTATTAAAATTTGTTACAAATTAATAAATAGCAAGAAATTTTAAAGAAAAAATCAGTTTTTTCCTGACTTGAAAATAAAATTTTTTTAGTAGTATGTTAAAAAAGTTAGTAAAATTGTTTTAAATAGTTTTTTGAACAAAATATATTTAACATACACAAAAAATTTAATTTATTCCAAATTTCTATTGATAAGAATCCTTATTCTTAAAATTTCGTTAAACAATACGAAATTCATTTAATATATAACAAACCATTCTTCAAAATTTCTATCAATATAAATTTTAATTTTTTCAAATTAAAAAATTCCCAACTTCTATTGATTCAGATTTAAATTATTTCAAACCTCGTAATTAATCAAAATTGCAATATAACCAAAGTTTTAATATTTATAACACATTTTTATTTTAATTCTTAATTTAAGGAACAAAAATTATTTCAATCTTTCAAATATTTACAAATTAAATTAAATTAAAAATTTTAAACTTGATTTTATTAGTATGAATTTAAATTGCTTCCAACTTTAATCAATTAATACTTGAATTTATCGTTTCTAAATTCTTTTATTGATTCAAACTTGTTTAATAAAGAATTATTTGAAACATTTTGAGATCTTAATTTCTAAGAAATCTCAATATCAATTAATTTAAACTTGCGCATAACCTTTTAAGGAATTTTTAAATCAAGCGAATTAAATGATATATGTCAAAATTTTATCCTACTAAAAAAAAATAAGTTTATTTTTCTATTATTATTATTATTTTATATTTATTCTGTTTTAATTTTATATAGTTCTTTTATACAGTTTTTTTAAGTAAATCTGATTTTTGTGATCAGTAATTTTTTGTGTGTAATCTGTAAAATAGTCAAAAATTTTCTTTTTTTTAATCCAATTGAACAGATTAAAATTATATAATTGATCCTAATTTCAAACCTACAATATAATTAGAAATTAAATAACTTTAATAATGCACCCACGCAATAAAAAATGAGCATTTTGAGATAGAGACTACAATATTTATTTGGAGAAATTTAATTTGGTACGTATTTTCATTTAAAAGAGTACAAGAAAGTTTTTAATTAAATAAAAAAAGAAAAGAAAATTATTGAAAGAGGAATATTAAAATATTTAGCCATAGAATAAGTCGGAGTATTAATTAATGAAACTACAGGTCTCAAAGGACAATTTTGTTTATGAATCTTAGGAAGTCCATATATTCTTGCAATACTTGTTTTTTCAACCAATAAATCTTTTCTCTTCATCTTATCACCCAAATAACCTTTAAGCCTTAATTTATTAAGAATATTAAATGAATTATTTCTCAATTTATCAATAGGATCATAGTTTAACTTAGTATACGTTGTTACATCACTTAATAAATTGTTCATTTTTTTATTATAATCATTCTTATCCAAAACAACTGTCACATTTCCTTTATCGGCATGGGTCACAAAAACATTTTTATTAGATTTCAAAAAAGTTTTTGTTTCAAAAATCTTCTTAGAAAGATCTCGGTCAAATTTTGAAATAGAAGTATTCTTTATAAAATTGTCAGAAATATTAATAAATTTATGTCTAAATTCATCCCTTGCTTCAGAAGGTATCTTAGAAATATTTGATTCAATATCCTTAACAATTTCAAATATAATACTGTTTTTATTTTTAATGAAAGATGAACTAAATTTCTCACCTAATCTTAAAATATCATTTACATTTTCAGGCAACGTTGTATCAGACAAATTTACAATCCAATTATCATTTAAATTTTTAACTCTATGTAAATTTAAAATTTTATCAAAAGGTTTATTTAATATTAAATTTTGAAACTTTTTTTGTAAAGAAATTTGGTTTTGGTTGTTAGGAAAAACAGAATTATATTTAATTATATCTTCATAAATTGACAAGGGTAAAGAATTATTTAACTTTAAATCCATCTCATGTAAACGTCTTAACAAAAAATTGCAATGCTTATGAATGTCATCAATTTCATCATTTAAAATTCTTTTTTGTACTTTTATAATAAAACTATTTAAATTCTTCTTAATTGAAGTATTTATATAAGTAATTGAGTATAACGACCTTATTGGTCGTTATACTCTTTGAATTATAATTGGAGGACGTAAAAAAGTTTCTTAATATATAAATTATTCAAAGGTATAAATTAAAATATAAAATATTTATCAAATTTCATATTATGTTTAAAGTGTTTTGAATCTTTATTAAAATCTGTAAAGTAGATTTAAATAAGAATGTGAAATTAATGGCCTATATAAAACTTGTTATTTATTTAATATATATAAACCCACAAAAAATTGGCATTTATTAAATAAGACACGTTTATATTTTAATACATTATTGAAAATAAAATATAAATTTGTTAATCAATTTAAATTTTAGATTCAGGAGAATTATTAATTAATTAAATAATATTAACAATCATAAATGTATAATATAAAAATACATTTTTTCAAAACTAACAGATTTAAAACAAAAAGAGTGGACAAATAGAAAGAATATATATGAATAAATTAATGAATGAAGTTTGCGATTATTATTATCAAGAAGTCTTATAATAATTAGTGCTTGGAATTAACAATACACGGACAAATATTAATAATTAGCTCTAAAAGCTGTGTCGTTATCCTGTCGGATAAATCCGATAAAGCTTTATTTTTGCGCACACTTTAACCTCAAATATTTTCACATCTTGTAATTTTTCAAAACAAAACACCGATTGCCGGTAAAACAGGAATCTAAGCGTGGAATGTTCATAAATTGTTAATATTTTTCAACAAAATTCATAAAAATTTCGAAAAACTTGAAATAATTCTTCAAAAGTCGGATTAAATACTTTTTCATCTTTTAACAAAATTGTTAATTATCTCTAATAAAGATTACATTGCTGCTATATATTCACACAAACACAAATCATGAAACTAAAAATTTATTTGTTTGAAACTAATAATTATTATAGAAATTAATATTTCTATAATATTAACTATTTTATTGTCTATTACGATACAATCTTTACATTTTTAAAAAATCTTTACTTTCTTTTAAAAATAAGCGAAGTTTTCTGGACGAAAATTGTCTAAGAACATCTAAAAAGTAGATATAAAAGCAAGTGTCGTGCGAGCATGTGAGTGTACCGGTTTCCCCCACCACTTGACTATTCAACACCGCAGGTATCGAATATTCACCAATTCACGCATCTAGCTTGTACGTTGCTTGCCACATCTTTTTTTTTTACCTTCGATAAGTCGTTCCTCTTCTGAAAGTTCTGACCAGTTGCGAATCATAACTCCACAAACCTCGTACCATGCTGCTAATTTTGCTGTTCTGTCATTGAACGCGTCGCAACCTGTATTATAAATTGCAGGCCGCTTTTCAATCTCGTTGATAAATCTCTCCGTGTCGAACATGGCTGCAGAGCACGTGTTTGAATTTTAGTGAAAATAACTGGTGTTTTTACCAAATTTTACATGCCGATATTTTTCACAACAATTAGCAAAAAATAATTGTTAATTATTAGAAAGGTGATAGGAAACAAAAAAAAATAGCACAATTCCCTCAACTCTAGATTTTTGAGAAAAAATTTAATGCAGAGCGGAATGCGTTTCGACGTCAGGAAAGCAAAAGCGTCACTGCGGAGAAACGCATTCTTTGCTGAGCATTGGTTGCGGCTGCCGCACGGAATTCATTCTATACAAGGTCGATAACTTCAGCGCTGAAACGGAAGAAATCTACTTTACCCGTACATGATATGGTAACGATGTATTTTTAAGTAGGTAAATAACCTCAAGGAAAAAAATTGCAGATTTGTTGACTCTGTCAAAAATATATTTTTTTGTAATTGGGACTGTAAATAGGAACTTTTCTTAAAAAGCAAATCACAAATTTTTAATCAATAAATTCGAAATTAAATTTAATCGCACCTGTAATTATATTAATACTTTGTAATATCTTAAAGTTTATTTTAAATTTAACCGGTTTTCTCTATTAACTGTTAAGGAAATATATAGTTTCTAGAAAACACAAACTATTTATGTGACATTTTTATCAGAACTAGTGTTTTTTCGAACAAGCTGCTTATAGCTGAACAAAATTATTTTCTAAAAGAAAATTCTCATGAATACAATAATGCAGTCATGAAAAGTTCATTAAAATTTTGTTTTACTCTGTTTCTTCTGTTGACTTTTATTTCAAATAATGTTGAAAAATGTCCAAGGGAGCCAATTGTAACAATTAAACATACGAAAATTGTCGGAATAGATATAATTACGAGAAAAAATCGAAATATCTCAGGTTTTCTCGGAATAGCTTATGCAAAATCGCCCATTGGAAAATTAAGGTTGGTGATAGTTTAAGATTTTTTTTTTCAGCGCACCGACAAAATATGCCAGAAAATCATATTTGTAAAAATTTAAACTCTTTTTGTGGGCATGTGTTTTTAAAATGATTATTTTAAATGATGATTTTTTAAATGATATTGGTCACAGAAATGATTGAAAATACAGAAAAATTTTTGCATAAACTATATGTTAAATACAGGCTGATAAAAATCATGAGTTTTTAAAAAAAGTTCGATTATTTTTGAAATATATAAAATCAGTATATAAAAATTTCAAGTGTTTATTTCTAAGTAATTTGCTTTTAAACTGAGAACATTTATTAAGAAATAATTAAGAATAAAGCATTTAATCAAAATCAAACAAAATATGTCGAATAAATGAGACAATTTCAAAAAAACATATCTTCAAATTCATATGACCGCAAAATTCAGTAAATTAGGTAAGAACAACGAAAAAAAAATATTAAAAAAATATAAAAACGCAAAAAGACAAGAAAACAGTTGATTAAAGAAATGACAAAAATCTTTTAAATAAAAAAGTCATGAGAAATAAAAAAAAATTTTTAAAAAACTACACAAAAATGAAACAGTGACATAAAAATATATAAAAAAGTAGATGAAACTCTTTTCAAAGAATTAAAAAAAAAATAATTAATAAAATTTTGGAAAATATTAAAAAATTTTAAAAGAAAAACAATTCTATCAAATATAAGAAGTATTTTAAAATGAGAATATTTAGTACAAAATTAAATTTACATAATATGAAATAAAAGAATAAGTCTTCAAAAAAGTAGAAAAATTAGAAATTTAAAAAATATAGATAAAAGCATCGAAAAATGTTTTAAGAAATTCGTAATTATCAGATAAAAACTAAACAATTTAAAAGAAGGAAAATCATTTCTAAAAAATAAAAAAATAATAAGAAAAATTTTCAAATTAATTAAAATCCAAGGAAGGACTAAAAAAATTGTAAAACAAAAAAATTGAATAAATAGGAAGAAAATTGAGAAATATTTCTTTCTTAATCTGACAAACTGTAAAAAAATGTAAAAAAGAATATAAAAATTTGGTAAAATCTAGTAAAAAATTAATAAGAATAAGAATAAAAATATGTATAAAAAGATATAAAAAGTCCACAAAAAAAATATAAAAATAAAAAAGTGTAGGAAAAATAAACCAAAAATATTTGTTTAATATTGCCCTTAAAAAAAGTCCAGTAAATCTAATAAAAAAAATCTATAAATTTTATGGAAGAATAAGTAAGTTTGCAAAAGTAGCAAAAATTAAAAACAAATTGAATAAATTTACAAAAAAGGAGCGTAGTTATTTTTAAAAATCTATAATAATAATCCACAAGATTCATTCATTTTTTTATTCATTCTTTCAATCTGTCCACGCCTGAAGTTTGGCACCTAGATATTTTTTGTTTTAAATCAGATCAGATACTTTTTAAAAAATCCATTTAAATTGATTAAAATTTAAATTTATAAATATCAGTTCAAATAACTTTAATTTCATTAATAAATAAATCTATAATTTTTTCTATAATTTTCAACAGTTTTCAATCTTCAATTATTCTCCTTAAATTTGATAATAATTAGTCTTTAATTTTTTAAAATTATTTTGTTCTGTTGTCGA
The DNA here is from genome assembly GCA_037103525.1 of Ganaspis brasiliensis. Lineage (NCBI taxonomy): Eukaryota > Metazoa > Arthropoda > Insecta > Hymenoptera > Figitidae > Ganaspis > Ganaspis brasiliensis. The sequence goes on from JAZKLR010000106.1 coordinate 1,231,346, forward strand.
TTATTTTCGCCTCTTTTCGAATTTTTCTTTCAATTGGCAATTATTTTCTTTAATATTTAATTATTTTAGTCATTTTGTAGTTTATCTTTTAATTATCAACCTTTTTTTTTAAATTTCAATTTAAACCTTTAATCTTCAATTTATTTCTTTAACTTTTAATTATTTTCATCAATTTTTAATTGCAATTTTCGTTTTTTAATTATTTTATTCAAAATCTATATTATAATATTTATTATAATAATAATAATCCTCGCATTTCTCAATTAACAATTATTTTCTTTTAATACAATTCTACAATTTTTCCATATTTTTCATCAGTTTTATATTGGCAATTTATTATTCTTTTTCAATTTTATGAATATTCATTAATTTAAAATTTTTTTTGTTTGAATGACGATTATTTTCAATTATTCTCTTCAATATTACAAAATTATCGCCTTTTTTCTATTATTTTTTTCGATTATCATTATTAATTTTATTTAATTTTAAATACAATTGTTCAATTATTTTCTATAATACTACAAAATTCTATTCTTAAATTTTTATTTCCATTCTACAGTTTTCAATTGTTTTCTTCTATATTAATTAATTCTCAGCTTTTTCAAATACTTTTGTTTAATTTTTAAGTATATTCCATAAATTTCAGTTCAATTCTTTAATTTTTAATTATTGTTTTTTATTTTAATTACCTCTTTCCATTTTCAATCCAGTTATTAAATCTGCTATTATTTCCAACAATTATATGCCTATAATTTTCTAAATTTTTCAATTTGGAATTATTTTCATTAAATTTAATATTTCTTGTTTAATTTTTTCAATTATTTTTTTCATTTGTTTATTATCTAGCCATTTTTCGAATTTTGTTTTCAATTATCAATTATTTTTGTCATTTTTCAGATATATTCTTCAATTTCGTAATTTATTATTTGAATTTGCAAAAATTTATAATTTTAAATGACCAACAACAATGCAAAGTTTGTCGCGAGCTTGGGCGCGCGTTAATGTTGTTAATGTAGTAATATTTAAGGAAATCAACAAAATAAAAAGTTTACAATATGTTATAATCACAAAACTGTGTAAAATAATATTAAATAATTTGCACCAAAGAAAACTAAAGAAAAACCTAAAATAAAAAGACATACCAATACAAAAAAACATATCAATAACAAAAAAGAAAAAATCTTAAATTTTTCGAAAAATAAGAAATTATAAGATAAAAATTGAACAATTTCGAAAAAGTGAAATCTCTTAGAAATCTTGTAAGAATAAAATTTATAAATTGTTCATTGTGAAAATGGAAAATAATTAATAATATTTAATTATTATGCATTCATTAATATGTATTTAAATTTGAATGAATGGAAATTTAAAAGTTTGAATGAATTGGAATATATTTAAATTATAATGACCTAAATAATACTTTTTTTTTGTAATCTTCATACTAAAAATTTGTAGATCGTAGGTATTTTGATCATCACATAACGGTATCACTGTATTAGCACAATTTTTTAAATTTTATAAAGAATAAAATATTAAAATTGAAGTTTTCAAGATTTATTCACAAATTTGGATTTTTTTCCCCGATTTTTTACATAAAGTATTAAACATTCGGAAAATTGTGAACCTTTTTTTGATTTAAATCATGATTTTAATGCAAATGCCCAATAATTTAAATCAATTACAGCCCCTGTTTAATACAATAAATTAGGACGAATTTCTAAATTAGGTTTAGTAATCCGGTTTTAAAAGAGCTTCCAAGCGGATACTTATTGGCTCGAAAAGAAGGAAGTGTGTGTCCACAAATGAGTAATTATCCTGAAAAGAAAGTGATTGGAGAAGAAGATTGCCTCTTTTTAAACATATTTACACCATGGGTACGATAATATAAAATGTTTTTCATTTATTATATAATATTTGTGACACGCTCAGCCTTCACAGACCGTCCCCTATTTCCCCTAAATGTCCCCTATTTTGCGATTGGTCCCTAAAAGTCCCCTATTTAGAAAATTTTACCCAAAAATCCCATATTTTTCACAAAAGTATATTGAAAGTCAAGGTAACTAGAGATTTTCAATTATTTTCAATCTTCTTTAAATTTTTATTATTTTTTCAATCTTCAATTATTTCTATCATTTTGCTTCATCATAGAGGAAGCTTTGTGATCGTTAAGATTTTCGATTTTCCAAAAATAGTCTAAATCGACTCATTTTCATCTAAAAAGCATAAATTTCCATTTTTAAGCGAATGTCCAGATGTATGTGTATGTGTGAATAGCGTTTTTTGTCGCCAGGATATCTCGAGAACCCTTTAACGGATTTTAATAAAATTTGAATGACTTATTAAGCTCAGCAATATCTAAATTTGGACACAGGGATTTTTGAAAATACCCAATCAAATTTTTTTAAGCACCTTTTTTCATCGAAAAAAATCGTTTTTTGCCAAATTTTTTTTTCATGCTAAAAATACAACTTAATGAATACAAAAATCATATTTCTTATCTCAAAGTGAATCGATTGACCTATATAACTTTTATAATTGATCAAAAAATCGTAAAATAATTAATGTTTTTTCATTTTTTTTTTTGCTTTTAAAACTCTTTTTCTTAATAACTTTTCCAATTAACTTCCTCTATGAGGAAGAAAATTATTTTGCTTACTTGGAAGCGAAATGTCCATAAAATGGACATAATTTTCACCTAGTTTAAATTATTTTCTACAATTTTTCATTTATTAACTTATATTTCAATAGATTTCCTAAATTTTCAATCCTTCATCTCAGATTCCAATTCTTTTCTTCAATTTACAATTATGTTTATCATTATTTCTTAATTTTTTCCTACCATTCATACTTATTTGTATTATTATTTTACTAATTTCATAAACTGTCAATTATTTTCATCAAATTTAAATTATTTTATTCAATTTAAATTTTTAAATAATTTTTTTCTACTTATTAAATATTTTCATTATTTTTCAATGAATTTCCAAAACTTGCAATTATTTTTTTATATTCTAATTTTTTCAAATAATTTTTCATTGTCTTTATCATTTTTCAGTTATTTTATAAATTTTCAAAAATGATTTGTAATTTTATCACTTATTTTTGATAAATTTTGTTTATTTTCTTAAACTTTCAATTATTTTTATAACTTTGAAAATAGTTTCTCCAATTTTTAGTTTTGAAAAGTATTTTTTCATACACTTTCTACATTTTTTATTTATTGATCTAAAATTTCAGTCATTTGTATTATTTTTCAAATATTTACATCATTTTTAAATTGATTTCTTTAATTTTTCAACTTTTTTCTCCAAATTATAATTTTTCAACTGATTTACTAAATCTTTAATCATTTATTTCAAATTTCAATTGATTAAAAACATTTTTAATGAATTTTAGAATTTTTCAATATTTTTTTTAATTTACAATTACTTTTAGTATTTGGTAATTGATTACCTAAATTTTTAATTATATATCTCAAATTTTATTTATTTTAAAAAATTTATCATTATTTTTGCTATTTTCCAATTATTCTTCTCAATTCTCGATTGTTTTCTTCAATTCTCAAATATTGTCTAAATTTTAAATTACTGTTTCAATTTTCAATTATTTCAATAATTTTGAAATTTTTTTCTCCAAATTATAATTTTTCAAATGTTTTTTTAACTGATTCAGTTAATTATTTATTTCAAATTTTAATTAATTAAAATTTTTTAGAATTTTTCAATTATTTTTTTTCAAATTTACAATTACTTTAGGTATTTTGTAATTAATTTCTTAAATTTTCAATTATTTATCTCAAATTTAAATTATTTTTAAAAATTTATCATTATTTTTGCTTTTTTTCAATTATTTTCTTTAATTTGATATATATATATATATATTCCGTAATTTTTTAAAATTATTTTTCTCAAATCTCGATTGTTTTCTTTAATTTTCAAATATTTTCTTAATTTTAAATTACTGTCTTCAATTTTCAATTAATTCTATAATTTTGCAAATTTTTTTTCTTCAATTTTTAATTTTTAAAATTATTTTCAGTTTGGTTTACTTAATCTTCATTTATTAATCTGAAATTTCAATTCTTTGTTTTCAATGTTTAATTTGTTTCATAACCTTCTCATTGATTTCTTCGATTTTAAATTACCTTAATCATTTTTTAATTAGCTTCCTATAAATTTTCAATTATTTTTCTCAATTCTCCATTGTTTTCATTAATTTTGAATTTGTTTTCAATTATTCTCATCATTTTTAAATTAATTTTTTCAATTTTCAATCATTTTCTCAATTTTCAATTATTATTGTCTTCGATTTTCAGTTGTTTCTATAATTTTTGAATTTTTAAATTAAATTTGTAAACAATTTTTAATTTTTAAAACTATTTTTAAATTGATTTATTAAATCTTCAATTATTATTTATCTCAAATTTGAACTCTTTCTTTTAATTTTGATTCGTTTTTATAATCTTTTTTATTTGCTTTTTTTCCAGTTTTTAATTATGTTTAATTATTTTTTAATTAATTACTTAAATTTTGAATTTTTTTTTTAATTTACCATTATTCTTATCTTTTTTCAATTTTTTTCTCTTAGTTCATATATGTTCTCTTTCAAATTATTTTTCTTATTAGTCAATTGTGTTCTTCAATTGGCAATTGCTTTTATTAGTTTTCAATTATTTTCTTCAATTTTTATCTTAAATTTTCAATTATTTCTGAAGTTCTGCATTCATTTTCTATAATTTCGAATTATTATTTATCAGTTTTAAATTACTTTCCACAATAATTTGTAGTTATGTTCTTTTTTTTTTTTATTAATTTAAAAATTCTGTAATTATATTTTTTTTATCCTACAACTATGTAATTTTGTCCTACCCAAAAAAATAATCGATGTTCTACTGTATACAAGTCTTCCCTATTTTTGTATATTCAGTCCCCTATTTCCCCTAAAATATTCTTTATTGTCACTGTGAAGCCTGCACGCTAATAAGAAAGGGACCTGAGAAGCAAAAAATTTTAGGTTATGTTTCTGATTTTTGGAATTAAAATACATAAAGCGGATCAATACTATTCATACTTAATATCAAACATTGATGTTCAGATCTTTATTCCACCCATGTAATATTCAATAAATACTGATTTTGATTTTACATAATTAAAAGAAACTTTCAATCAAGGTATAAAACTATCACTGAACATAACCTACAATTTTTCGCTTCTTAGGTCTCTTTCTTCATAGCGCGTTATATTTATAAAGTTACAAAGTATACGTTATAAAACATCAATGTTTCAAAACTCCCAAATAGTGTTAGAGAAATTAAAAATAAAATATATTTCCAATAGAAATCTGTAACGAAGTTGTACTTTAAACCAGAGAAAACCAGTTTTCTCGCTTTTCCCTCTTCAAGGGTAAATTCCTTTTTGCTAGGCCTACCCTTACAGGTAGTCAGTAGCTTTAGTTAGTAAGTCACAAGTCTACGGACCTGCCGGATGTTTCCGGTTGTACAACATATTTGTCTCCCAATTTAGTATTGTACAGTGTTTGCTCAAAATAAAGTGATAAATCAATATCTAAGGATATTGATTTTCTTTCATTTATATATATTGTTTATTGATTGTTAAAACCCGTCACATTTTTGGCGATCCTGCCAGGATAGTTCGATACGATATTAATCAAAAATCGGCTATCTTAGTGTGAACCTTTACATGGATATTGTGAGAAATTGTGCAACAAGTTTTGTGAAAAGCGACGGTTTATACGGTGATATTTTCACTGGTAATTACCGGGAAACACGTACTTGGGCCGAATCGAGTAAGTTCAATAGTGATCCCGAAGGCTATAGTCCTTGGAAAGGAGAGACGCCACCCAACCAAGTTGGCATCGAGGGATTATAACGTCCGCTTACGAGTCAGTGACAATCATCCCGCTAAGGACCAGCGTTAGGAGAGATATCAATCTGCAAGGATACTTATCTACGGATCAGTTCAGCAGCGTTATCTACTCTCAGAAAAAGGAAAATGCGAAGTAAGTTTGCTTTATTTTCGCGTCTCTAATGAAATTTTTGAAAAATTTATATCTTATATAATCTGCAATTAGAATATTTTTATATTATATAAAATCCAAGGGCATATATGTATATATATATAAATAATTTGCGAAACTATTACTGAAGTAGAATAAGGAATAATTTTTGCGTTTTGTATACAATTTCACATAGAGATATTTGCACGTATATTTTTTTGAACACACAAAATGCCGTTAACAGACGCCTCCGAGGACGCCACCCTTAATCCAACCGAAATCCTATCCCAAATCCTCGAAAAGTTAAAACTAATTGAAAGTGCTCAAACTTTGTGCCAAAACGGACTTATTCAGTTAAATAAAGAAAATATGAAAAGGGTGGAAGAAATAAAAAATATCGCACGAAAAGAACAACAACTCATAACAGAGGACGACGAAAGCGATGCGGAAAATTCGGGAGAAACTGGACACGATCTTTCCAGCGGTGAGGGGAGCAACGAAAAAACGAGAACTGAGAAAAAATGCCACCCAGTGTCTTCATTTCAAAAAGACAACTTTTCATCTTCTCCGAATGGTCAGACCTTCGGTAGCGAACACCAAGCCGTGTGTACCCATAGATCGGACTCGCTTTTACCTGCCAAAGTAGTAGTAGAATCAATAGAAACTCTTAACGGGCGTGACGACGTAGGTACACAAGACTTTATTAAATCTGTAAAACGTGCGCGTAAACGTTGTTTCCAACCAGACCTTTTGCTTGACTTTATTATGACAGGAAGAATCGTGGATAATGCTAAACGATCTATTCGACATGTTTCTATTAATAGTTACGAAGAATTATATCAAGCACTCCGAACAAATTTAGGTTCCGGTACTTCTATAGAACTGTGTCGCGCAAAATTAAATGCTTGCAAACAAGGCCTAGACAATGTGCAAACGTTCAATCAACGGTTCGGTAAATGCTTGAACGAACTTTTTTATTCCATCCAATCAGAACATAACTCACCGGTAGCTCGAAAAGTAGCCCTTCAAATCGAGGAAAAAGCTGCAATAAAACGGTATATAATAAATTTAAAAGACGACATTGGAATGCAAGTCCGTCCCCTGAAACCTAAATCTATGACTGAGGCACAAGATGAAGCTATCGAGGCCGAAATTTGGCTCCGTGAAAAATTCGGTTCTAGAATGCAGACAAGTACCAGACCTGCACAGCATGCCACACCGCTCCCTCGGATAGTACCTCGAACTTTTTTGTCTAGCCAACACCAGCCACCCAACCATGCGATGCCCCTTTCTGAAAGAACTCAATTGCAGTGCAATTTCTGTAAAAGATTAGGTCACACAGAAGCGCAATGTTTCTCAAAAAACAGAAAACCCCAAAATTTTCAAACTGGTTTGAGACCGGGCAAACCTCCCTCGAGAATACATTTAACACAGGAGGACAATTTAGAACCACAGGCAACCGAAAATCACGAGTACCAAAACCAAAGCTCGGAAATCCTCCAGACAGAGTATCCTACATATCAGGACGACTCCAATCAGTTGTCTTACGACCAACAAGATTTCGACGAGATATTCAATTACTAGTTGATTCAGGAGCCTCAATTAATTTGTTAAAGAATTCCTTTGTACCGAATGATGTTAAACAAATACTTCAAGAAAAAAAATTCAAAATGGGTAATGAAATTCATACTTCTGATTCCAAATTCGAACTCCAATACCTAGGTATCAATCACATTTTTAATGTAGTTCCTGATGATTTTCCCTTGCCTGAAGATGGCATTATGGGACTTTGCTTTCTCCAACGATATCAATATAACCTCTCTAACACGGAATTAATACTTAACAAAAAATCACATACTCTATGCGATGATGGTATTTTAATCCCCCCAAACCAAGTAAAACTGATTGATTTACCAGTTCAAAAGTCACAGGGGCATGTAGGCTTCGTAAACAATCCTTACATCCCTGATTCCATTTTTCGCGTTACTGACTACAAAATCAGAGTTCCTATCACTAATGACTCTTCACAACCAAAGCTCATCAGTACGAGTGAACTTCGCTATGTACCCCTCAAAGTCGCGCCTCAAGAAGAAAAAATTTTTTTCATTTCTGAAAAAGAACTAACGTTGCGACTTAAACTTTTATCCGATAACTCTAGACTTGATCATATTGAACCAAAAATTCGAGACACCATTAATAAGATTGTTCAATCTTATCACGACGTCTTTGCTCTTCCCGGGGATCCTCTGCCTAGTAGTAAATTAACCACTCATCGAATTGTCCTGAAAGAAAATAAAATTATTAATAACAAATCTTATCGGCCACCTGAATGTCACCGGAAAGAAATTACAACACAAGTTTCCGATATGTTGAAAAAGAGAATAATTCGAAATTCTGATTCTCCTTTCAACTCGCCTTTATGGGTAGTACCAAAAAAATCAGATGCGTCGGGGATAAAGAAATGGCGGATTGTTGTAGACTTTCGCAAAATCAACGAGATAACAGACCAAGATGCTTACCCCTTGCCTATTATCGAGGACATTTTAGAACATCTTGGAAATGCCAAATTTTTCTCAGCATTTGATTTGAGCGCGGGATTCCATCAAATACCGATGGAAGAGAGCTCGAAAAAATATACCGCATTCTCAACCCCAGAGGGACATTTCGAGTTCGAGCGAATGCCTTTTGGATTACGAAACGCCCCCGCTACATTTCAGCGCATGATGGATCAAGCTTTTAGAGGCTTAATCGGAAAAATTTGCTTTGTGTACCTCGATGACATTGTCGTTTTCGGATCGACAATCGAGGAGCACAATAAAAATCTAAGCACGCTATTTGAACGCCTTCGACATACTGGCTTGAAGCTTCAGCCCGACAAATGCGAATACTTACGACCAGAATTGGAATACTTAGGACACCTTATCACGGAGGATGGAGTCAAACCTAACCCCGCAAAGTTATCTGCTGTTTCAGATTTTAAACAACCCAAAACTGTGAAAGAGTTAAAATCATTTTTAGGTCTGTCTGGTTATTATCGCAAGTTCATAAAGAATTATTCAACTAAAGCCAAACCCTTGACCGAATTGACAAAAAATTCTAACGCATTTATTTGGTCAAGTAAGTGTCAAGAGTCTTTCGAGAACTTAAAAATGGCTTTATGTCAGGCCCCAGTCTTGCGTTACCCTGATTACGACAAGGAGTTCACTTTGACTACTGATGCTTCGAACGTAGGCCTAGGTGCAATTCTGTCACAAGAGGGACATCCCTGTTGTTACATTTCAAGGACTCTAAATAACCATGAACTCAATTACACCACTACGGAGAAAGAGTTACTAGCTATTGTATGGGCGGTCAAACGGTTACGACAGTATCTCCTAGGAAGAAAATTCAAAATATTAAGCGATCACCAACCCCTTAAATGGTTATTTAAAATGAACGATCCCTCTTCTCGCTTGATGCGTTGGAAACTTCAAATGAGAGATTACGAATACGAAGTTGATTATAAAAAAGGTTCCGAAAATGCAGCGGCGGATGCATTGTCTAGAGTCTTTCCGATTAATAGCGAAATAACTCAGGAGGAAACTGATAGTCCTTTAAACTTGGAAGCTGAACTCCCTGATGAAATCCTCAATGAACCTCTCGAACGTGATCTACAAACACCCGAGCCTCACGAAATTGTACAACCTAGATTTGAAAACATGAGTCCTTTCGAACCTTTAAAATTGGATACTGACGACGAACAGGGACAAAATCTAGAAGAAGACTCTCAACGAACTCAAGATCCTAGCAGTGAACATCTGATGAAGGAATACTATAAATGGTTTCCGCAAAGAACCGAAACACGAGAAGTAGAAAAGCCCAATGCTCAGGGCAAACTCTGGAGAAGAATTTCAAAAGGCCTTAGGGCGGCAGATGAAAACACCGTCAAATTACCAGAATACAACGAAAGAAATTGGCTACAAATATTAAATAATATCGCGCAATGGACCATCGAGAGAAAGTTAACTATACTACGTTTACATTTCGATGACCCAACAATAACTACAACTGAACGAGTTAAGTTAAAGATTCTGATCGCTTTTCTTGGTTATAAATATCCAACCCTTAAAATCCATACTTGTTTCAACGCGACGTCAGAGTTAACCCTTGAAGAGCGCCAGCAAATCATTAAAGAATGTCATGGCTCCGTTATGGCCCAACACTTTGGGGAAAACAAATCGATCGCACGGGCACGAGAATTAGGAAGTTGGACAAACATGGAATTAGAAATAATCGACTACATAAAAAAATGTCACACTTGTCAGATCCAGAAGCTACAGCGAATTAGGCACAAAGCAGAAGCAATTATTCCTGATACTCCAATTAACCCTAATGACAAGATCGCAATGGATATTTTTGGACCACTTACTGTTACCGCCCGAAGGAATGAATATATTTTGTCGATCCAAGACATGTTGACAAAGTATTTAATTTTGATTCCACTGAGAAACGCTACGTCTGAATCAATCATCGAAGGGCTCTTTGATCATTATATTTATACTTTTGGATCACCAAAGCACATTTTGACTGATCAAGGCCAGAACTTTGTCTCCGAATTAATCCAAAATTTTGAAAACCTATTTCGCATCACACACGTTAAAACTACCACTTTTCATCCACAAAGCAATGGAGCGTTAGAACGTGCGCATTCAACTATCAAGGATTTAATTCGAACTAATATGTCCGACAACCAGATTGAGTGGGATAACACCTTAAAATTCATTTGCATGGCCTATAACACGATGATTCATGAAGGAACAGGATTTTCACCATTTCACCTTACATTTGGCAGAGACGCGAACTTACCCTCCCTCCTTGCGACTACTCCCTGCCTCAAATATTCCGAATTAGTGAGACTCTGGAAAGAGAGGCATGAGAAATATATAAGAAAGGCTCAGGAAAGGATTCAAAGCTCGAAAGAGAAATATAAGCGCATACAAGATGCAAGAGTCGCCATACCTCAAAAATTGTTTGATATTGGTGATTTAGTATTGGTTGAGAATATTAAATCAAATAAACTTTGCGCGGATTGGAAGGGACCTGCAACTATCATTAACGTTAAAACAAATAATAATTATGAAATAATCCTTAATAATGAAAGACAAATAATTCATGCAAATCGACTAAAATTATATTATCACTAATTACAGGTAAAATGAAAATCATTTTATGTGCTCTATTGGTCTGCAAGATCCAAGGCGACGCCTATCTCAAAGATTTGGGGGACACCACGATCTTTGCCGAGGATTTAGGTACTACGAAGTTATATCACGAGACATGGAAGTTAATCCTTGGAATTGAAACAAATAACCTCGAGACACAGTTTCAACAAATCACAGAGATATATTCACAGGCAGTACAACTATGTGATAAGTGCCCGGAAAAGTACGAACTCCATCTTTTAGGTAATAGGTTAAAGCGCTTAGAAAACTCTAAGTTCCTTTTGCATCAATTGATAGGACAAACTCGCAACAAAAGAGGATTATTAAATGTAATTGGATCCATTTCCAAAACACTTTTTGGTACCCTAGATAATCAAGATCTAGAAACAATTAATTTAGAATTTGATAAAATATATAAAGATAGTAATGTTATGGCAAAAGCAATCGACAATCAAACCAGAATTGTAAAGAATCTCTTAAACAGCGCTTCTCAAGACTTACGAATGTTAAATGATTTTTCTCAAAATCGTACAGAGCAATTAAATCACATAATTGTCGCGACTAATGAAAATCAAAAAAACATCCTCGTATCAAATTACATAACTAGTGTAGAAATATCAATTGCCGAATTCAGTGAGGATTTAAACTTGATCATAGATGCTATAAACGACGGAAAACATGGAATCGTGCACCCACAAATCCTAACACCGGAAATCTTAATACATGAATTACGTCAAATTGAAGAGTCCGTTAACCAAAAGTACCCAGTACAATTATCAATTAAACACTATCAGCACATCATCGATATATCGGAAATTACAATTGGCATTATTAATGGACGAATAGTATACATATTGAAGGTTCCTGTCTTAGAGCATGAAGATCTTTTAACCTATCATCTGATCCCTATCCCAACCCGACATGGAAACAGTTTTCTTGCTCCTATTCCAGCACATGAGGTCGTTCTGACAAATATTGAAAAAAGCACTTACACACCTTCAAATGTCAATTCTTTACAACTTTGTAAAAACATCGCCGATCTTCGGGTTTGTAAACGTACTCAGCCGTCATACTTAATTAGCGAAACTCATTCCTGCGAAACAAATATTATAAGAAGTCGAAGTAAAATAATTACGGATGAAGTATGTCAATTTTCTGTATTCCGAATTCTCGAACTTGTTTTTATCCCTTTGAGAGATCCTAATCAGTATATTTTAATTCCGGAAACGCCCATGGAATTAAGTGTATGGTGCGGAACACAATTGCAAACATTAAAACTCACTTCTCCGAGCCTTCTCTATAGCAACGAGGATTGTATCATTCAAACTCCCAAATCTATATTAAAATTGCGAAAATCAGTGATACGACAGGGCGATATCTGTTTTAAGAAAAATGTATCTTACAAACTCAATGCAGAAGACATCAATCTTTTAAGTCCGCAGCTACCTTTAATACAAGAATCACTACACCATGAAAATTTCAAAGATTTGCGACAAAGTTTAAACACTATGGAAACTTCGTTAAGAGCTATAAAATTAAGTAGACGAACGCGTAGTTGGATAGAGACTAGTACTGACACCTTAACATACTTAGGCTACATATCTCTAGCAATGATTAGTTTATATAGTTTATACAAAATAGGGTTTTTTAATCTGGTACGAAAAATAATTCCCAAAAATTTATGTATCAAACTGTTTTGCGTAACAACAACTGTAAACACTACACCAAAAGTACGTTATACTCCAGTAGCGACTGCACCACCAAATACTGTAAACATTATCCCATCATTTGACATAAGTCATGCAAACATTGAAGAAAACGAAATAGTAATTGTACCAAAAAGAGTTAAATTGCGAACTTAAGGGACTAAGTTCCTTCTAATCTGGGGGATGTAACGAAGTTGTACTTTAAACCAGAGAAAACCAGTTTTCTCGCTTTTCCCTCTTCAAGGGTAAATTCCTTTTTGCTAGGCCTACCCTTACAGGTAGTCAGTAGCTTTAGTTAATAAGTCACAAGTCTACGGACCTGCCGGATGTTTCCGGTTGTACAACATATTTGTCTCCCAATTTAGTATTGTACAGTGTTTGCTCAAAATAAAGTGATAAATCAATATCTAAGGATATTGATTTTCTTTCATTTATATATATTGTTTATTGATTGTTAAAACCCGTCACAAATCATTCAACAAAAAAAAAACATTATTACCAGTCATGGTGGTAATTCATGGAAGTAGTTACCTGATTAGCAGCAGTAGTATGAAAATGTTGGGTCCAGATTATCTTCTGGATAAAGATATTGTTTATGTGAGTTTTAATTATCGTCTCGATATTCTCGGTTTTCTCAGTACGGGAGATGAAGTGGTTTTGGGAAATTTCGGCATAAAAGATCAACTTATAGCTCTTCAATGGATTCAAAAATATATTCGATATTTCGGAGGAGATCCAAATCAAGTGACACTTGTTGGTTATAGCACTGGTGCTGATTGTGTGATTTACCACGCTTCTTCAAATATGACAAATGGTATATTTGGTTTTTTGATTTAAAAATTAAATACCACTCTTTCGATGAGAAAAATCTTCTGTGCAATTTGTGACACTATTCATATATAGACTTGACTGTAATTAAAATTATTTTCCTCTAAACAAATTTATTAAAAATAATAATTTGTTTTATCTAATTAATTCCTATAATTATTTTTTTCTCAAGGGTATTTTCAACGCTATATTTTGCAAGGTGGGTCTCCCTATAGTGCAAGATCATTTAGGAATGGAAAATGGCAAGCAGAAGTTTCAAAAAATGTAGCTAAATTGTTCAACTGTCCTACAAATTCCAAATTATTGGTCGATTGTTTGCGTAACATTGATTATAAAACGTTATTAAATAATACCTCCATTTTTAGTCGGATAGAATCAATTTTTTTCTCTTCTTGGTCACCTACTATAGAACCAGATGTTGAGGGTGCCTATATCACTGAAAATCCATTTGAAGTTTTGAAAAAAAAGAAAATAAGAGATCTTCCGGGAATAAGTGGAGTAGTTCGGAATGAGGGTTTACTTTGGACTGCTTGTAAGAATTAAATTTAAAAGTTTCTTTATTATATTGTTCATGTATAACCTTAATATATAATCATTATAATTGTAATTTTAGCACTTTATGTCTATACGAATCTTTATAACAAAATTGCAGAAGATTTAGATGGATTAATAATAGACACTTTAAATTACTTTGAGCTGACGAAAAATGTTTCGCTGCTTGCATCTGAAATTAAAAATTTCTATTTTAAAAATGAAGTCTCTAATGACAAAACTGTGGTAGGTGAGAATAATTATAATCATAAAAGGATTTAAAAAATAGATTTTTGGATTTTAATTATACAGGGTGTCTACTAATTTCGTACCGCAAAATTCCTGGTCATTTCCCGGTTTTTGTTCCTATTTTTCCCGGTTTTTTATCTTGTTAACTTAAAATATATTTTAAGTATAAACAGACCAAGAAATTACTAAACAAATTGAAGATAATAGTTGATAATTGAAGAAAATAATTGAAATACAAAGAAAATAATTGAGATTTGAAGAATTAAATATTAAACTTTACAAAAAATAATAATTAAGAATTAAAAGAAACAATTAATAATGAAAAGAATAATTAATAATGGAAATAAATAATTGAACAATGACAAAGATATTTGACAATTAGAAACAAGATTAAAAAAAAGGAAATATTAATCAAAAATTGAACAATAATTAAAAAAAATTGAACAATGGCTATTAAATTCAACGAATATAATTGAAAATTGGTCAACTAGATAGAAAATCAAAAAAAATAATTCAAAATTTAAATTAATAATTCAAAATTGAAGAAATAAATTGAAAATTGAAAAATAAAATTGAAATTCGAATACAATAATTGAGAATTAAAGAAAATTACTGAATAATTGGATTGAAAAAAGAAGAAAATAATTTATAATTAAAAAAAAATGGAGAATGCCAGGAATTATTTAATATTGAATAAAACATTAAAAATTGAATAATACAATTGTTATTTAAAGTATTTAATTGAGAATTGAAAAAAGTAATTGAACAATTGAACAATTAAATTGAAAGTAGAAGAAAATTATTGAAAATTCAAGGAGGTTTTGAAACATGAAATAAATAACTGATATATGAAAAAAATAATAATTCAAAAAAGTCGAGATTACTGAGTATTGAAACAAACAATTGAAAATTGAACAAAATAATTAGAAGGTAAAGAAAATAATTGAAAATTGAAGAAACTAGTTAAAAATTGAAGATAATATTTGAAAACAGCAGAAAAATTTAGAAATCGACGGAAAGAATTGCAAACTGGTGAAAATAATTTAAAAATTATCAATTTACATTAAAATTGAAAGAAAAACATATTTAAAAAAGCTGAGAATTGTTGAATATTGGAGAAAATTGAGAAGACATTGAAAATTGAAAGAAATATGAAAAAATAATTGGAAATTTAAGAAAATAATTGAAATTTAAGAAAAATTGAAAATTGAAGAAAATAATTGAGAATTTAAAAAAAATCATTATAAAAACCCTAGAGTTATTGAATATTAAAAAAAAAAACAATTGAAAATTGAAGAATGGAATTAAATGTCGAAAATTATAACTGAGAATTAAAGCAAATAATTCAAGAATTGAACAATTGGATTGAAAGTAGAAGAAAATAAGTGATAATTGAAGAAAAAAAATTGAACAACCAGGAATTATAGAATTTGAAGAAAACAATAAAAAATGAAGTATGTAATTGTAATTTTAAAAAATTAATTAAAAACAGTAGAAAATAATTTGGAATTAAAGAAAATGTGATATTATGAAAATCGTGGAATAATAATTGATGAATTAAATTCAAGTTTCAAATACATAATTGATAATTAAAAAAAATATTTAAAAAAGCCTTGAATTATTGATTATAGAAGAAAATAATTTAAAATTGGAGGAGTTATTGAGACGTGAAATAAATAAATGATAATTGAAAAAAAAATAGTTAAAAAATGTCGAGAACTATTGAATATTGAATTAAATAATTAAAAATTAAAGAAAATAATTAAAAATTGATGAAAACAATTGAAAATTGAAGAAAATAATTGAAAATTGAATCAAATAATTGTCAATTGAAAAAAATAATTTAGAGTTAAAGAAAAAAATTAAAAATTAATTAAAATAATTGAAAATTGTAGAAAATATTTCAGAAGTAAAGAAATTAATTAGAAATTGATGAAAATAATTGAATATTGAAGAAAATAATTGAAAATTGAATCAAATAATTGGCAATTGAAAAAAATAATTTAGAGTTAAAGAAAAAAATTAAAAATTGATTAAAATAATTGATTATCGTAGAAAATATTTTAAAAGTAAAGAAATTAATAAGAAATTAATGAAAATAATTGAATATTGAAGAAAATAATTGAAAATTGAATCAAATAATTGTCAATTGAAAAAAATAATATAGAGTTGAAGAAAAAAATTAAAAATTGATTAAAATAATTGTAAATCTTAGAAAATATTTCAGA
The DNA here is from genome assembly GCA_037103525.1 of Ganaspis brasiliensis. Classification (NCBI taxonomy): domain Eukaryota; kingdom Metazoa; phylum Arthropoda; class Insecta; order Hymenoptera; family Figitidae; genus Ganaspis; species Ganaspis brasiliensis. Next base: position 1,248,104 of record JAZKLR010000106.1, read on the forward strand.
AGTAAAGAAATGAATTAGAAATTGATGAAAATAATTGAAAATTGAAGAAAATAATTGGCAATTGCAGAAAATAGTAGAAAATAACTCAGGAATGAAGAAATAATTTGAAATTAATGAAAATAATTCAAAATGGAAGAAAATAATTGAGAATTGTAGAAAATAATTGGAAATTGAAGAAAATAATTGAGAGTTGAAGAAAATAATTGAAAATTGAAAATAATAATTGGTAATTGCAGAAAATAATTGTGAATTTCTGAAAATAGTTGAATAATTGAAGATTTGAATTGAAGCTTCAAAAACGTAATCGATAATTAAAAAAATATATTGAAAAAAGTCGAGAATTATTGAATATCTAAGAAAATAATTGAATATATTATGTTTTAATTTTTAATGTATATTTTTTATTTTTCAATTGCATAATTGTCGCATAATTACACAAAATTAAAACGCATAATCAGATTGGTTCAAAATGCATGAAGTTACCATCTTTATTTATAAAACAAATTGATATATTAGTCAAATTTATTATCCCAGAAAGAAAATTCCCGGTTTGACGGAAAATTCCCGGTTTTCCCGGTTTTCCCGGTTAGTAGGCACCCTGAATTATATAATATCAGTTATTTATTTATATTGTTATTAAAGTACAACAAACCTTATTTTAGATTCTTAAACAATTAACGGATTTCTCTGGAGATTTGTTTAAAGTTTATCCTTCAATTTTCTCATCGATTCGTCACGCCGAAAATACTAAGTCACCTCTTTACTTGTATTTATTTAATTATCGAGGTTTAATAGGCAGATCAAGTCAAGAAACACATAATAATTGGAATCTTGGAGTGTACCATGTAGAAGAATTAATGTATCTTTTTCCTTATAAATTTAAGATTTCCGTGCAGTTTGATGAAATGACAATGAAAAGAGATTTAATTATGATTGATATCATGGTGGACTTATGGTCTTCTTTCATCATAAATGGGTAAGAATCATTTTCGCAAAATTTAATTTAAATTTAAAATTAAAAAAAATCATTGGAAATAAAATTCAATTAAATTTCAAATTTACAAATACAGAGTACTTTTCAGTGTGCCCACTTCTGATAAATTGTCTAATGGCCCTAATTCATGGAAAACTTTTCTACCCGGTTCAAATATTTTGGAAATTGGAAATTTTTCTCATCCAAAAACACAAATTGTACACTCAGTCTTTAAAGAAAGAATGGAGTTTTGGAAACGTGTTGAACCTTTATTAGTAAACAATTTTTTATGATGGCTGTGATGAGTAAGACACCGTTTTCTGTGCTCAAGTTTCAAGGTTCGAATCTCGGTCGGTTTATAATTTTTTTAATGTCATTGGATCTTATTAAAAAAGGTAGAAAAAACTTTATGTATTTTCTCTAAAAATTTCGAAAAGTCTACTTAATTAGGAGTTTCGAATTGGTTTTTAATCGAATTTATAATAATCTGAATTTTTAATTAAGATAATTTCAGATCAGCGAATTTTTATTTAACGCAGAATCTTTATTTTGTAGAATTTCGTTCTAACAAAGTTTTAATTCTAAAGAATTGAAATGAAAATGAATTTTAATTTAATAGCGGAACTCCCTTATAACAGACTTTTTAGTGAATCGAATAAATATAAATTTGTGCAAATAAAAATTCGGGAGAATAGAAATTTTGACATTTAAAAATTCCTCACATTTTGTGACATTGTTTATGGAAGCCGCCTTATTGTAGATACTCTGTTTTATCTAGAACATTTTACATTAATTCAAGCACATTTAAAATTGATAAAAAGTATCATAAATAAAAGTTCCTTCAAAGTCGATTTGTCATATTAACAAGTATTCTTAAAGTCATAAAAATGTAATAAAAGAGGCAAATGGTAAGAAATGCTTGACAATATACATTATCAACGTTTATTTTGAGATACTTTATCACTTAAACAATTATTTACAGTTCATTGAATTTCTAGTTAGAATAAATTAATTGGACAATTAAGAGTGCCAAATTGTAGGCAAAATTTACCTAAATTGAATGAACATTTTTAAAAATGATGTTAATTAACAAAATAAACTATGTCAATTATTAAAAGTTTAATAAATCAACAGCAAACTATTTTCATGTTAACAAATCGATTTGAATTTTTTTTTATTTTAATAAATAATAAATATAAATTTTGTTAAAAATGTACATTTACAAATATTTGCAAGTTTGTATTCAGGTTAATAACCGGTTTTTAAAATAGCTAATTTGCTAAAGAAACACAGTTTCTGAAAGACATTAACTTCGCATATTAAATTTCTATCAGAAGTATTTCCCTTTTTGTCACGCTACTTTGTTCAACAAAATTTTAATTTTTTAAGAAAATTTCTCAATATTAAATTATTCTACTATGGGATTTTTATGGAAAGTGTTTAGTAGTTCTCTGTTTATTTTGCTGATATTTACTGCCCAAAGTATAGAAAAATGTCATGGTCAGCCTACGGTGTCTGTAAAAAATACAAGGATTGTCGGTATAGATATGATTACTAGAAATAATCGAAATATCTCCGGATTTATTGGAATCCCCTTCGCAGAGACACCGATTGGAAATTTAAGGTTGGTATCTTTTTTAAGATCGAAAAAAAATTAGTAAATTTACCAAATAATTTATTTTGTAATTTTTGAAATAATAAAGAAATAATGGGTCTGGTCCCAACATTTTTTTAATAGGTGCGTTCCTGACTAGTGTTTATTTTAATTTATTTAATGTTAATTAGGGAGAAATTATAAGACATGTAGAAGCCAATGAAATAGTTTTAAGAACCTCAAAAATTAACGAGTATTTATTTTGGGGTTAATTATATTATATGATATTATATCAACTGAATCCGAGTGATATATAATTAGTAACGTTCTTTTCTTAGAAGCTTACTTTAGGCGTGACGCAAAAAACATTTACTTTGTCGAAACGAATTTCTAAATTCTAAATTCTAAATTCAAAAAATTATAATTTAATTAAATTCACCGAGAAGTGTTGAACGTAGTTTTTGTATTATCATAAAATAAAAATAATTTTTCTGAACGAAATATGTGTCTTATTATCAGAAACTAGGAAAAAAAGCGCGCGCTAAAGCGCACGCCAAATTTTATTATTTCTTAAAATAATGTTTCATTTATGTATAATTATATTAATTAATTATATTATATAAATATTATTATTAATTTTTTTCCTGCATCAGCAAAATCACAAATATCAATGTTATTTTTATTTTCATAAATGACTGTATTTTTTTACCTGTTTGTTCCGAAACATCTATTTTTTCCTCATCGATTATGTTTTTTAATTTTAATCTTTGACGATATTGTTTTTTTGATACATTGCGTGACTTTTTTTCATTTTCTCATCACAAATCCTTACATCTTTCTCCTGCATATCTTTTGAATATAGTATTTCATTATTTTTATCCTTATCATGGCATATCTTCTGTTTCAATTTCAATCATTGACGATAGTTTTTTTTTTTTATATTTTGCTCTACTTTTTTTAATTTTCTGATTAGAGGTGTTAACAATTTTTGTCTGGCTCACTATTCTTTGTAATTTCTAATTCTTATCATCTTCTCCTACTTCTTTAAGATACTTTAACTGACTATCAACATTTTTCTTACTACAAACATAGAAATTTGTTTCCCTACTTACATCTTTCATAAGTAAAATTTCTCTTTCTTTCTAATCAATTATTATTTGTTGTTTTAATTTAAGCATTTGATGATATTTTTTTTTGATATTCTGCACAATTTTTTTTACTTGTCTCATTACAATCGCTAGAAATTATTAATTTGTCAGAATTATTATCACTCTTTTCTTCTTTAACAGCACTTCCTAATTGTTTTTTTTTTTTTAGAAAAATTTAAATCTGTTTCACTATTTAAACATACATCTTCCATGTCCTATTTTTGTATGTCATGAAGGACTACTACTATCTCCTTTCATTTCTGTAAAGCCGTCATTAGTTATTGATAATCTAATTTTCTCTTCTGTGTCGCATCTTTTACATTCCTCACATGTAAATTATTATTTTTTATTTATTCGATATTACCAATTCCAAGTTTATACAATTCTTTTTAAAATTATCAGAAAAAGAGATAACACATTTTTTTCAAACATCATATACAAATGAGTTCTCATTATTGCATGATTATATACAACATTTTCAGGTTTAATATTAAAATATAAAGAAACAGCAAACGCAATCACATATACACCACAATCAACAAAATTTGGTTGTTGTACTCTAAAAAAAAAACTACATTAGGTTTAAATGGATATGACCTGCATAAATAATCTCTTTGATCTGCATTTAAACAACCCTCCCACACAGCACCGGAAATTCCCTGAATTTTCCCTGAATATCCGTCTACATTTCTCGAATATTCGAACCTAATATTCAAGGAAGTTTCGAGGAAGTAGTAAAATGTCCGCCTAGAAAAATATTGGGCGCGGAATTTCCCTGAAAATGTATTTCTAATTTTCAGGGAATTTCCGCATCTAACATTCCTTTAATATTCAGGGAAAGTTAAAAAAAAATTTCCAAAATTTTTTTTGATCTGGTAATTGATCAAAAATATATGATATTCAACATCCGTAGGATTCTAGAACATTAAAAACTACTGCGCAGCCGTAAGTGTCATAGAAACCAAGTTCGACCAGTGCGCATCATGTACAGTGAATATACGAATACCATGAATATTAAAGGAATGTTAGATGCGGAAATTCCCTGAAAATTAGAAATACATTTTCAGGGAAATTGCGCGCCCAATATTTTTCCAGGCGGACATTTTACTACTTCCTCGAAACTTCCTTGAATATTAGGTTCGAATATTCGAGAAATGTAGACGGATATTCAGGGAAAATTCAGAGAATTTCCGGTGCTGTGTGGGCTCTTAACACTATCATAAACAAAAAGTTCATTTCCATTATAGTAGGTGCAAATCCAGTGACCCAAAAGTCGATTCCCGTTAAACAATATTCGAATATGTGATTTATTATTATTAAATGCTCTTATTTCATCTAACATTTCTAAATATCCTGTAATTTGTTTTTGGAAACTACCACCTGATGCAAGTTCCAATAATTCCTGAAACTTATACATGTGATTATCATTCAGTATACCCCCATTACGAATAATATCCTAATCTTTATCATTTAAATATCTCATCTCTTTACCTGATCTCTCTCATTGTCTCATGCTATTGTCCCATATTTTTGCCTCATTTCTCTCATTGTCTCATCTGTTTATCTCATATTATTGTCTCATGTTATTATCTCATATCTTTATCTCACCTATTTTATATAATTATATTATTAACACTTCTTTTACACTGTAACGACTATTTAGAAACATTATAATTACTTTATTATTTATTAAACATTCACAATTAATTTATTTATTAAACACTTTATTATTAAACACTATTTATCAATCACTTGTTTAATGAATCCACAATCCCATTTTATGGACACTTTAAGCATCTCATAACACTAACTTTATTGAAAATAAAAAGGAAATAAAAAATTTAAACACTTTCTAAATATTGTTACTTTAGTAAACACATTTTGCACACTTTCATTTGAATCACTGTCACTTTTCACATTTAATTTTTACTGTATATTTACTATTAGAGTTACTTTATTATTTATTATTAAACACTTAAAGTTCATTTTTTAAATAAAAACTTTTTTTTACCGTATTAAGAACTATTCAACACAAACTCTTAATAAACAATAAGCATATTAATACTATACACTTTCACATTAAACACATTTCTGTTATAAACATTTAATAAGAAATACAGTCGGGACTCTTATGGATTCGGACTGAACGGTTGCATTCAGTCCGCGGAGAACATAGACGAAGGGTTGCGGGAAGCAAGAAGGCCCGACGCTATGTCACTCAATGAACCGTCGCGTAATAACATTGAGCCACGTAATTTAAGTTGCGTTGGTTCGGTCCTGAATGTTTACGATTCTCATGGATGCATAGCATGCCCTACGATTGCATCCATGAGAGTCTCGACTGTATTTTAATAATGAGGTAAAATTTCAGAACTTAATTTAATTTTTCTGTTTTCATTAAAACTCGACTAAAGCCATTAACCCTCATTATACAAGGGTTTGCTCGAATGATGATGACACCCTGCAGGTGGTCTATTTTTCGTTAAACTTTAAATCACACCTTCTCTCTCTAACCAAGAACCCAGGTATAAAAGTATCCTTTTTCGTTAACTGTTAACGCTTTTCCGTTAACTTTTAACGCTTACCTTCAGTATACTCGTTTCTTATATAGGATATCTGAGATCACTAAAATTAGTATTTGGAAATATTTGTTTTCCCGCTTCTTGAGCTCAAGAGATTCGTCTGCTCCGACTGATGTTCTGAGTTCTAACCTCAAAATAAAAACGTTCGTCAAAACTATAACAATTCAAGTGTTTGTATGTCTCTAACAGAATTGGGAGAAAGAGTGGTTTGAGGTTTTGGAAATTAGACACTATTCGTAAAACTAAAACGACAATTCGTATTTTCAAAAATAAGTCAATCTGGTGTATTCACCTAAAAGGAGACAATTTTGGATTTGTTTCAAAATCAGTCAAATTCATGTTTAAAAACTGACAAGTTAGGGTGTTGATTTTTGTAAAAACGTATATAAATGTTAAAATTACAAACATTACTAATAAATAACTGAGGCTTAGTTTTCCTCTCGCGCAGCTACTGACGCGCCGATCTCGTATGTCTGTGTATCACTCTTTTTTGTCGCTACGATATCTCGAGAACGGTTTGACAGATTTTAATAAAATTTGATAGACTTATTATACGCATCAATATCTATAATCTTACACAGGGATTTTTGAAAATACTGAATTAATTTCACAAAAACCATGTAAAGATGAATTTCTATTAGGTTTAGTAATCCAGTTTTAAAAGAGCTTCCAACAGGACACTTACCGGCTCAAAAAGACGGAAGTATGTGTCCCCAAAGGAGAAATTATCCTGAAAAGAAAGTGATTGGTGAAGAAGATTGCCTCTTTCTAAATGTTTTCACACCATGGGTAAGATACTAAGATTTTTTTCAAAGAACTTAAATTATATTAATAGGACTTTCGGTTTCTAAAAACAATTTTGAAATTATAAATTTGTAATTAGAAAATACTAATAAAAATACTAATAAATAAGTACTGTAATAAGAAATACTTTCTCTATGAGAAAGCAAATATTAAAATTACAAATAAAAAATTTCATTGTCATAGAAATCATTCAACAGAAAAAATTCCTTATTGCCAGTTATGGTACTAATACACGGGAGTGCTTACCGGATTAGCAGCAGTAGAATTGATGATAATTTGGGACCAGATTATCTTCTGGATAAAGATATTGTCTTAGTAAGTTTCAATTATCGTCTCGATATCCTCGGTTTTCTTAGTACTGGAGACGAGGTGATCTTGGGAAATTTTGGTATAAAAGATCAACTTATTGCTCTTCAATGGGTTCAAAAATATATTCGCTATTTCGGAGGCGATCCAAAACAAGTGACACTTGTTGGTCACAGTGCTGGAGCTGATTCTGTAATTTATCACGCTTCTTCAAACATCACAGAGGGTAAAACTTTACGTTCGATATTTTTTCTGGCGAATTCAAAATATTTACACTAAAAGTATAAACATGTTAGTAATATGAATATTTTTCTCTTCAGGTTATTTCCAACGTTATATTTTGCAAAGCGGGTGTCCGTACAGTGTAAGGTCGTTTAGGGATGGAAATTGGCAAGCAAAAGTTGCAAAAAGAGTAGCTGAATCATTCAACTGTCCCTCAAATTCTCAATTATTGGTCGATTGTTTGCGAAACATTGATTATAAAACTTTACTGAATAATTCTTTTATTTTTGATAGTATAGAAGCATTTTTTACATCATCTTGGTCACCAACAATAGAGCCAAAAGTTGAAGGTGCCTACATCACTGAAAATCCTTTTGACGTTTTGAAACAGAAGAAAATACGAGATCTTCCAGCAATAAGTGGGGTCGATCATGATGAAGGTTTACATTGGACGGATTGTAAGAATCAAATTAAACAAATTTTGAACAATTTTTAATACTGGTTTATTTTATGATACAGAAACTTCGAAAATGCACCTTATAATTCGCTCTTTCCTTATGTTGGCGTCTGCGCAAAAGTTAGTTGTCATGGCAACGAACTTCAGCGCAGGCGCAATAACACAACCTAACTTACACTATCGGCCAAAATTGTGGGACCACTTACAAAAATGGGATTAAAAACATAACCGTCTTAAACTGTTGATAACTCTGTCAGATATTAGCAAAATGAGATTTTTTATAGACCATTGGAAAGCTTATAAAATTTGCCGATAATTGATCCTATTTTAAAGAATTTTTGATTAATAGAAACGGAGATTCAATGATACCAATTCCTAATGAATAATCATTTTTAATGTTGATTCCAGCTCTTTATGTCAACACGAATCTTTATAACAAAATAGCAGAAGATCTAGATGGATTTATAATAAGTGCTTTGAACTACTTTGAACTGACGAAAAATATTTCTCTAGTTGCTTCTGAAATAAAAAGTTTTTATTTCAACAATGAGGTCTCTAGTGACAAAAATGTGGTATGTTTTCGAACTGTATTCAAGATTTGAGTTCTTTTGAGTTGTTCAAGATTTAAACTCACCTTTAATTTTAGGTTCTGAAACAATTAACAAATTTGACTGGAGATTTATTAAAAATTTTTCCTTCAATTTTCTCATCGATTCGTCAAGCTGAAATTAATAAGTCACCTCTTTACTTGTATCTATTTAATTATCGAGGTTTGATCAGTCACACTAATTCACACACACACAATAATTTAAATATTGGAGTGTCTCATGTAGAAGACATTATTTATCTTTTCCCTCATACATACAATGTTTCTGTAGAATTTAATGAAGAGACAATGAAAAAAGATTCGATTATGGTTGATTTAATGGTGGATTTATGGACATCTTTTATCATAAATGGGTAAGGATAGTTTCCTTAATATTTTAAATGAAATAAAAGTGAATTCTTGAAAATCAAAATTAATAAATAGAAAGCATTTATAAAATTAATTCAACGTATTTTTCAGAGTACCCACTTCTGAAAAATTGTCTAATGGAGATTTATGGAAGCCTTATCTGCCGGGTTCAAATATTTTGGAAATTGGCAATTTTTCGTACCCAAAAACACAAATTATACATTCCGTTTTCAAGGAAAGAATGGATTTTTGGGAACGTCTGCAACCAATGATACTCAGAAATTTTTTGTAAAATTTTAATTTTACCTTTTTTTTCACTTCAATATTAAATACATTAAAAAACTGTTAATAATATTAAAACTGAAGTTAATTAAATGGTATAATTAACTTTAACTATATGATATGAAAATATTTTCTAAAAAAATTACAAACTTGAAAAACATCAAATGTTATTCTAGTTTCTTCTGTGGTAACCCTTATCTCTCTATATCTTTATTTTTTATCTCTCATCCTTTATTTTTATTTTTTTATTACTTCCTCTTAATTGCGGTGTCTTTCACTTCCCGTATAATTTTAAACAAGTGATATTTTCTAATTCTTCGATTTTTGTTTTTTTCACCTAAATTTTAATTAAATTAGAGCAAAATTATTATTTACCAAACATGCAGGATAAAAAAATAAATTAAAATAACATTTGCTTCTCATGAAAAGCGTATATTATTAGAAAAAATAATTCGAAAATTTGTTTCTATGTGGATTTTTAAGTTAATAAAACACAAAAATAACTTGTTTCTTAAACAAATATATATAAATTTATAATATAAATAAATTTTTAAAAATATTACTATGAGGAGGTTCTCTCCATTTACATAACTTCAAACTAAGAAGTCGTTTTTCACCCCAAATAAAAATATTTTTAAAATCAATTCCACCAAATTTTGAAAGATCCAGTTGTAAACTTTTCAATAAAAATAAGGTGCAAATTGAGCAACTGGATTAAAAATCGAAAAAAATTACTGAAATTGAAAAAAAAAAAATAATAATAATAATAATAAAAAATAATAATAAAATAAAAATAAAATAATAAAAATATTTTTATTATTTTTTTCAATTTCAGTAATTTTTTTCGATTTTTAATCCAGTTGCTAAATTTAATATTAAATTTAAATTTAAGAATTAAATTAAAATTTGAAAAAATAATTGATAATTGAAAAAAAATTACAAAATTACGAAAATAATTGACAATTAAAACCAAAAGAAAAAAAATTGCAACATTAATACAGAACAAAACAAAATAATTTAAAAAATCAAAGAATAAGTAGTAAATAATTGAAAATTGGGGAAAATAATTATAATTATTGAAGTAAATAGTTGATAAATGATGAGAATAGTTGAAAAATTAAAGAAAATATGTGAAAAATGACGAAAATAATTGACAATTGAAAACAAAATTCAAATAATGACTAGATTAATAGGCAATTGAAAAAAGTAATAGAAAAAATTTAGCAAGAAATATTAAATTTAAAGAAAATATAAAAAATTGCAAATTAAAAAATTAAGAAAATTAAAGAAATTTAATAATTGTTAGAATTAATTGCACATTTAAAAATGGGATTGAAAATTGAAAAAAAACAATTAAAATTGAAAAAATGATTGAAAATTGAAGTAAGCAATTAAACATTTGAGAATGAAATTTAAATTTAAAGAATATACTTAAAAATTGAAAAAAAAGTAATAAGGAAAATGCAGAGAATTAATAAAACTATGAAAGAAAACTATTCAAAACCGAAGAATGGAAATAAAAATTGAAGAATGGAATTAAAAATTAAAGAAAATAATTGAACAATTGAGTTCAAAATTAAAGAAACTTAATGATAGTCTAAAAAATACTAGAAAAAAGGCCATAATTTTTTAAAGTAAAAGAAAATAATTGGAAATTGAAAAGTAGAATTTAAATTTGAAGAAAATCAACTGAGAATTGAAGAGAATAGTTCTAGAATTGAATAATTATATTAAAATTTAAGAACAATTTTTATGAGTGAAAAAATAATTGATAAAATCCGAGAATTATTTAATATTGAAGAATTAATTAAAAATCGATAAAAATAAATTAAAATTAAAGAAAATATTTGAGATTTGAAGAAAATAATTCAAAATTATTGAAGAAATAAATTTAAAATTAAAGAATTTAATGTAAATTTCAAGATAATAATTAAAAGAACAATTATTACAATATGACGAAAATATATAAATATAGACGAAAATAATTAACTATTTAACAAAATAATTAACAATTGAAAAAAAAAATTGAAAAATGGTGAAAATAATCGTTATTTGAGCAAAAAAAAATTTTAATTAAAGAATAATCATAAAATTGAATAATAAATTGTCAATTGAAAACTGATGAAAATTATGGATGCAATTGTAGAAAATAAATGAAAATTGAATAAATCAATTAGAAACTAAAGAACTGTATGAAAATTTCAAGAAAATAATTGATAATTGACAAAATGCGAGAATTATTGAATATTAAATAAAATAATTGAAAAACGAAGAATGCAATTGAAAATTGAAGAAAATAATTGAGAATTGAAGAAAAAAATTAAAGAAAAAAATTGACGTTTAAAGAATTAATTGAAGAAATAAATTGAAAATTTTAAGAAAATAATTGAGAATTAAAAAAAATTACAATATGACGAAAATAATTAAATATTGACGATATTGGAATTGGAAAAAAAATTCGAAAAATGGTGAGAATAATCAGCATTTGAACAAAAAAATATTTAAATTAAGGAGGTTTATCCAAAAAACCAATTTCTACAGATTCTTATAAAATTTCAATGACATAATAAATGCATTACTTTACATGTACTGTTATAATTTTATTAAATTTTACCGTTCTGTTTTTAAGATATAAATTTATAAAGTTGGGACTTTTACATGGAAAAAGTAACAAAACGCGCAAAATGACAATATTTTGATTAGTTTAAAAAACACAGTTCTACACATTTTTTTAAAAAACTAATATATTTTAAACTGTAATAGAATACAGCTTTTACAATAATATTTAATTAATTTACCGTTCCGTTGTTAAGAAAATGTTATTTAAGGGTAGAAATCCTTCACTTTTTTGAAATAATCAGGAATACAAAATTTTAAAAAGTTGTAATTTTAAAAAAAAAATTTTTTCAATAATATTTGTTTGTGTAATGATTGTAACTACAAAATACTATAGAGAGACCAAAATATAAGACAAAATGGAATTAAAAAAATATTGAGTATCATGGTCCGATAGAATGAGAACCGCTTGAGGGTATAAGCGTCCTTAATGAATAATCGTAAAATTGGAGGAAAATAATAAATTGTCAATTGAAAACTGATTAAAATGATGGAAAAAATTGTAGAAAATTAATTAAAATTGATGAAATCAATTAGAAATTTAAGAATTGTATTGAAATTTCAAGAAAATAATTGGTAATTTTGAAAATGCGAGAATTATTGAATATTGAATAAAATAATTGATAAAAGAAGAATGCAATTGAAAATTTAAGAAAAAAATTGAGAATTAAAGAAAATAATTAAAAATTGAAAAGATAAATTTGCAATTAAAGAATTAAATGAAAATTTCAAGAAAATAATTAAAAGAACAATAACAATATGATGAAAATATTTAAATATTGACTAAAATAATTAACTATTAAAAAAAATTATTAACAATTGAAAAAAAAAATTAAAAAATGGTGAGAATAATCTTCACTTAAACAAAATTTATTTTTAAATTAAAGAATAATCATAAAATTGAACGAAAATAATAAATTATCATTTAAAAACTGATGAAAATTATGGAAAAAATTGTAGAAAACGAATTAAAATTGAAGAAATCAATTAGAAATTTAAGAATTGTATTGAAATTTCAAAAAAATAATTGAAAATTTTGAAAATGCGAGAATTATTGAATATTGAATAAAATAATTGATAAACGAAGAATGCAATTGAAAATTTAGGAAAAAAATTGAGAATTTAAGAAAATAATTAAAAATTAAAAAATTAAATTGAAATTTTAAGAAAATAGTTAAGAATTGAATGACAAATTACAAAATGACTAAAATAATTAAATATTAAAGAAAATAATTGACAAATGAGGAAAATAATTTACAAATGACAGTCGACAGAAAAATTCGCTGGAAAACTGGCAAGAATAGGAAGAAAATAATTTTAAAAAGTCAAAGAAAATAATGAAATTTAAAGAGAATAATTGCATATCGAAAACTGTGGTAAATTATAAAAAAAAATTATTGATTTATTTTTTAATGAAATTAAAATTATTTGAACTGATATGTATAAATTTAGATCAATTAAAATGCATTTTTTAAAAAGTATCTAATTTAAAACAAAAAATATCTATGTGCCAAACTTCACGAGTGAATACAGAATGAAAGAATGAATGAATGAATGTATCTTATGTATTATTATTATAGATTTTGTTAAATATTTTGTTTAAACAATACATAAAATCAAATTTTATTTACCTAATAACTTTGAAACAAAATATTCTTTAACAAAACTCAACAAACAAAATTGAAGAGAATATGTTTCAACGAGAAAAATAAGCTATTATTTGTTAAAATTAGATCAAAATAAAAGATTTTAATTAGATTTAAAGAAAAAGCTTAAAATGTTAAATAATTATTATTTACCAACAAAATGTAGCTCAACCTCATTTTTTCCGAAAAAAGTGCAACTGAGTCTTTCAAAATTTACAGTGAAATGAATTTAAATAATAATATTTTTACTAGATGAGAAAGTCATTTTTTAGTTTGAGGTTATGTCAATGGGGAGAAACTCCTTAAATTTGACTTTTTCCCAATACTGAACTTGAACTTTGTTAATTTTTTTTCCGCCCCGAATTAAATTCAAAGACCAATTTGCCCAAGGCACAAAATAGATTGGAGGCGTGCCTGAATGAAGACGCTAAAAAGTATTTGTGTGTATGTGTGCGAATACTATGCGACTCTTTTATACGTTCCTGCGTTCCAGTCCTATTCAGTTTGTCATGGAGTTTGCCGGTGTCTGAAAAGGAACGAGGATAAGAACATTTCTCTCCTATACTAAATCTCAGTAAAATTTTGAAATTTTCTATTTCACTTGACAAAAATGTCTTTCCTTGGCAAAAAATACAAACTCTCACAGAGCGACAATTTTGACGAACTCATGAAGGCTCTAGGTATGTACACATTTTTTTTCAAAGTAAAGAAAAAAATATCCCGCGCTTACGCTAAAATCGATCCACATGGTGCGAATTTCAATACGGAATGTGAAGGCGTGTTTCTGAGAGAAAATTTTCAAGAAACTTTTTAATTATTTTTTTTTTTATTCTCTTTTTAATGCTACACCAAGTTGTACATTTTATTCTTATTTTTTTTTTTTTTGAATACTTCCTGCAATAATTTATAAAGTAAATTTTTGTAGTTGATAAATTACGCCGGTTTTTAGATTTTAAAAATTTTTTCGATTTCGGCCATTTTTCGATACTTGTTTGTTTTTTAACAGTTTCTCATTTTCTTTCGGTATTTTACATTCCTATGTTTTTTTTTTGTATTAGTTAAAAAATTTCAAAAATCTTTTTTATATTAAATTTTTTTTTTATATTTAAGACCATTTTTTTATTCTTCTTCTTTTCCGTTCTGGTTTTTTTTAATTCGTCTTTTCTATTCCATTTTACCTATTTTTCGTTTTTTACCCACTAAAACAATTCTGCTTAAATTGATCAGAATTTCTAAAAAAAAATGCAATTTATAAAAATTATTTTTTCATTTTTTTCATCTTTTTAACAATGTGTTACAATTGAATTAAATTTTTTATCAAATAAATTTCCCGAGATTAAAATATTTCCAATTGACAAAGATACGATTATAATTTGCCTTTTTTTTAAATAAAAAAAAAATTTTAAACAGTGTGTGACCAAGGGGTGGTTGCTTCTTATTGCAAATCAAATAAGAAACATTCATGCAAACCGGTTTTTCTGCCAAGTGTGATCATATTACTATTCGAAAGCAAGCATACTCGATACTTGTGTCGCCAAAGTGTTTGACTACTATAATTAAACCAATCAATTTTTCACAATACTATTTATTCTAATGGTGCTAAAAGTCATAAAACTTTTCTTCTTGATGAACTACTTAAATAAATGCTCACAGTATCATATAATATTTATCGAGCAAAGTGCAAATGGTCATTTATAAAATCGAATAAAACTGCATCATTAGCCTAGAATATATTTACTGTCCTTTCTCATGCGATGTGAAAATGCGAACAATTGACGTAAATTTTTTTTTCTATTTTTGTAACAAATCAATAGTTGCAGTCCTTAGCAAAAAAAAAAGTTTTTATTTTTCAGAACAAGAAAACAACAAGAAGAAAGAATTTTAGAATTCTTAATATTCTAAAAAGAATATTTTTACAAGAATAAAATTATGTTTACATTGATTGCATTGAAAGAACTCGTTTTTATGCTTGTTCCAAGTATAAGATATTTAGCGTAAACTTTCGTCTGCTTCTGTCATGCGCAAAACAATCTAACCTAACCTAAAATTCTTGAGTCTATAATATTTTATACTAGGACCGATTACAAGCATAATTCATACTTGATCCAATGCATTTTTGCATTGGCGCAAGAAAAGTTTTCTCTCAGTGAGGCGTTTCTAAAAGACTAATATATTCGAGTCGATTATTTCTTAAATTTGATAAAAAAAATTTAATTTCAAACTCCTGTTATATAGCTTCTGGATTAATAATTCTGTTAACTTTACGAAACTTTGTTTACAATTCTAAAGTTAACTCTTCTTTACTTAATGTGTTACACTTGACTCTATTATCCATGAATCTAATAATACATTTTCAAGACGAAGATGAAATTATTTAATAAAATGATTTACAATTGATTGTAATTATGTGAGAGTGCGAAATTAAAGTGCTTCTGCGGCAGATAACGAGGTTTTCCGTTTCTCTGTCTCATCCTGTCTCGAACTGTGTCAGTTGTAGAATGAAGACCATTATTAATGAACTTAAATTACGCTCAGTATTATAATTACAAATAATCGAATAAATTCTAATTCATTTCTCTCTTGGACGAGTACGATGACCCGTTTTATACTTGCGGGCTTCCATACACCAGACAGACCAATTGTAGACCAATTTAGTATTTGAATTCATCTTCGGTCGAGGTTAATAAATCACAATCGAGTCGAAAGCCTCCCTCGACATTTTTACCTTTCAATGAATGCCTTTTCGAAGAACCCGCACAAACTGTGAGAATCTTTTCTATTCAGGCGAAATTTTATATTTTCTCTTTATAATGTCAGGCGTGTAAACGATATTGGCAGAATTTTATTTAACAGCACTTTTATTAAGTCGAATATTTATTTTATAGAACTTGTTTGCAATCGAATGTAAATTAATCCGAATTTTCACTCATATTTGACATAAATTTCTTTTCATACAATTTCTATTTAACCAATTCCTTATTTAAAAGAACTTTAATTTCACCGAATGTTAATTCAACAGAATTAGCATTTAACAGAAGCCGAATTTTTAATTAACAGAATATCTATTTGACCGAATTTTGATTTTCACGAAATTACATTTGATAGAATCCTTAAAACGTCGAATTTCTATTTGTCCGATTTTGCAAATGTCCGAATATACATCCGACAAAAATTTTTATTTGAATTTAATTTTAAATTTTTTATTTAGAGGTTATGGAAGTATAAAAACTGATAGAATAGTCAGTCTTTCAATACTTGATGCGTCACCACAGTGTTGAATATTTTCGTTTGCACCTGTTTAAACTATAATACTGCGTTATATAAATAATATAACAAATGATTTCGTGGTTAATATTACTTAGTGTGGTAAAAATATAAATAAAATGATTACACACTGTAAAAAAAGTCTGTAAATTAAAACATACTTCATGTAATTTTACACATCAATATTATTGGTTCGACGTAGTACATTTACTATGTTTCAAAAGTAATTTTACTTTGTAGAATAATTTTACTGTATGTGACTGTGAAATTTAACCATAATGTGTAAAATTACATTGTCCAACGTGTTTATTTACACAGATTGTAAATTTATATAAATGTGCGAATACGTAATTTTACTTTGTGGAGAATGTTAATTTACACGCGGTGTGTAATTTTCCTCAAAGGATGCAGTGCGAGATTTAATAAAGACAGTAAGGTTATGTCAAAAATGCGTAAGCGCATGCTCGAAATGTTCATATTTGTGTCAGAAAAAAAGGTTCTGAGCCATCGTCTTTTGTACTTCAATGACTTAAATGCATTTTAAACGCGTCAGCAGCATTATACAATGTATCATGTTCTAAGCCAAACATATTAAAAAGTTAATAATAAGCTGGAAAAAATAAAACGAAAAGTCCTGTACCGATTTTTGATCACGCGCAGTTGAAAATTATTGAGTGGTATGCAACTTTGCCCGTATGCAACTTTAAACATAAATAACTTCAAAACTATGTGCATATAATCAAAAAATGGTAAAGGAATTCGTTTTTGTCTTTTTTTGGGCTAATTATGATCCTTTTAAAGTGTTCACCTTAGGAGCAGGAATATTTGAAAATACATATTTCATAAATATTATTACCTAAATTTTTAGGTTAAGTTACACGCAAGAAGGAAAATGTGGAAAATTACATGCGGCGTGTTTTTCAACATAACGCCACCTATTTTATATTCGGGGTTTAAAATAACATGCAGATTATGTAAAATCGCACGTTGCACGTAGTGATCATACTTTCCTACGTTGGACGTGGTAAATTTCAACAGGATTTTTTTACAGTGCAATATTTAAATTAAAACTGTAAAGTTTTTCAAAGTGACACATAACCTCACTTGTAAATTTTTTTTCCACATGATTTATTTATTAACTCATTACTCAAATGAATCGTTTAAATTCAATTAAAAATAAAGAGAACTAATTTTTTTTTTGGTAAATATATTCTTTTAATATATACTCATAAAGAATTCTTTTTAAATATTTACCGTAATTTTCAAGTTGAGATTGTTTTTTTTTTATAACGAAATAAATAGAATAGAATTATTTTCAAATTTGTTAAGCAGAAGTAACGTGTTTTTGACGCATTCAGAGAAAAAGTAGTTTTTGAATGAAACTTTGGAAGAAACATTAACCACATTGTTGACCGCAATTGTAATTGATGAGGAAAGCAAACTGCTCTGATGCAACATGCATTCTTGTTATTTGCATGCCCACTTATATTCACGCGATTTCTATAAATTGACCGCATCAACATTCAATTGGAAAATTACACACTCATCCTAATAACTTGCACGATGAAAGCTGTCGTATCGTCTTAAAATCGATAACTGATTATTATTGCAAAATAATTTATATTTTTCAAAAATTCAATTTAGTATCATTTTGATGCGCTGATTACGAAAATGGTAGAGAAAATTGTCGACTACTCGAATTTTATGATAAAAAACTACAAAAAATTATGTTTTTTTGCGTCAAACTCGTAAAAACAGCAAAATTTTAAAAAAGTTGTTAGGTAAATTTTTAAGATCTGATTGAGATACAAATTTTATATTCCTTACAATTTTTTATAAAAATGAATATTTTTCGACAAAAATGCAAAAAACTTTTAAAAACCATGAAAACGGCCGAAACAGGATTGTTGAGGTGCATACAAATTGGAACGTGTTATTAAATCGATTACCTTGAAAACTATAGAAGATACCAAAAAATGTATGGAACTTAAAATGTGTATTTTTATGTAATCTATATTTTTTGTAAAAAACATTTTTTGAAATTTTTAATATTTACTGAGTTAAAAAACTAAAAATAGGTTTTTTATGGTTTTTACCATGAATTTTGTTCACTCAATATTTTGAAAATTAGATTTCAGATCCGTAATCGGCGACCTTTTAAAGACCTCGGAGTAAAAAGTATCGGGATATATCGATTTAAAAAAAGCAACTGAAAAAATAATTTAAAAAAATTACTTTTGTAATTTAAACGTTAGCATTGAAAACTGTTTCCGCGTGAAAAAATAGATGGAAACAATAGTGATTGAAATGTTGGTAAGATTTTATGGATCGTAAAGCTGGTTATGAAGACCAATTTTTTGTCCCTTTGAGAGTTGTCGTCGTGTAAAACCAATTACAGCTTCCGGTGTAAGAAGAATCCCACATTGAAGGGCAATCAAGTAATTACAAAGGTCACAAAATCTTTTTCAACGAGTCGTAATTCGGTCTGTTAATGGATGCGTTAACTATATAAATAAGTTAAGAATTAACAGGGCAATAAAACAAATTTAATAAAGCCAAATTTTAGACAGAAATCCCAACTGCCATAACCTCTATTTCCTTTATTTATCACATTGTCTTCCAAGGGATTTTTATTCAGTATAGTTTTCATTTTTTTCTGATCTCTGTTCGATATAATATTTACTTTGCATAATTTTTCAATTTATTTACATTTTTACCCAAATTGTAGTTAGCAGCATTACTTGAAATTATTCACTATACTTAATTGCCGCTTACTCTTGTCATTTTGTCACATTTTCACTTTATTAGACTTACTAATTGACATACATTTCATATAATCACAGTCATTTAGTAAAATCAACATCTGTCTGCAACTGTCAGAATTACTAAAACACGTTATTATATCATTCCTCATTTATTTTATTTCTCATAATATCAAACTAGCGGAAAAAAATCGAATCTGCCAATCAACAAACATCCGACACATTCTGATTGGCTGATTATGAATTATTTCGATATTTTTTGATTGGTTGATTTGGAATTTTTTCTTCTAGATTCGCATCCTTTATATAAATATTGTTTTAGGAATTTTGACAGATGTTGATTCAGGCGGAATTGTAATAAATAACTATGAGTCATTGGTAACAAGAATTTGGGTAAATTGAATAAATAGGTTAAAAGGAAAATTATGCAAAATAAATATTATATCGAATCGAGATCGGAACAAAAAGCGAAAAAGATAAGGTACTGAATAGTGAATAGAAACCCAGTGGAAAAGTAAATTATGATACGTTATCAATAGAGCAAATAGAGGTTATGTTTAAAAATACAAATATTACAAAATTGAAGGTAAAATGTCATTCTGGATCTCAAATCAGATAAAATTTATATAAAGTGAATCTCCATGGACCTCAAATTTAATAAAACACAATTTAATTAAATATAAGCTATAAGAATTTAGTTTGCGCCAATTATATATCATACAATTTTTATATATTTTTTAATCACTTTGAACTATAATTGGATTAGGGTCACTTAGGATAATATTACCACGAGTTTTTAGTTACCCCAATTCAGTTACCCCAATTCAGAAAATTGTTTTAAAAACTCAACTAACTTTTACGATTAATAGAAAAAATGCTAGAGAATAAAATTTTTATAAGCAAACTTCAGAAAAACATGAATATTAATTTGACTAAATATTGCTATTTTACATAAAAGATGAAAATTGTCTCTCAAAATCCCCTCGATTAAAATTTGTCCTCTGTTGAAAGCTGCAGAGGGATTTTATCAATTATTAACTTTCTATCAAAGAAGTATTTAATTTTTTTTAATTTAGCACGTTTACAACAAGGAAAGCTTAGAGGACAATTTTTTTCTAAGTGTGGAATAAAATCGGAGAAAGGAGACGAGAGTAAGAGAGAAGGGAAGCTAAATTTCTCTCTCACTTTTTTTCCCCCACTCTGTCTTCACGCCTCACTAAGCTTTTCTTTAAACCTCTCTTTTAGCTAACGGTGTAAAAAGGCTCCTAATTCTTTGATCTTAAATTTGCGATTCTCAAGAATGTAATAAGAAGTTTACAGAAAGAGATGTTTTGTCTGACAAAGATAAAATCTTCCGGGGAATGTGCGCTTAGGAGAGAGTAAAATGCAAGTACGAAAAAGAAATCAGACTGCGTCTTTTCACGATAAATGCTTCTATTCGCGTCACAGAACTGATTAATAAAACAAGCGTCTCAATAAGTGACTAAGCGAGGTCAAACTTCAAAGTTTTAGCATTCTTCCATTGCTGGACTTCACGTACTACTTTATCAATTTTAAACTCAGAGCTGTTAAGGATTCTTTGCCCGATAAGAAATTTGATAAAACTCTTGCCATTCCCACGATGCACTTTAGTTTCCATTCAAAACTACAACTGCGCTCATTTAATTTACTGAGAAATTCATTTATTTTTTTTTTTAAGTAAAAATGTCATTCACTGGCAAAAAATACAAACTTGAGTCGAGTGACAATTTTGACGAGTACATGAAAGCACTTGGTAATGATTTTTTTATAATTAAAAAATTGCAAGGGGTTTAGAATTTAAAAAGTGCAAAACTTTAACAAAATTTTGTCAAATTTTTATTTTAGCTAAGTATAATTTTGCTAAATTTAATTTTGAGATGCAATTTTTGAATATTTATTATTTTTAGGTGTTGGTCTCATGACCCGAAAAATGGGGGCAACAGTCAGTCCAGTTGTGGAAGTTACCCTCGACGGAGACGAGTACACAATGAAAACCACAAGCACTTTCAAAACCTCGGAAATAAAATTCAAACCGGGAGTTGAAATTGACGAAGAAACACCTGACGGAAGAAAAGTCAAGACTGTTATCACCATAGATGGTGATAAAATGACTCAAATACAAAAAGGAGATAAGGAGACAATCATCGAGCGAGAATTTACACCTTCTGAAATGAAGGCAGTGAGTAACTTAATTTATTTACTAAAATTTAAAAAAAAAAAAAAAATTTATATTTTTTTAATTCATTTCAAATTTAATAATTAGATTTTTTCTCATTTATATTTGAAATTATCTTGAAGTTTAAAAATGTAAATATATTGTTCCAAAAACCGAGGAAAATATGAATTCGAAATGAATAATTAATTAAAAAATAGGATATTGTTCATCATGATCTGGAATTTCGAGAAATTGGCAATTAAAGACATAATTAGCGCTTTTTGCTCTTTCGTGACTATAATAATTTAGAGTAATTTAACTCCATTTTTATGTGAATTAAAACCCATAATTGTTTAATTATTTTTTAGTTGCAAAATCGCCTAATAATATGTTCAGGCTTCACAGTGACAAGGAAGAATATTTTAGGGGAAATAGGGGACTGAATATACAAAAATTGGGAAGTTTTAGGGTACTTTAAAAACTTTTTAAATAAATATAAATTAATTATAAGTACAGTAGAACCTCGATTATTTTACTTGGGTAGGACAAAATTACAAAATTGTAGGATAAAAAAAATTAAATTAAAAAATATATTTACAAAATTTTCAAATTAATAAAAAAAAAAAAAAGGAAAATAACTACAAATTGTGGAAAGTAATTTAAAACTGATAAATAATAATTCAAAATGATATAAAATTAATGCAGAACTTTAGAAATAATTGAAAATTGAGATATAAATGATGAGAATAATTAAAAAATGAGGAAAATAATTGAAAAATAATAAAAATAATTGACAATTGAAGAACATAATTAAGAAATTAAAAAATAATTAAAAAAGATAAGAATAATGGTAAATTAAAAAAAAAATTGAAAATTTAGGAAATTAATTGAAAATTGAAAAAAAAACAATTAAAAGATTATAAAACTAATAAAAATTAAAAGAAAGAATTCAAATTTGAGATAAATAATTGAAGATTTAATAAATAAATTTAGAAATAATTTAAAAAATTAAAAATTGTTTCTTTCATTGCAAAATTATAGACACAACTGAAAATTGAAGACAATAATTGAGAATTTAAAAATTATGAGAATTAAAAAAAAATTTAAATTGATGAAAACAATCGAGAAAAATAATTAAAAATTTACGAAACTATTTAAAAACTTATAAAGTAATTTAAAATCCAAGAAATTAATAAAATGGTTATAAAACAAATTGAACATTGAAAAAAAAGAATTGAAATTTAAGATCAATAATTGAAAATTAAGTAAATTAAATTGAAAATAATTTAAGAAATTAGGAATTGGAGGAAAAAATTCCAAAATTATAGAAATAATTAAAAATTGAAGAGAATAATTGAAAATTAAGAAAGTATTTGGATATTCAAGAAAACAATCAAGAATTAAGAAGAATACTAGAAAAAAATTACAGGTTATATACAAAAATTAAAGGAAATAAATGGAAAATAGATAAAATAAATTTTTAGAAATAATTAAAATTTGAGATAAATAATTGAAAATTTAGGTAATCAATTACAAAAAGCCAAAAGTAATTGTAAATTTAAAAAAAAAAATTGATAAATTCTAAAATTCATTAAAGAAATTTTTAATCAATTGAAATTTAGTTTAATAAATTAAAAATAGGAGAAAATAATTTTAAAATGATAGAAATAATTAAAGATTAAAAAATTAATAAAAAAGCAAAGATAGAAAATAATTAAAAATTTCTAGATAGCTTGACTTTAAATATATTTTCGTGAAAAATAGGGGATTTTAGGGTAAAATTTTCTAAATGAGGGACTTTTAGGGGAAATATGGGACGCCTGTATGTTCTATATTTAAACATATTTATCAGTATTGCCTTGGCTTACTGACACAGTAAAAAAATTGATTTTAGATAATCTAATGCAAATTTAGACATAACTATACAGTTTTTTATTTATGCAAATAACTTTCCTGGAATTTTATCTTTAGAAAAAGTTCCATTATTTAAAATATAGAAAAATAATTATAAAAAGTAATACATGTGACGCGATACGAAGAAATGGACCTCAGAATCGAAAAACTTTAGGTTATGTTCGCTGATAGTTTTATCTTGAATAATAGTTCCTTTTCAATTTTATATAAAATCAAATATTGTACCGTGCAATAATTAACATTTTGGCTATGGGTTGTGAATCAAAAAAATAATAATTTTAGAATTAAAATATTAACAACGCGAAAAATATTGTTTTAAAATGTCAATAATTTCTATTTTATTGTTTCAGATAATGAAAGTGGATGATATTGTCTGCACAAGAGTTTACAAAGCACAAAATTGATTCAATGAAATAGCAATCAACATATTTCTATGATCTGCACAAGTTTTAATGTAAATTTTATTTACAATTTTGATAAAAAAATGAAAGTATATCAAATTGAATAAATAAAATGTTTGCTTGAATTGTAATTTTCCAAATGATAAAGAATCTGTAATTTTCGATGGATATTCACATGTTTTTCTCACAATTTGCTGAGAGTGTCATGAATTTTTCATAAATAAAGCTTTTCTTTTATTTAAATTTTGTTACTAATTTATTTTTCCACCCTTATAACACCTGACATTTGTCACTAGATGTTTTTTTCTTTTAAAATTTTAAATCATATTTCACCTTTATAATTAATTAATTAAAAATTTTTAACTAATTTTGTAAATAGTTTCTTTTTTTAAACATTTATTCTATGATTTTTTCAATTATTTATCTCAAATTTTATTTACTGCTATCAATTTTTTATATTTCAATTATTCTTTTTCTTAATCTTGAATTATTTTCAGCACATTTCATTTATTTTTTTCAATTTTGAATAATTTTTATCACTTTTCAATTATTTTCCTGGATTGTTAATTATTATTCCCATTTTCTAAAATTATTTTCTAAGATTTTTAAGTATTTTTCTAAAATTTCAATTATTTTCTTCAATTTTCAGATATTCTCATTTTTTTTTAATTGATTTAAGATCATCATGTATTTTTCTCAAATTTCAATTATATTTTCTATTTAAAAAAAATTCTGCAATTTTTTCACTCAAATGTAATTTATTTTTTACAACTTATCATTGTATCATATTTCCAATATTTTCTTTAAGTTTTAAATTTTAAAATCAGTTTTTAATTACTTTCTAAAGTTTTAAACTATTTATCTGACATTTCAATTATTTCATTTAATTTTCAATTATTTATATTATTTTTCTTCAATTTTCAATTACTTTCGTTCATTTTTATAATTTCAAAAAGTTTTTATTTATTTCTCTTCAATTTTAAAATATGTTTATCTTTTTTCATTTATTTTCTCTAATTTCTAATTATTTTCTTTTTCTTTCAATGAACTTCTGAAAGTTTTAAGTATTTTTCTGAAATTTTCTTTCATTTTCCATTATTTAAAATATATTATGTAATTTATTCAACTATTTTCTCAAATTTTCATTATTGTTTCAATTTCAAATTATTTATCTCAATTTTCAATTATTTTCTCTAATTTTTCCTTATTTAATTTTCTTCAATTTATTATTAAGATTTTCAAGAGTTTTTCTTAAATCTCAATTATTTTTTTATATTTATTTCGACAAATCACCTCCCAAAAATTATATTTTAAAAGTTTTGTTATTTTCTTTTAAAGTTTTATTATTATTTTTTGTTGTTGTTAATTTCGTTAATTATGTCATGTTTTACATAAATTCTATTGGTATTATTAAAGTTTTGTCATATTTCGATACATTACCAACCTCAATAACTGAAAATAAAATTTTAAAGCAAGTTTAATTTTTTCTACAAAACAATTTTTTTAATTATTATAAAATAGATGTTTTTTTTTGTTTCTTATTTTTGGTCATAAATCAAAAAGATTTGATTTTTTGTTTAATTCATGTTTTACTAACGTTTCGGTTGCAATTTGCCAACCCTCTTCAGAATCTGGTCTCGTCAGTCAAAAGTTTTCTTTAAAAATCATAAAAGTCATTCACACTGTCATTATTAATTTTTATCAGGACTAAGTCCATCGTACAACATTTTTTTTATAATTAAATAAAGTCTGAATTATATAAAAAAAAAACAGTTACATTTGAAAATTAATTTTGACATTTTGACAATTCCTTAAAATTGACGGAAATTTCAAGTACTAAGTACTTGAGAAATGTCTAGATTTTACCGACGGGAATCTGAAATACCACGTGATGATAACATTTACATTATCTCAACTCTCTTGAAAATTTTCAAGTAAAATTTACATTAATTCCAAGAAGACTCTTCTTGAGAAATATATATCAAAATATAACTGCGATCAAATATATTTTCATAATATGAAATTGCATTAAATTAAAATTTTTTTTAGTCACCGGTCATTTATTTTCCACAATAAATTATTGTATTTCTCCCGCAGTACCTTTCCTTCATGGGTAAAATTTTAACAAAAAAGTGTAGATTGTTAAAAATGACGAATTTTAACTATGCTAATTATAAATTTTGGACTTTTTGTAACCAACTTAAAAAAATAACTGCCAATTCACACGTGTTTACTAAAATCTGTCTCTGTTGTCGACGGCCATATTGTTTTGTGACGTCATAATTTCAGATCTCTATTCCCAGCAGACGACAAACGACACTCCAATGTTTTACCAGGAAAGTGTCACTCGTTTTCGGAATGTATACTATTTATAAATGTAACGAAGTAAAAATAGCACTTGCAATGACCCTTAATAAATCACATACTAAAAATCACAAAAGGAATTTTTTTTTACCTTAAATTTGGTGTGAACGGGGTATTATTAATTGTGTACATGCCGGTTTTTCCAAGAAATTTAAACACCCAACAAACTTCATTATGGTGAGTATCTTCAATGTTTATTTTTACTTAACAGCGTAAATTCTCACATAAAATGGTGAATATCATTATTGGAAGCTTCTCAACAGAAAGAGTACAATACATTACACTGGCTAAAATTATTTACAAAGCTGTATATTGAAAATGAAACTTTACCAAAAGAGTCAACGTCTATATTATTATTAACGTCCTGATTTAGAAAAACAATGCCCAAGAAATATGTACTTGTAAATTTTGCATATTTTATTTGTTTATTTTCAAATCTTCAAGAAATGAAATTTTATCAATGTTGATAAAATGTAGAATTTTATTATAGTCTATGTAATAATATAAAAATATTTGCTGTTTAAATTAGATAATTAATAAAATTGGGTAAAAAAATACGATAGGTTTTTTATTTACCGCAAGATCTAACAAAACTTTTTATTAAAATTATATATTTTTAAAAAAAAAATGAACCACATGGGACAGAACACGTGGCTTATTAATACAGATTTTTGTAAATTAATAATTTTAATAAGTTACAGAAATTTAGTTCTTTTTCTTTGAGAAGACCTGAAATGTATTTAATGAATATAATTTAAAAAAAGTCGAGAATGTAATCAAGAAAATTGTAAATTTAATTTAAAAAATATTTTAAAAATGTTTATAAAAATATGTAGCATTATTTAATTTTCAATATAGGATTTATGTGTACTAAAAATGTTAAAAACTAACAAAACTTATAAAAAACATTTTAGGCGTTACTAGGAGCACAATTAGTCATTACTTTGGTAATGGTGAGCATTATTCAAAAATTGAGTCCCCATTTCTCATTTGCTAGATGGCTTTTATGTTCTACTGGGTAAGTAAAGTGTCAACTTCCTTCTTAACCTATTAAATGAAATAACTTCTAAATCATTAAAGAAAATGACGTTATTTAAGAAATCAAATATAAATTATTTCCATACATTTTAAGGAGGAATCGGACGAACAATCGGAACAAAAGTTAGTCCAAATGAATAATTTTAATTTTTGATATAGAAGACACAAAAGTTAATTTAATTTTTTTTAGGAGAAGTGTGGACACTTGTATTTTTTACAAAATAAGCCGTTAAAAATTGCAATTTGATGAAAATTAAAAAAAAATTGATCTTGGAAACGATTATTCAATTTGAGGTTCAAATTAACCCAAATTGAATAATCGTTTCCAACGTCAATTTTTTTTAATTTTCATTAAATTGCAATTTTTAACGGCTTATTTTGTAAAAAAAATTACATTAACATTTGTGTCTTCTATATCAAAAATCAAAATTATTCATTTGGACTAACTTTTGTTCCGATTGTTTGTCCGATTTCTCCTTAAATTTACATATCTTAATTATCAGTTACAAATTATTTTGAATTTTCAGATTGACTCGTTTTTTATATCCAACTGATCAGGAATTGAGAAACATTGCAGGTATTCAAAAAGAGAAACAAAAGAAGGGTAAACATGCTGACAATTGTAAAGTTGCGGACGTCTTTCAAATTCCTAGAAATTTAGACATCACTTTAGAAAATACTAAAGTTTCCCCATTAGACGTTATACATTTAAAATTTTATTCTGACTACATTTGGCTTATGGATTTCTCAATTTACGCTGCAGTTGTTTACACATTAACAGAGGTAACATTTTTTATATAATTTTTTTTTTAAACAGGGTAATCAACTGATTTTCGTCTGAGGGCTGTTGCTGACATATTTTTAAAAAATCTTGTTTCAATATATGTGAAACTCGATGAATTTCTCCGTTCATTAAGCATAATATTATAAAATAAATTTTAATTTCATCGATGATATTATTAATTAAAAATAGGATGTTTACTACATGATTTCGGAACCTCCAATTTTGGATTTTTTAAAAACATTATTAAAAAACTACTTAACAATGTGTATTATTACTTACAAGAAACACAAATCACTTTATTCTATCCATAGAAAATTTAAATTATAAAATTATTTTATTTTATGATTATAATTAAATTTGAAAATTTTTTCGTTTACAAAATTTTAATTTTTATTTTTACATAATTTTTTAAAACTTGTAATTTTTTTCCGAAAGCTCAAAAACTTGTGGAACTTTGCAGATATTTTATTCTTAATTAATAATTACTCAACAGAAAATCAAGATTAATAAGATATTTTTTCAGGTTTACAATAGTTGGTATCCAATCAAAGACGAAATCAATCTTAGCATTCTTTGGTGTACTCTAGTTATAGGATTTGCATTGTATCCTTTTTCTAAAAAAAAAAAAAAAATCCGCGATGTTCAAACAAATTTCAGGCATCAAAGACACTTTTTTTACCTTTTTTCAATTTTGTCATCTTTCTCACCTATTTTTCACCTTTTTTGGGGTCAAAAGTATATAATTTTTTTGTAAATATTTCCAAGTATGTTCATAAAATTCAAATTCAGTTTTTGAATTTTTTCTCAAATTCTAAATTATTTTCTTCAAATTTCAATTCCTTTTTTTAATTTTCAATTACTTTCTTAATTATTAAAAAAAAATTCTTCCCTTTTTTCAATTATTTCTTTCGATTATCAATAAGTTTCTTTAATTTTAAATTCAATTCATCAATTTTTTTCAAATTTCAATTTCATTTTTCAATTTTTAATTATTTTTTTTAATAGCTAATTATTTTCGTCAATATTTAATTATTTTCGTCATATTGTAATTATTCTTTCAATTATGAACTATTTTCTTAAAAATTTCATTTAATTCTTTAATTTCCAATTTATTTTTTAAATTTTTAATTATTTCCTTTAATTCTCAAATATTCTCTTGAAGTTTCAATTATTTTTATCGATTTTCAATTGATTCCTCAATTTTCAATAATTCGCGGATTTTATCAATTATTTTTTTCACTCATAAAAATTGTTTTTAAATTTAAATTTAATTATTCAATTCTACAAATATTCTCATCAATTCTCAGTTATTTTCTTCAAATTTAAACTCCACTTTTTAATTTTTAATTATTTTCCTTAAAATTAAAAAATTATCGCCTTTTTTCTAATATTTTTATCGATTATCATTAAGTTTCTTTAATTTAAATACAATTATTCAATTATTTTCTTTAATTTTTAATTTCATTCTTCAATTTTTCATTTCCATTCTTCAGTTTTCAATTATTTTCTTCTATATTCATTATTTTCGGATTTTTTCAATTACTTTTTCTAAATTCTTGGTATATTCTTTAAATTTTAATTCCATTCTTCAATTTTTAATTGCTTTCTTTAATTTTCAATTATTTTCTTTAATTTCAAATATTTTTTTCAATTTACAATCCGGTTGTTAAATGCGCATTTATTTCCAACAATTATTCCTATTTTCTTAATTTTTCAATTTGCAATTATGTATATTCTTTAAATTTAATATTTCTTGTTTAATTTTTTCAATTATTTTTTCAGTTGTCTATTAATCTAGTCATTTTTCAAATTTTGTTTTCAATTGACAATTATTCTCGTTTTTTTTCACATATGTTCTTCAAATTTTTAATTATTCTCGTAATTTTTCAACTATTTCCTTCAATTATTATTTTCCGCAATTTTCAATTATTTCCTACAATTTTTTTAATTTTTAATTATTGTCTTATAATTTTATAATTATTCTTTGATTTTGAACTATTCTCTTTAATTCTTAGTTATTTTCCTCAAATTTCAATTCCACTTTTCAATTTTTAATTATTTTCTTTAATATTAATAAATTCTCACCGTTTTTCTATAATTTTTTTTCAATTATCTTTAAGTTTCTTTAATTCTAAATACAATTATTCAATTATTTTCTTTAATTTTCAATTCTATTCATTAATTTTTATTTCCATTCTTCAGTTTTCAATTATTGTCTTCTATTTTTATTAATTCTCAGGTTTTTTCAATTACTTTTTCTAATTTTTTGGAATTTTCTTTAAATTTCAATTCTATTCTTTAATTTCCAATTATTTTCTTTAATTTTCAATTATTTTCTTCAATTTCAATTATTTTTTTCGATTTTCAATCCAGTCGTTAAATGTGAAATTAATTCCAACAATTCCTATAATTTTCTTAAATTTTTAATTTGCAATTATTTTCTTTAAATTTAATAATTCTTGTTAAATTTTTCAATTATTTTGTTCGGCTGTGTTTTAATTTTTTATTATTTTCTTTAATTTTCAATTATTTTCTTATGTTTTTTTAACATTTTTTCTTATATTTTTTGTCACCTTTTCACCTTTTTTAAAGATAAAAGGTACTGTGATTCCTGAAATTTTTTAATTATATGATCATTTTTCTAAGCTTGAAAGATTCTACATTAAGGAGAAACTGGACACCTACTCGATAAGAGGTTATTTTTGAAGAAATAATTTTGCTTCTTAAAATAAAAAAATTAACTTTTAATCTAATTTTATTTAGACAAAATATGGCAAAATTAATTTAAAACATAATAAACCCTTAAAAATCATAATTAGATAAAAATTGAAGATTTCTGACATTCAGAAACAAATTTATAGTTTCCCTCATTTTTTTTTAAACGTTTCAGAATGTCAAAAAGCTGTAATTTTTATCCAATTGTGAATTCTAATTGCTTATCTTGTTTTAAATTAAATTTGCCACATTTTGTCTAAATAAAATTAGATTAAAAGTTATTTTCTCTATTTCAAAAAGTATAATTATTACTCCAAACATAACCTCTTCGTCAATAGGTGTCCAATTCCTCCTTAAGAAAATTTACTGTAATTACTATTTCTTATTAATATTTTCTTGACACAATTTGTAGTAAGGTTTTACTCACTCTCTGGGTGCAATATTTTAAAGGAGAAGAGAGTATTGGCGAAAGATCAACCTGCATTGTTACAGGATTTGCGTATCTTCTTGTAGCAATGATGGTTCTTATAATTGATGAAAATACCCTTGAAATCGGTTTGGAAAAAGCCTACACAAGTTTCAATCACAGCGCCTCGATATTTTTAGAAAAACAAGGCCTCAGTTCAACGTAAGTCAATGATTAAAATTATTATTGCTAATTTCTTTTGAATTTATTTTTCATCATATTTTTCAGTGGCCCGGCGTCAAAAATCATTGTAAAATTTGTCCTCGCTGTTTGGTGCGGATTTTTGGGTTCGCTTTTCACTTTTCCTGGATTGAGGGTCTCTAAGATGCATTGGGATGCTTTAAGGTAGATAAATAAATGTTAAAAATTAAGTAAATAATAAATTTTAAATTTATCAAATTTTAATTTAAATTTTCGCAGGTACTGTAAGGATAGGAAAATTTTAATGCTCTTGGCAAACATTAGCTACGCTTCTCCTCTATTATTAGTAAGTTTGTGGTTCAAACCAATAAGCCGTGACTATCTCACAATAAGAATATTCAGTGGAATGACAGAACCACTGTAAGTTTACTTTTATAATTGAATTTCTTGAAAATAAATTCTTATTTTTAATCGAATTTGAAAAATGTTTAGAAAAAAGAACTTATTTCAAAACAATTTTCAATGCAAATTTATTTGTCTTTGTAAAATTTATTTGATTTTCTTTTTTGCAGAATGACTCCTTCGGCTTTCGAGAGCGCGAGGTTGATAGCAATTATAGTTGTAGTTTTATTAAAGTTGGCACTCATGCCATTGTACCTGCAATCTTATCTTAATCTTGCGAATCAAAGACTAGAAGTACAGAAGAAGGAAGCGGGTAGAATATCAAATATAGAATTACAAAAAAAGGTCTGTTATTCCTTATTGCAAATTTTCATTAAAAAAATCATAAAGAATTCCATATAAAAATAAATATGAAAAAGAACATTATAAAATTATGTCAAAAATTATCTCAAAATTCGTATAAAAAATTAAATAACGAAATAGTGTCGAAACAGATATGCAGGCTTCACAGACCGTCCCCTATTTCCCCTAAATGTCCCCTATCTTGCGATTGGTTCCTAAAAGTCCCCTATTTAGAAAATTTTACCTATTTTTCCCCTATTTTTCACGAAAGTATATTTAAAGTCAAAGTATATAGAGATTTTCAATTATTTTCAATCTGCTTTCCATTTTTATTATTTTTTCAATCTTCAATTATTTCTATCAGTTTTAAATTATTTTGTCCAATTTTTCATTTATTAAATTATATTTCAATAGATTTTCTGAATTTTCAATCCTTCATCTCTGATTCCAATTCTTTTTTTCAATTTACAATTATGTTTATCATTATTTCTTAATTTTTTCCTACTATTCATACTTATTTGTATTCCATTATTATTTGACTAATTTCGTAAGCTGTCAGTTATTTTTATCAATTTAAATTATTTTTTTCTACTTATTAAATATTTTCATTTTTTTTTCAATTAATTTACAAAACTTGCAATTATTTTTTACATTCGAATTTTTTTCATTATCATTTTTCAGTTATTTTAATAAATTTCAAAATTTTTTTGTAATTTTATCACTTATTTTTCATAAATTTTATTTATTTTCTTTAATTTTCAATTATTTCTATAATTTTTAAAATATTTTCTTCTATTTTTAGTTTTGAAAAGCATTTTTTCATACACTTTCTACATTTTTTAATTATTTATCTCAAATTTCAGTCATTTGTACTATTTGTCAAATATTTCCATCATTTTTCAATTTTTTTTATAAATTTTTCAATTATTTTTAAACTGATTTACTAAACCTTTAATTATTTATTTCAAATTTTAGTTAATTAAAAAAATTGTTAATATGTTTTAATATTTTTCAATTATTTTTTCAAATTTGCAATTACTTTCGGTATTTTGTAATTAATTTCCTAAATTTTAAATTATTTATCTCAAATTTCAATTGTTTAAAAAATTTTCATTTTTTTTGACATTTTTCAATTATTTTTCTCAATTCTCGATTGCTTTCTTTAATTCTGAAACATTTTCTAAATTTTAAATTACTGTCTTCAATTTCCAATTATTTCTATAATTTTGCCATCTTTTTCTCCAAATTATAATTTTTAAAATTATTTTTTATCGGATTTACTAAACCTTTAATCATTTATTTTAAATTTCAATTGATTAAACACATTTTTAATGAATTTTAGAATTTTTAAATTATTTTATTCAAATTTACAATTACTTTCGGTATTTTGTAAATAATTCCCTAAATTTTAAATTATTTTTGAAAAATTTATCATTATTTTTGCTATTTTTCAATTATTCCTTTAATTTGATATATATTCTGTAATTTTTTAAAATTATTCTTCTCAAATCTCGATCGTTTTTTTTAATTTTCAAATATGTTCTTAATTTTAAATTACTGTCTTCAGTTTTCAATTATTTCTATAATTTTGAAAATTGTATTTCTTCAATTTTTAATTTTTAAAATTGCTTTTAGTTTGATTCATTTATAATCTTCATTTATTAATCTTAAATTTCAATTCTTTTTTTTCAATCTTTAATTTGTTTTATAACGTCCTCAGTGATTTCTTCGATTTTAAATTACCTTAATCACTTTTTAATTAGTTTCCTAAATTTTTAATTATTTTTCTCAATTCTCGATTGTTTTCATCAATTTTCAATTATTTTCTCAATTTTCAGTTGTTTCTATAATTTTGCAATTATAGAAACAATTTTTAATTTTTTGAATTCTTTTTAAACTGATTTATTGAATCTTTAATTATTTATCTCAAATTTTAACTCTTTCTTTTAATTTTGATTAGTTTTATAATCTTTTTTAATTGCTTTTTTTCCAAATTTTAATTCTGTTTATTATTTTTTAATTAATTACTTAAATTTTCAATTTTTTTTTAATTTACCATTATATTCTTATCTTTTTTTAAATTATTTCTGAAGTTCTTTTTTTTTTATTATTATTAATTTGAAAATTCTGTAATTTTTTTGTTATCCTACAACTTGTTTTTTTGTCCTACCCAAATATAATCGAGGTTCTACTGTATCTAATTAATTTATCTTTATTTATAAAGTTTTTAAAGTAGGTACCCTAAAAGTTCCATATTTTTGTATATTCTTTCCCCTATTTCCCCTAAAATATTTTTCATTGTCACTGTGAAGCCTGGATATGAAAACCATGTGAAAATTGACATAAAACTTATTTTAAACAGTTTTATTTATTTTTTTTCAATTAGTGAATTCACTATGAAATTAGAATTTAGAATATTTTTATATTGATTTTATATTGTTTAGACATTTTTTAATATAAATATTTCTGTTTATAATACATTTTTTAATTGAAATTGTTTCTAGATTGCAGCAGTATTTTATTACCTATGCGTTGTTACTATACAGTACATTGCACCTCTGATAATGTGTTTATATTTTACTCTAATGTACAAAACACTCGGTGGATATTCGTGGGAAGCACTCTATAAAACGGTCACTTTGGAAGAGTGTCCAATTAACGAGTCGCCAACTGATCCATTGATTAATCTCTCAGAAGATGGAGAGAAAACTGTCGCTCAAAGTGCTCAAGAACTTCAACTTGCTTTTAGTTCGTTGAAACAAGTAAGTTCTCATATTTGGTTTTCACTTTTAAATTTAAAATTGTACTTGAATTTCGGACTGTTTTGTCTTAGTTTCAAGAATTCTTTGTTTTCTAATTTAAGGACGTTTA
Organism: Ganaspis brasiliensis; assembly: GCA_037103525.1. Classification (NCBI taxonomy): domain Eukaryota; kingdom Metazoa; phylum Arthropoda; class Insecta; order Hymenoptera; family Figitidae; genus Ganaspis; species Ganaspis brasiliensis. The sequence goes on from JAZKLR010000106.1 coordinate 1,283,329, forward strand.
TCCGCTCAAGCTATTCTTATTCTATTGAACTATGATATTCAATATTTTTTTAATTCCATTTCTTCTTATAATTTGGTTTCTAAATCGGGCTTTACTATTTCCCTTAAATGACCCCTATTTATAAAATGTTACCCCAATATATTTAAAGTCAAGGTATCTGGAGATTTTCAATTATTTTCAATCTCTACATTGTTATTAATTTTTTAATCTTCAATTATTTCTATCATTTTCAAATTATTTTCTCCAATTTTTAATTTATTAAATTATATTTCAATAGATTTCCTGAATTTTCCTTTATCTCAGATTTCAATTATTTTCTTCAATTTATATAATTATTTTTATCATTTTTTAATTTTTTTTCCTACAATTCATACTTATTTGTATTATTATTTCATTAATTTTATAAACTGTCAATTATTTTCATCAAATTTCAATTATTTTATTTAATTTAAATTATTTTTTCTACTTATTAAATTTTTTTTATTTTTTAATTAATTTCCAAAACTTGCAATTATTTTTTTACATTCTAATTTTTTTTTCATAATTTTTTCATCATGTTTATCGTTTTTCAGTTATTTTATTAAATTTCAAAAAAGTTTTGCAATTTTATCACTTTATTTTTCATACATTTTATTTATTTTCATTAATTTTTAATTATTTCTACAATTTTGAAAATAGTTTCTTTAATTTTTAGTTTTGAAAAGTAGTTTTTTTTTAATATTCAATAACTCTAGGCTTTTTACAATGATTTTTTTGAAATTCTCAATTATTTTTTCATATTTCTTTCAATTTTTTTCAATTTTCAATTTCTTTCAATTTTCTTCAATATTTAACAATTCTCAGCTTTTTTAAATCATGTTTTTCTTTCAATTTTTATTTAAATTGATAATTTTTAAATTATTTTCATCAATTCGCAATTATTTCCGTCGATTTCTTAATTTTTCTGCTGTTTTCAAATATTGACTTTAATTTTTAAGTACTTTCTTCAATTTTCAATTATTTTCTTTAATTTTTAATAATTTTGTTCAATTTTCAATTGTTTGCTTCAATATTCAGTAAACTCGACTTTTTTCAATTATCAGTTATTTATTTCATGTTTCAAAACTTCTTTCATAATATTCAATAATTTTCTTCAATTTTCAAATTTAATTGTTCAATTGTTTAATTATTTTTTTCAATTCAAAATTAATTTCTTCAAAAATAACAATTTTATTCTTCAATTTTTAATGTTTTCTTCAATATTAAATAATTCCTGGCATTTTCCATTTTTTTTTAATTATAAATTATTTTCTTCTGTTTTCAATCCAATTGTTCAGTAATTTTCTTTAACTCTCAATTATTGTACTCGAATTTCAATTTTATTTCTCAATTTTCAATTGTTTTTTTTTAATATTCAATAATTCTGTGTTTTTCTGATTTCAATTTCATTATTTAATTTTCAATTTATTTCTTCAATTTTGAAATAATTTTTTCAATTTTCAATAATTGTCTCAATTTTCAATTATTGTCTTCAATTTTCAGTTATGTCTATAATGTTGCAATTATAGAAACAATTTTTAATTTTTTAAATTATTTTTAAATTGATTTATTAAATCTTCAATTATTTATCTGAAATTTTATTTATATTATATTATCTTTCTTTTAATTTTTTTTGGATTTATAATCTTTTAATTGCTTTTTTACAACTTTTAATTATGTTCATCATTTTTTAATTAATTTCCTAAATGTGCAATTTTTTTTAATAATACCATTATTCTTAACTTTTTTCAGTTATTTTTTCTTAGTTCATATATATTCTGTACTCTTTCAAAAATTTTTTTTCATTTCTCAATTATGTTCTTTAATTCTCAATTATTTGTATTGTTTTTCAATTATTTCACTCAATTTTTAATTATTCTCATCATTTATATTTAAATCATTATTTTGAATTTTCAATTATTTCCAAAGTTGTGCATTAATTTCCTATAATTTTGAATTATTTTTTATCAGTTTTAATATTTCAAAAAATAGAAGAATTACTAACCTTGAATATAATTTTTTTAACAACCGTACGGTAAATTAATGTAATATTGTTGTAAAAGTTGTATTATATTATAGTTTAAAATATATTAATATTTTTTTTAAATTAAAGGCGTTTCTTTTTAATTAATTACAATATAGCTATTTTGCGCCTTTTGTTACTTTTTCCATGTAAAAGTTCCAATTTTATAAATTTATATCTTAAAAATGAGACGGTAAATTTCAATAAAATTGTAACCATACATGTAAAACAGTGCATTTGATATATTATTAAAGTTTTATATGAATCTGTAGAAAATCGATTTTTGGATAAACCTCCTTAAAATGATTGAAATTGTAATATTTAAATGATTTAAAGAAAAACGTATTTTTAATTTTTGCTTTTTCATACGGGAATTATTTTAATAAACCTTTTCAATACTTATTTATATTGCTTCTAGTGATTTTTAATTAATGATGTGATTTTTCAATTTTTTTTCAATTTCAATATATTCAATTATTATTATCTATATTCATTTTTCTCATTTTTCAATTTTAAAATTATTTTCTTCAATTTTCAATTATGTTCTTCAATTTTTTATTCAGAATTAAATGTTCATGTTTCAATTATTTTCTTTAATTTAAAATTATATTAATAATTCTAATTATCAATTTCAATATTTTCAATTATTGGCTTTCATGTTCAATTTTCTTTTTCTTTTAATTTCAAAATTATACTGTCTTTGGCCTCAATTATTATTTTAATAGATTCTTATTTATTTTCTTATGTTACTCTTACTTTTCAATGATTCTTTTCAATTTTCAGTTATTTTCTGCAATTTTTAATTATTTTCTTCAAATAAACATTTTTTTTATTGCATTCTTCATTTTTAAACTGATTTCTCAAATTCAAAATAAAAAAAATCCAAATAAAATTCTTCAAATTAAAATTATATTATTCAATTTTTTAAGTAATTTCATCAACGCACAATTTATTATATTTATTATTTTTTAATTAGTTTTGTCATTCTTAAATTATTTCCTACCGTCTTGAATTAATTTTTTAATTGTTTTCTTTTATTAAGTTTCTTCTTGCTTCAATATTATGTTCCTCAAATTTCATTTTTCAATCCTTTTTTGTTTCAATTATTTTATTAAATTTTGTTTATCTTTCCTGAATTTCAATTGTATTTTCCAACTTTTTCAATGTTTTTCTTCAATTTTCAATTATATTCTTCTGCCTATTTCAAAAATATTTTTAAAATTTTCAATTAGTTTCTTCAATTTTCTAGAAATTTTTATAACATTCAATTCTTTTTTGCAGTTTTTGTAATATTGTGTTCCTGCAAATATCACTCTTTTTTTTAGTTATTTTCTTCAATTTTCAATTATTTTCTTTAAATTTCCATTACATTTTAGCTTCTACTATATTTTCAACTATTTTCTTCAATTTAAAATTTTTTTCTTCCAATTTTCAATTATTTTTTCAATTTTTTTTCTATAAAATTCAATTACTTTTTTTGAAGTTTCTCTCCATCTTAAAAGCATATTCTGCTATTGTTCCTATTATTAAAAACTGGACCTTGATATAATTTATTTTCATCCTTGAAAAAACCTTGAATTGTTTTTTCAATAGTCGCTGGACACCATGATTATTTTTGTCCAAGTCTTGTACATTTTACGACATTCTTTTTGTATTACTTTGATTATCAAATCCAGTCTTTAATTCACTCAAATTTTAAACAATAAAAAATTATAAAAATTATAAATTATAAATTATAAAAAATTTTAAATCAATTTTTCAATTTATTCAATTTTTAATCTCCCTCAAATTCAATAGACGAAAATTTCAATTTAAGCAATTTTCAATAGAATAAAAATTTTAATTCACATAAATTTCAATAAATTAACATTTTTTTTGTTCTAAACCTTTATTAATTCTTATTTTTATTCTCTATTCTTCTTATTAGACAATTCTAACAAATATTTTGTTCAATTTTACTGTTTTTCCTTAATTTAAATTTTTCAACATTAAAAAATAATGTCTAAAAATTTTATTTTTAATTTCAGATTTTTACCGTGGACGTATTTAGAGGCGTTTTGGGATTTGCAACTTGGTGGAGTTGTTTTGCGCTTTTTGCAACTACATCCATGGGAATGGTTTACCAATCCTACTTTTCTAACGTTTAAATCGCTTCCATCCAGTTTGTTAATATCTCTTTAAGAATTTCAAAAAAGACAAATTCCACTCGCAATGAGTGGAATTCATTCGTCATCAGCTCATAATTACAGAGCCAAACGTTCATAGATGTTATTAAGAAAAGAAAAAAAAAACAAACAATTGTTGGCCATATAAAAAAAAATAAATAAAAAAATAATTAAAGACTATTGTTGGTCAAATAAAAAAGAAACAAGAAACAATTGCTAAAACAATAATCAAGAAGAATAAACATTAAAATAAAAACTAAAGACATTGTTGGTCAAGTGACGCACATCGAAAAAAAATGACAATTTTTATAAACTAAAAAATAATTTCCTGTTTGATATTTAAAGATAGTGAAGGATCAAATGCAAATTTTTTTATTCAAGCACCAATGAACATTTTTATAACAAACAGAAAATTGTTCTTTATAAAAAAAAAAACAATACGTGTTTAGATTCGTAATGAATCTAATAATTGAACTTTGTTCCTAAAAAATTTGCTTGATACGAGTTATAAGAACATTGCTGTAAGTTTTGAATCAATTTTACAACCAATGAATTTTAGAATAAGCTGTTTTACGTGGATTTTGCGATTTTATAAAAGGAATTGTCCGAGAAACCTGTACGTAAGGTTTGCATTTCTAGAAAAGAGGAATAAAATTAATATAATTTAAAAACAATTGTTTTATTTTGTATTTAATGACAATTCTCGAATTTTCTTTTCAAACTGAACTCCAATAAATTTTTAAAATAATTGAAACGAGGTTAAAGCACTTAGTCATTGAACGAATTTTAAAGTGTTGCACATAAATTAAAAGAAAATTTGAAATTCAAAAGTATTTTTGAATTTTAGATGAAAAATAAGCTTTGTGATAAAAATAAAAGCTCGTCGATTACGTGGGCGTTTATCTGCGAAAGTCAACAGTGGGGATGTTTAGGGAGACGTGACTAAAAATAGAAAAATTTACGCAATTTAATTTCAATTCACACACAGCCATTCTTGATTCGCGCCTCGCCTCGTTTCTTCTGGATTCGCTCTTTGATTGGACGACGTACGTCGCAGTTACATTAACGATTGGTTCTTTCTAGAAGATTCTCGAATTGTGCAAAGTAAGTATTATAAAAGCACTCGTACAAACAAGAGGTGACAGAATTTCACGAGACGTCTTCAGAGAAGCAACGATTATTTTTAGTGTACAAAAAGTTTATTAAATCGCATCTTTTTTTCGTTTTAGTGATTAATTGAGGTGAGTGACTATTATTAAAAAAAAACACTTGAAATTGTTTCATTTTAAAAACAATTCTTTGGCGCTTTGATTTTTGAATTTAATGGAAATTTTTTAAATTTTATAATTCTGGAAGTTTCTTAAAATCGATATTTCTTTTTTTAAGTTAGGTGATATATTATCTTGTGCTTTTTGATTAATTGTAAAGTGTGTACGTAGATTGTGAAGGTCGTTATACTAGTGTACTATATTGTACGGCGCTATATATATATTTTACGTTTAGTCAGCGTTTTACCGGCTGTGCAGTTTTTTTTTTTAATTTTGAAAAGTTTAATTTTAAAGTCTAAATTCTTTTTTCTGTATTTATATAAATCGTTGATCGTTATAATCAATTAATAATTTTTTGATCAATATAATTTCATTTATTAAAATTGGACATTGCGTAGAAATTACATTCTGTGGAAGTAAAATTTAAATTTTTTTTGGAAAAGAAAATGTTGTTTCTTCAAATTTGTTTATTTGGCAACAATTTGGGGAATTTGACTTTTTTCTTATATTGCTATTAACCAAATTTTGAAAAGTGATGCAATTTTAGTACTTTATTGTAAATTATCTGTAACTTCAGACTATTTTAACCAAATGCATTGTTAGAAAATATACGTTTATATTTTTTAATTATTCAAATTTTGATAAATTTTTTGTGTTCAAAATTCATATTTATTTTTATGTTTTTAAAACTCGTACAGATAAAGATAATACAATTAATTTAAAATAGACAATTCATTTTAATTGGTAATATTTCGATTTTGAAAGTATACAAACGATAAGTAAAAAAAAAGAAACGTTTTACCTCGTTTCTTTGTTCTATTTTTGTAACGACTTGACATTAGGTGATTTTAGGTAATTTATTGCTAATTTGAAAACAAAAACTATGGCCTTTTAAACACAAATTTAAAGAAAATTAACATATTCAGAAAAACAGTAATCAGGTAAATACAAATTTTAAAATATTTTTAGAGCAAAAATTCGAAATTTGTACTTTGGTAAAAATAAATAAATACGCAATCAGTAAATTAATAAATAATTATTTTCATTGAAATTTATTTTGTTATTTTATCAATTTTGTTTTGCATTTTTTATATTTTTCTGTTTTTAGAGTTTTACGGTCTTTTCAATAAAAAAATTTATATATCAAAGTGATTTGAATTTAATGTAAGATAAATATAATGAATAAAAAATGATTTTCTTTTTATAGCAAAATACAAGAATGGCAAAGGCACCGGCAATTGGAATCGATCTGGGAACGACCTACTCTTGTGTAGGTGTATTCCAACATGGAAAAGTTGAGATCATCGCGAATGATCAAGGAAATCGAACGACACCAAGTTATGTCGCTTTTACAGATACCGAACGACTCATCGGTGATGCAGCCAAAAATCAGGTTGCTATGAATCCTAGCAACACTATTTTTGGTAAGCTTAATTTGCTTTTTCTATAAACAGAAAAGTCGAGGAATAATTACAATTTAAAGTAGCAAAGATAATAATCAAAAAATTAAGTACAAAGTTTTCGAAAAAAAAAAGAAATTTTAAAATATTAATCATAGCGCAATATTTTAAAAAAAGTTTATTTAATTATTACAGAATATTTAAAATATTAATCATTGTGCAATATTTAAAAAAAAGTTTCTTTAATTATTACAGAATATACGATATTTTAAAAACACAGCAATTTTTAGAAGTAGACGAAATTATGAAAATTTTTAATTTAATAAATATTTTGTTGCATTTATTATTTAATTTTTAATTTTAAAAAAATTTATTTTATTTATTTAGGTTAATTTAATTTAGAAACAATTATTATTATTATGTATTATTATTATCATTACATTGTAAATATTTTTTAAATTATAATGAAATATATCAATTTTCAGTTTATTATGCATTTTTAACATTTTATGTTGACAAAAACTAGATATAAAGATATTTTTGGAATTAATAATTTGTTGTATTAATTTAAATAACTTATTAATATTTTTAAAAAAAAATTCTAAAAATTGAATTGAAAACAATAATTAATTATGCAAAACATTTAATTGCAAAATATTAATTACTAAATTTTTATTTTTATTAAAAATATTTTTCAGTTGAATAATTTAAAACGAAAAAGTAAAGTCTTAATTGTGATTACAATCAATTATTAAAAAGTTGAAGAGCATTAATAATTGGTTTAAAAAATTGTGAAAATTATTAATTGTAAATTCTTCTTCGAAACTTAATTAACATAAATATAAAAAGTTGTAGAATTAAGGAACGGCACATTTTTTTCAGTTTCTATTAATAATTATAAAATAACATTAAAAACTTGGTAAAAGAATTGTTTAACATTCAATCTTGTCTTTTATCTAAATAAATAAATGAATAATTTCATTTTCATGAAAAATTCATAAAATAAGAAGTTTATAAAATATTTTTATAAGATTTGTCATGCATTCTTTGACTTTTCATTTATTTATTGCACCGAATTTTTGAAAAGATGAAAATTTTATTTTCTGTGTAATTCTTATTTATTTGTCATAGTGTGTTAAAATTAAAAATAGACAAATATTAATTTGTTTACAACAAAAAACGTTTAAATACAAATTTTTCAGAACAGAAATTTGTGTCTCTTAAAAAAGTCAAAGAATGCAACAGAAATGGAATTAATATTCAAGAAATAATTCTTAAGGAGGTTCAACGTATTGACATAACCTCAATACAAATAGTGGTTTTTAACAAAAAATGTTTTTTTTTATATATTAAAACTAAATAATTAATAATTCAGTTAACACCTAAAAAATTTGCAGTTTCAAGAAAAATAATTAAAATTTTCATTTTTAATCATTTTTGTTTCATTTGTTGTGAAACTAACCATTTTTACATATTTTTGATTCAAGTAATTTTCAAAATTTTTTATCCATTTTGCATAGATTTTTGCTTTGATCAATATTTATAGATTTTTTCTTGTTTTAATTTCTACAAATTTATTGACTTTACATTTTCAACCCTTTTTTTTCGATTCAGTAACAATTTTGAGTTATTTTCTTCATTCTCTAAATAAAATAATTATTTAATATTTAATAATCTGAGTAAAACAATTTTCTCTTATTTTCTCTTTTTTTCAATTATTTCTTCTGTTCATTTCACTTTTTTGATTCAATTTTTTTTGTTTTTTCTTCTATATTGCTTATTTATTTTAGTTATTTCGTTTTATTTTTATTTCTTCATATTTTAGTTAATTTTAGTCGATTCCTTCATTTTTTTTCACTTTTTCATCAATTTTCTCTTATCTTTTTTATTTTTTGAATTTTATTTTTCATTTTTTATGTATTAATTTTTTGAACGAGGAATCAGTGAAACAGAAAAAAAGTTAGTCCAACTCCATATTTTCGTATATATTTTAAATGAAAAAGTTATTTAAATTTTAAAAAAGTTTTGGTGGAAGAACAATTTTGTTTTTTACATTTTAATTAATTCAAAAGTGCATTTGAATTAAAAATTAAAAGTTTCTGTTTATTGGAAACAATTGTCCAAATTCTAGGTTACTTTATCTAAAATGTATCAATAATCAGAAAATTGTGATTTTTATTCAATTTGCAACTTTGAATTGATTAAAATGTCAAAAATGAAAATTATTTCCTTTTGCTAAAACGCTTTTTAAATTCTAGTATAGTATATATATTTTTATTTAAAATATATTAAAATATGGAGTTTAAACTTCTTTTTTTAGTTTCTCTATTTTTGGTTGACTGTAAATTTTAATTGTTACCCAAATTTTAATTTAATTTTCACTTTCTTGTCTGTATTCTTTTCATTTTATTATTTACTTTAAATTTCGTTTTTATTCATAAAAATTATTTTTAATACACACACCCTACTTTTTGAATAATTTATTACAGGGGAAAAAAGTTTTGTATTTTTATAGACATTTTCATTTTCGCCTTCTATTTGAAATTTTGTGTAAAAATCTTTTCAGCACAAATAATTTTATGGATTTTAAAATTTATTGAAGAAACAATTTTAATTTAATTATTATGAATTTTCTTCTTAATTGTTTAAAAATTATAAAAGATAAAAAATTTTAAATTTTAAATATGTTTATAAATGAAAGAAAAAATAAAATAAGTAACAATAAATATATTTATAGTTTTTAAATAATAGGTTTGAATTATTAAAAAAATAAATTCCAATTTCAATCATTTTAAAACAAAATTGATTCTTTTGAATGTGTTTATTCAAAGTCTTAATTTTGTTATATAATATTATGTTTAAAAAATACGTAAATAAATAAATAAAACAATTAAAATTGTAGAGAATGTTTCAACGTGAAAAATGAGCCCTTATGGTTATCAGAATTGAATGAAAATTGCAGTTATTCATCAAATTTAAAGAATAAACATAAAATGTTAAATAATTATTATTTGACCACAAATTTTAGTTCAACTTAATTTTTCCTGAAAAATGTACAACTTGATTTTTCAAAATTTGTTATAAATAATTAATTTTAATAATAGTTTTATTTGTTGGGAATAGTCATTTTTTAGTTTGAGGTTATGTCAATGGAGAGAACCTCCTTAATTGAAATCTTTACGATATTTAAAAATTTTTCTTATTTTATATTCAATTCTTTCCTTCCTTGATAATTTTCTTTCATCATTGTTTGACTTATTAATAATGAATTTTCTAATTTTCTAATTTTTTATCAACAAATTAAATTATTTTCTTATAATTTCTTACTCTTAACAAAAATGTTAGTTTATTATTATTGTTTTTGTTATTATTATTATTTCTTCTATAAATTATAACATTTTATTAATGCTAATCACTTTTTGAAGATTTTTATTTTATTTGCTTCTAGTTTTTTTTTTGTGTTGTAGATTCTCTTTTCAGGTTATTTTATATAATTTTGATTTTATAACATTTCGAAAAATTCATTAATTTTTTTTTTGATTTTCTTATTTATTATGTCAATTTAACCGGGGATGGAAGTACAATTTTTTTCATTTCTCTGATTACTTTTAGATTAACTCGCTTTTTAGGTAAATTTATTCAATTTTCTTTACATTTTGACTATTTTTTCGCAAATTTATTTATCCTTTCGTAAAATTTTTAGATTCTAAGATTTTTTAAACAAATTTTTGTTATTAAAATTGGTTAAAAACTTGTTTCTTTTATTATTAAAAGTATTAAAAGTATTTTAAATTTTTTCATTTTCGAAAAAATTTGTCATGCCGTTTATACAATTTTTACATTTTCTTCTTACTATTTTTTATTTTGTAGTTCATTTTTCGCTATTTTATGTTTTTTCTAATTTTTTGATAGTTTGTTAAACTTTTTTTTCTGAAGATTTTCTCCTATTTTTTAATATATTGCTTTGTTTCTTTTTCACTTTTTCTATTTTATCTCTTTAAATATTATTTATTCAAAATTACTAATAAATAAAATAATTTTTTAACATAAAAGTTAATAATTTAGAAATATTAGAAGAAATATCGTAACTCTTTTAAAATTTGGACTAGAAAATGTTTTTGTCTTGCAAATTGATTATAGGATTAGGATATATTATTTATTTATCTTTATTTATTAACTTTTTAAAGTACCCTAGAAGTCACTTATTTTTATATATTCAGTCCCCTATTTCCCCTAAAATATTCATTATGTCACTATGAAACCTGTATTTTATATTTTGGGATTTAGACTCAACAAAATTTTTAAGTTTCAGAAACTTTTTTTCAAAATTAGGGAATTTGGTTTTATTTTACAGAAAAGAAACTAATTAAGGTGATTAGGTGAAAATCACTAATAATAGATAATCGTTTGAAACTTTCAACAAAATTAAATAACATATTAATACACATTATTGCTGAACCTGAGCTAATTTTACCGTATAGTTTTTGAGATATATTTTATTTAAAATTTATATATATAATTTTCGATGAACAATAAGGATTTCACTCAAAATTAATAAAGCAAAACTAATTCAATGTTTAAGGATTATAACTCTTAAAAGACCATGAATTTTAACTTCTAATTGTAGATTATTACTTAGCCAAAATTTAAAATTATGTATAAATTTTTTTCAGTCAAGTAGCAGAAACAGTCAAGTTCGGCGAAAATTCATATAAAGGAACAAAATTTAAAAACAAACTGTTTGCTAAAAAAAAGTGAAGTAACATAGATAAATGATAGTAAAATATAATTTTTTTTACTCAAAGTTTTAATTACAATCATTTAAAGAAATATTGTTTAAATAATAGATACAAACTAAAAGTTGAGAAATAGAGTCACCGAAATAGAGGTTATGTTGCCACATTTTTAAATGCCCAGTACTGCGGTCTACAAAAAGTTACTTTTTTTTCTTACAATTTCATCAGTTGCAGTTTTTAATGCCGCAACACGAAGAATACTATTTAAAAACATAAATTTTATTTTTACTTAATACTTTTTATTTCGTATTCGACGTATTAGAAAAAAAACCGTTTTTCCACCTAACCACCTTAAAAAATCGTCAAACAATGCTGGATATATTTTTAGAGAATTAACATTCGAGACAGTTCGGAATTCAACACCAAGCTCAACACCCACAGTGCGAAAATTAGCAGAGGCTGAGTTATTTTAAGACTCTGCTTGGCAGTATAGAGAGACGCTTATTCCGATTATTAATATCCACGAGGAATTTAATAATTTATTCTGATTTCTATTTTGTGTTTCAGATGCAAAGAGATTGATCGGGCGCCGATTTGATGACCCGGCAGTGCAGAGCGACATGAAGCATTGGCCATTCACTGTCATGAGTGACAGTGGCAAGCCGAAAATTCAAGTGACCTACAGAGGAGAGCTGAAGACCTTTTTCCCGGAAGAAGTGTCTTCAATGGTCCTGGTGAAGATGAAGGAGACCGCAGAAGCTTTCCTGGGCAAAAAGATCACCGATGCCGTTGTCACTGTTCCCGCCTATTTTAACGATTCTCAGCGTCAGGCGACAAAGGATGCCGGTTGCATTGCCGGTTTGAACGTTCTTCGAATAATAAATGAACCCACAGCGGCTGCCATTGCGTACGGTTTGGACAAGAAAACAGTCGGCGAGAAAAACGTGCTTATTTTCGACCTCGGCGGTGGAACCTTTGACGTTTCTATCCTGACGATCGAGGAAGGAATTTTCGAGGTGAAATCAACGGCCGGAGACACTCACCTGGGTGGAGAGGACTTTGATAACCGAATGGTGACCCACTTTGCGCAGGAGTTCCAGAGGAAATATAAAAAGGACCTGGCCACGAACAAGAGAGCCTTGAGGAGACTGAGGACCGCTTGCGAGAGGGCGAAGAGAACATTGAGTTCGTCTACCCAGGCGAGTATCGAGATTGATTCCCTTTACGATGGAATCGATTTTTATACTTCGATAACGAGGGCGAGATTTGAGGAGTTGTGCGCGGACCTGTTTAGGAGCACTTTGGACCCGGTGGAGAAGGCACTTCGGGATGCGAAGATGGACAAGGCTCATGTGAACAGTATTGTGCTGGTGGGAGGCTCGACGAGGATTCCCAAAATCCAGAAACTTCTCCAAGATTTTTTCAATGGGAAGGAACTGAACAAGTCGATTAATCCAGACGAGGCTGTGGCTTATGGTGCAGCTGTCCAGGCTGCAATTCTACACGGAGATAAATCCGAGGAGGTTCAGGATCTTTTGCTTCTGGATGTGACTCCTCTGTCGCTTGGAATCGAAACCGCTGGAGGTGTGATGACGATTTTGATCAAGAGAAACACCACGATTCCCACCAAGCAGACTCAGACGTTTACCACCTACTCGGATAATCAGCCTGGGGTCTTGATCCAGGTTTATGAAGGAGAACGAGCTATGACCAAGGACAATAATATTCTAGGGAAGTTTGAGCTGATTGGGATCCCCCCGGCTCCTAGGGGAGTTCCCCAGATCGAGGTCACGTTTGATATCGACGCCAATGGCATTCTGAATGTTTCGGCTATTGAGAAGTCGACCGGGAAGGAGAACAAGATCACGATTACGAATGATAAAGGGAGATTGTCTAAGGATGATATTGAGAGGATGGTGAATGAGGCGGAGCAGTACAAGCAAGAGGATAATGATCAGATGGAGAGGATTTCTGCGAAAAATGGACTGGAGTCGTACTGCTTTAATATGAAGACTAGTGTTGAGGATGAGAAGGTCAAGGACAAGATTAGTCAGGCGGACAAGGAGAAAGTTTTGACCAAGTGTAACGAGGTGATTGCTTGGTTGGACGCTAATCAGCTGGCAGACAAGGAAGAGTTTAGTCATCAGCAGAAGGAATTGGAGGCAGTTTGCAATCCGATTGTCACCAAGCTTTATCAGGCGGCTGGAGGAATGCCCGGAGGAATGCCGGGAGCCGCTCCAGGTGGCGGTGCTGCTCCCGGTGGTGGACCAACCATCGAGGAAGTTGATTAAAGGATTTCTTTACTTTGCGAACAGTACAAACTTCGAGCCATTTGTAAAAAGATTCCTCGCAATTTTCGGAAAATGTTGATAAATTACGGAATGTTAAAGACTGACGAAGCGAATGATTATAAAAATTTAATTTAACGCGAAAAATACCAAAACAATCCATCAATATATTTAATGTGACATTGGGAAACAATGAAATGATGAGAAAATTTGTTTTTTCTAGCACACGCACCGAAAGTAGAGTATTTTTTACCTGTATGGAGGGCCGAAAATAATTTTGCCGCCAATTGATACCTAACCTTTAAGAAATAGAGTACTTTCGGTGCGTGTGTTAAAAAAGTATGTGCAACACGGGAGGAAAGTGATTATTTTAGACACGTGTGTTTATAGTACTCGCTTTTGGCTCGTGTATTTTCAGCACTCGCTTTCGGTTCGTGCAGAAATTGCCTCACTTTCCTCCCTCTTGGCGCAATATATTGTTTATGAAATGTTTAATTAAAGCAATAGCGTGATAAATATTTATTACCGTAATGTAATAAATTATTGTTATGATAGTAATGAACCTTTTGAACTGAGAAAATATATTAGCTGATTACAAATATTTAATAAACATCCATTATGAAGTTAAACGTCTGTGAAGCGTTCCAAATGGCGTCGCGCGGAAATAGTCAAAATGGCGTTTCGGATTTAATTCGATTTTCAAAGTAACGCGCGACGCCAATTGGTCATTGGCAAAGTTCAAAACAATTTCAAGCAGCGATTAGTTTTTTTATAAATCGAAGTTTGTTTACAAAAAATGGTTTTAAGGTCCTCACTATTTGTCACTTTTACTTTTTTTGTTTATCAAAAATTTTTTTTTCTAAGTCACCAAAGTACTTGTTATTCCACTGCGCGCAATTCAGCTTTTACTTAAAAATTTGATATGACTGATTTCTTTTTATCATTTTGTAACGTAGACTTAATAATGTTCTTGATAATAAATGTATAATTAAACATTATTCGTGTGTTCTTCTTTTAATTCATAACTCAGACTCATAAAAGAAAAAAAAATTATGTCCGAGACACTACACTAGAGTTTTCTTACTTATTTTTCTTCACCGCATCCAAAGTCAGATAATTGAAAGATTAATTTTAATTTTTGAGATAATTAAAAAAAAATCAAAATAAATTTTGTCTTTTTTTAAAAAATTGCTAAAAAATTGCTTTTTTGAGATGATCTAAAAAAAATGGTTAGCTAATCTGATAATTTTGAGGTTGGATTTGGATTTAGCAGAAAAATAATTTTGTTGCAAATTAAACAACTGGATTAAAAATCGAAATTATTTAAAATATTAAATATATTAAATAATAATTTTAAAAAAATATTTGATAATTGAAAGAAAAATTACAAAATGACTAAAATAATTAAACATTAAAGACAATAATTGACAATTAAAAGAAAAACTCGAAAAGTGGCAAGAATAATCAACAACAGAACAAAATAATTGAAAAAAATTTTAAAAAGTTAAAAAATTTAAAGAGAATAATTGTATAATAATTGCGGATTATTATTATAAATTAATTGAAACATTTAATTACAATTTTTAGATACTCAAAATTTAATTTATCTTTTTTAAAGGAGATGGCGTCACACCTGGCATTCAAAAAACAAAATGGCGAAAATAGCGTAAAGTAAAAGAAAAAATAAATTAACAAGTTTGAAACAGATATAGGAAAACGAGTTTTATTTGTCCAACGACTATATTACAATAATAATAATGTATCGTACAGTAAACATTTAAAAGGGTTAAAACGATAACTTCGTACATATATTTTATAAATCATAATATACATCGAAACCTTCGTTTCTTCGCCGTTCTGAACGAAGATAAGGCGTTTCTATATTATTTGGTTAATTTTTATATTGTATATCAATGCATTTATTCATATATATTTCAATATATAATTATAGTTATTCGACCGACACGTTCGTGACAATTGGTCAAACTTGTAAATATTAACGACCTTTGTGATTTTTCTCTTATATTTTTTTTTCTCTTTTTGAGAAAGGCAGCGCATGTTGCAGCATTACACGAACGATATCGATTCTTCATTTGTTGATTGATAAATCGTCAGTTTATTATAAATTTTTTTAAAGTCGACTCAATTTTTTTTTCTCGAGTTTTTTAACAACTTACATTTTTTTAATATGTTACAATTCTGTATACCAATTAATAAACAGAAAATTCATTTGATTTTGTAAATAAAAATTTTTTTTTTAACAAATTTAATTATTTTTAGAATATTTGACCTAAATAAACAAATAAATGATGAATAAACTGTACAATTTAAAATTCAAATATCCCAGATCAAATTGTTAATAATTTAAATTATTTTTCTCAATTTTCAACTATTTTTTTTTTTTTTTAATATTTGAGTCGACCTGCGAATTCAATCTCATTTACAACCATAGTTCTTATTATTTATTATTAATTCTATGGGAGTCTTCAAATATGGAATTCTCGCTATTTTGCTTTCTTTGTAAATATTAAACTTTATTCTTATTATGATTAACAATATTAATTTAACATTTGTATAGGTAAAAATCACTATATAAAAAGATACTAAGAGGAAATGACTTATATTTGATATGTATAAAAAATGTTTTTACGTTCACTAAACTGAACAAGGTGAAAAATTAATTCCTTTTTAGATCTGAGGTGCAATTGTAAAACAAGAAATCAGTCATTACAAACTAACATTTTATGGAAAAGTTTCCCATATTAAATAATAAGAAAAAAATAAAATAAAATTTGTACCTCAGATTGAATCACATTAAAAATGATAAGTAAAATAAAAAACTACATCTATAAATACAACTAATTCGTTTTAAGCTTGCATGCACAAAAATGTTTAATTCTGTTATAAATATTAATATTGATAAAAATATAGGCTGATAAATATAAATAAAACCAAAATTGTAAGAAAAACAAAAATATAAAATTAAAAATAACTCAAAAAAATGTTAAAAATTATTGACGGTATAATAATGTTGGTTTAAAGTTTCAATCACTTCGTCGATGAGGCTGAGACGTTCCAACTGGCGTCGTGCGTGACTTAACCAGAAAAAAAGCACTAAACTCAAAACTTAAAAAAATATGTTTTTCTTTAGTAATTTAACTTTTTTGGTTAGTAATATTGTCATATTTGTGTCCTTTGACTTATATAATATAGAAATTCTATGTTTCGAATTATTAAAAAAAAAAAAAAATTGTGTGTTTATTTATTCGTAAGTCACGCACGACGCCATTTTGAAAACCCCATCGGCGAAATGGTTGATATTAAATTTAAAAAAATTATAGAAATTTTTATATAAAGAATTTTATTTTAATTTTTTGTGTTATGTCTGAATAATTTTTCCCAGGGCAATAAAAATTAATTAAATAATAATTATATTAGGTTGTTTCAATTCATCTTGAATTTTAAAGTTTTTAAAATGTTTTCAAATTTAAACTATTTTAGCTAAGTGTAAACTATTGAAACAATATTATTGAAAACATTGCTCTAAAAGAAATAAGCGATTTCGATACCAGTATAGGCACATATTGGCAAATAGGACTGACTAGAAGGGGCGAAAAATTGATGCCTGGAAAAGATTCAATGGGGTTTCCATATTTGCAGACTTATTTCCTATTTATATTAAATTAAACGGTTTTTATATAAATTATGTTCCACTTCTCAATTATTTACGTATTACATATCTTTTTACTTCATGCTCATTATTAAGGAAGGATGAAGTTAGGACGTTTATAGAGATGATTTTTTTTAACTTGAATTCCTCCAGCAATAATTTCATATCAAATAACAATTGAATAGAATATGTTTTAAACGTCCAAGTAAGATTTAATGATCATATTGAATTTAACGTATTTAATTAATCGTAATCTGCTGTATTTAATTTCCAATTATACATATTTTCTATTCCGTTGATAGATATTTAAATATTCGTAATTCTTGTAAAAAACTAAATTAAAAGTTCCTGAATGAAAATTAAATCGGACAAGAAATTAAAAAGTTATTAAGAAATAAGGTGCGCGCCAATCAACCTTAGCTACGCCCCGGCTCCTGATTGGCGCGCTTCTTATTTCTTAATAACTCTTCAGTGCCTGCTCCGATTTAAATTTCGATCAGGAACTTTTGATTCAGTTTTTTACCAGGATTACGAATACATAAATATCTTTGAATTAAATACAATGATTATATTATTTAAATGCATCAAATTTTTTCAAAAGTATATTCAAGTATGTGAATTGCAAAATTAAGTATCTAAAATCTGAACAATTATTTACAGACTATAAAATATTTGCATTATAGACAAAGTAAGGAAGTGGAGAAAGGCAAGGTTGAGCAATAATCAATATCGCGAAAACTATTGAAAGGAATAGCATATAATCGCGGTTTCAAGTGCCGGGGAGCAGAAAAAATTCAATCGCCGGACTCTGAATGTTTAAATCCATTCAACACACACTCATTCATACTTTGTATAATTCAAAAAGGGTAAAATATACAATTTCATACTTCGATTCCTTCGTTCGTTGAAAGGGCATTATGTTTTTGTATTATTGACAATGTGATAACAATTCAAATGACAGAAACATTTATGTAGAAGTATTTTAGTTTCTTCTCGTTGACATTTTATTCGAAATTCACACATTTTATTTTTACATAATCTGCGTGAAAAATGTATTTTTAAGTTAATTTAAAAAAAAAAGGGAAATAATGTTAATGTAGATATAATTAAAGATTGGTAGGGTTACATATTTAAAAAAAAAAAATTACGAAAATGTCACATTCTTCGCATTCATACCTGGAAATATCACAGAAAAAATATGCACATGCTGTATAAATCGAAAAATATAAAATAGGCGCACCGCGGCTTTATAAACTTACGACTTAGCTACTTTACTTGTTTTTACAGATGTTCTATTACAGCGATCGCTGCTGTAATTTATTTCACAATTTCAAGGCAAATAACTTTTTTTCTCAATTTTTTCTGAAAATTTAAAATTGCACTAATTCTGATGGAAGTTAATAATGGGAATTAATCTAAAGTATTGAAATTAAATATAATATAATATAAAATAAAATATAATAAATATTAAACATAGTAACAATATTTATGTTTATTATTTAATTATAAATAAAATAAATAAAATTATTTGTGTTCATTATTTTAATTATATAATTGTATATTTTCCACGGAGAGAAATCTGTTATCGTTTGCGCATGAGCAGTCAAATTTAATATAATAGTAATTTATATTATTATGCGAGAATTGATCAAATATTGTGCGCATTTGAATGAGAGAGAAATTTTCGTTTTTTTTTTATTCTTGTCTCCCCACTCTTTAAGTAGGCTCTTCTCTAAACCTCCTTTTTAAGCCTTCGGTGTAAACAGGTTCTGTGTATGATATTAATATTCTATTTTACTATACGAAAAATGTATAAAACACTTTTGTGTAATGAGTACCAATTTTTCTCCGTGTAAGTTTATAATAAAATAAAATAAATATAATAAAAATCGAGCTACATTCTTAACTCGCACTTATAGAAAAACGTAATAAAGTTAAATAAAATAAACGAAAAAAATTGATTTAAAAAAAAAAAATATATTCTCTGTATTAATATAGAATTAAAAAAAATACAGAATAAAAAAAAACAATTTTTTTAAAAATGTCAGTGTACACTAAAGCAGATTTTGCAGCGTGTGATACACGTAGTGTTTCGGAAAAATAAAATTTTGGAGTATTGTCACCGATTTTTGGGAATTTATAAAAAAAAAAAAAAAATATTATAGCCCGGTAACAATATTCAAAAATAGTTTTTTTTACAAAGTTATTAAAACTGCCCTTTAATTACGAAATGCACATTTTATTTTATTTAATCCAATTTTGGATCGACAATGAGTCTGTTTACACCAGCGGCTTAAAGATTGAAGTAAAGGAAACGTTTAACTTTGAACGTAAAAAAATCGGGGTGGGGAGACAGGAGTGAAAGAGAAAAATATAGTTTCCCTCTCATTCGTATCTTGTACTTTAAATTACTTTAAAAATTGTACATCTGTCTTTAAGACATCGGTGTAAACAGGCTCAATGTGTCCAGACGCTAGGCATTTTTTATGCCTTTTATTTGTTTGAAAAAGCTACCAGAAAAATTTCGATTCGTTTCTATCGATAGGCTATCATTTAAAGATGTCGTTTGACATACAAGGTGTGACTTCTTTATCGAACAGCGGTGGAATTGTGGCAGGTATGACATCTTTTACCGCAATAGTAGCCGTCCTCGTTGTCGTACTCGCTGTTCCTGAAGTACCGGAAGTCGTGGGTATTTGCTGAAAAAATTCAATTATTTTAGAAAGTAGGAATAATTTGATAAATTAGACACACAAAAAAATGTTTTTGTTCGAGACACGCTAGTGTATTCTTATTTTTTCCGCTGAAATCCAAATTAGTAGTCAAAAACTCAAAATAACCGGATTGGCTTAAATTTTTAAAATCTCAAAAATGAAAAAATTGCTCAAAAACCCGAGGTTTTTTTCCGGGACACGATGGTAGTGCATTTCTACGTATTTTTACCCGAGGAATACGAATCCAAAGTCAGAATAACCAAATTGACTAACGTTTTTTAGATAATATCAAAAAATCGCTTTTTTGAGGTTATATCTAAGAAATTTTATCCAATCTGCACAGAAGAATAAAAAGAATTATTAAAAATTTTCTTCAATTTCAAGTATCATATTTACTTTTTTACTCAAGCAATGCGAACAAATTAAAAATTGCTGTGAAACGACCAGATATTTTGTTTTCTAAAGAAAACAAAAAACAAATGCAACTTTTGAAAAAAATTTGACGTTTTGTGTCCAACTTTTTAAGGTCAAATTCTTCTTATATTCCGGAAGATTTAATAATGGAAATATCAGTAAAAGTAAGTAGAAAAGTTATTTACACATTAGTATATTGTTTATTTTTCTTTAGTTAGTTTAAATATTTGCTTTAAGTATATGACGTCAATTTTTATCTCCTTAGAAAACAAAGTAAAAATTACCTGGTTTCAGGGCTGATAAAAATCATGATTTTTGTTAAAAAAATAAAAAAATAGGATTTTTTATTATTTAAATCGGATTTATTTTATTTAAATGAAAAATAATTGATTTTTGATTGATTCAATAAAATCAGTTTTTAAAATCTCCAAATGTTTATTTGTGAGTAGTTTATTTTCAAACTAAGAACACTTAATAAGAAATAATGAATAATAAAACATTTAATCAAAATCAAATAGATATATCAAATATAAATAAATAAATGAGAAAATTTAAAAAAAAAAAACCATCTTCAAATTCATGTCGTCGCAAAATTAAAAGAATGAGGTAAACGCAATTAAAAAGTAATAAATTACAAACAAACAAAAAAACAGAAACACGTAAAAATATAGGATAACAATCTATTAAAAAAAATGAGAAAATTTTTATAAATAAGAAATGTCATGCACATTATTAAAGAAATAAAGAAAAAATTAAAAAAACAACACAAGAATGAAACAGTGACATAAAAATATATAAAGAAAGTAGAAACTCTTTTAAAAAAAATTGAACTATTTACGGACATCTTTTTTTAAATTATAAAAACAAATAGGAAAATAAGTAAAAAAAAAATATATGTTAATAAAAAAAATAAAATTGTAAAATTATGTAAATTAGAGACTTATTTCATAAATAAATTTTTAATTTCATAAATTTCATAAATTAATACAATTAAAGAAAATTTTTAAAAATTTTACAAGAAAAAAAATTCTATTAAATACAAGAACGGTGTTAAAATGAGAATATTTAGTTCAAGCTTCAATTTACAAAACATAAAATACAGGAATAAAAGTCTGCAGAAAATGTAGAAAATTGGGAAATTTAAAAAATGATAAAAGCATCGAACAAATATTTTCAAAAATTCGTAATTACAAGATAAAAACTAAAATTTTTAAATAAAAAAAAATGTTTCTAAGAAATGGAAAAGTGATGACAAAAGTTAAAAAATTAATTAAAACGCAAGGAAGGACTAAAAAAATAGTTAAACATCAAGAAAATTAAATAAATAGGAAGAAAATAGAGTAATATTTTAATGATAATGATAGTGATATAATAATGATAAATTTATCAAACCAAATAAAATGGAGTAATGTTTTTTTCTTTAACCTAACAAACTGTAAAAAAAAGTAAAAAGTACAAAAAATAATAAAATTTGGTTAAAATCTACTAAAAACTTAAAATTAATAAAAATGTTTTAAAAGAATGTATATATGGGAAAATCCACAGAACCGGTCGATTTTCACTTATAAAAATAAAAATTTTCAAATTACGAGCACACCTTTCATTTATGGTTTATTTTATTTGAAAAGTATTTAAGAACAATTACCTTCTTGCGTGATCCATTTTATTTTAATGCCGTTTGAGTTAAAAGCCAAAAACGAAAATACCTATGTAATCTTTGTTCAGAAAATTTTAATGAGAAATGTGTACTTCATTCTTTTGTTTTTTGCATATATATTTGTAATATTTGCAAAACATTTTGAATAATAAAATATGATAAAATACAATTATTTATATACAATTAATATTTACAATTAACATAGGTAATAATTAATAAATTATAATTTCATCTTAGCATTTATTTTTTTATTTTGAAAATTAAATTATCTGAACCAATACCTAAACAGACATTATTGACATTGATTTTGATACAAGTTTGAAAATAAAACAAATGAATGGTTATTTCATTTTTCATATTTATAAATACCTTCATTCAGTTAAATTTCTTTTAATTTTAGTTTTATTTTTAACTTTTAGATATTATAAATTGAAAATAGAATTTGGCGTTTGTATATAAAAATTATAATAATGTCTTTAAATAATCACACATGTTTTTAATTCATTATATTTTAATTTGTAGTTGTGCTCCTGAAAAAAGGCTAAGTTTTGAATCGTTCACGATCAAATATAGAGTGTTAATTTTTGTAATATTTTCTTTAATTCTAATCGCACACTGTTCTATTATACCTAGATTTGTTCATCTGCTAAAAAACAACAAGTACCAATTTGAAAAATTCAAATCGAAGAATCGCCGTAAAAAATATTTATAAAAATGTATAGGTATTTCATTATTTTAAAATAATGAGTAACGCTACTTTCAGCGACTACCATTTCTTTTTAATTAAGGGCACATATTTTTTTCTGCCTTCAATAGATTCTACACTAAGTAAAGTATAATTCACCATCATTTGGAATTGTTTCAATCTATGCCGAACAAGTTATACCCATAAGAATTAAAATTGATACCTAGAATAACACGACAAATTTGAATTTTTAAGTAACTTAACTCTATTTTATTTTTTATATAAGACGAAAAGGTTTGCATTTACTCAATTTTCTTAGTTTAATTGGTTATCAGGGATACTATAAATTGGTAGAAATTTGAAAAAGATTAATATGATACTTCTAAAATAGAAAAATCTGTGAGTAACATGAAATCGACCGG
The DNA here is from genome assembly GCA_037103525.1 of Ganaspis brasiliensis. Lineage (NCBI taxonomy): Eukaryota > Metazoa > Arthropoda > Insecta > Hymenoptera > Figitidae > Ganaspis > Ganaspis brasiliensis. The sequence continues at coordinate 1,306,789 of JAZKLR010000106.1, forward strand.
TTCTGTGGATTCGCCCATATAAAGATAAATAAAAAGTCCACAAAAGAAATTAAAAAATCTTTTAAGAATAAAAAAGTTTAGGCAAATTAAACCAAAATTTTTTTTATAATTTTACACTTAAAACAAGTCTAACAATAAATTTAGAAAAATAAAGAAAATCGGAAAATTTAATGAAAGAATAAGTAAGTTTGCAAAAAATCGCGCAAAAAAAAAGACAAGATGTCAAAACAAATTAAATAAATTTACAAAAAAATGAGTGTGTTAATTTTTAAAAAATTTTAAATACATAATGATTAAAGTCAACAAAATAAAAAATTTAGTGAATAATAACAAAATAGTGTAAAATAATTAATTAATTAAATAATAATAATCTCCGTAAACTCCTGAAGTTAGTTAATATTAATATTTATTCATCTTTTCTGTCCACGTTTTAAAAACTGAAGTGAAGTTAGTCCCTGTTATTTTATTTTGTGCTGGTTTTTAACTGTCATTTGAATAAAAAAAAAAGTTTCGAAAAATGATTTAAAAATTTATTATGGTTTTTGAGGAAGTTGAAAATATGTACACATGCAATTAATTTCCTAAATTTTCAGTTATTATCTCAAATTTAAATTATTGTCTTCAATTTTTCATTATATAACGATTTTTTAATTATTTTCTTTTGCTTCAAAATAAATTCTGCAATTTTTCTAAATTTTCATCAATTTATAATTAAATTCATTATTTTGTCATTACTTTTAAAACTTTCAATTATTTATCCGATATTGCAATTATTTTAATAAATTTTCGTTATTTCTGCGATTTTTTAATTATTCTCTTTAATTAAAATTTTTTAAGTTATTTTGTAATTATTATTTTTTTTTAAACATATACTCTATGATTTTTTCAGTTATTTCTCTCAACTTTTATTGAATGTCTTCAATTTTTCATATTTAAATTATTTTCATCATAATTTAATTTTCATTCCCAATCTTAAATTATTTTCAGCATATTTCAATTATTTTTTTCAATTTTGAATTAATTTGATCATTTTACAATTATTTTTCTCGATTGTTAATCATTATTCTCATTTTCTAAAATTATTTTCCAAGATTTTTAAGTATTTTTCTGAAAATTCAAATATTTTCTTCCATTTTTAATTATTTTCATTTGTTATCAGAATTTCAGATTTTTTTTAAATTAATTATCGTAAATTTCTATTATTTTTAGCTTTCTTCCAGACTTTTCTCTAATTTTTAGTTTTTCTCATATTATAAAATTAATTTCTAAAATTTTTCAAGTAATTTTCTCAAATTTCTATTATTCTCTTCAATTTTTATTTATTTTTATTTGTTTTCATAATTTCCAAAAAATTTTATTAATTATCGTAAATTTCAATTATTTTTAGCATTCTTCCAGTATTTTCTCTAATTTTTAGTTATTCACATTTTCTAAAATTATTTTCTAAGATTTTTAAGAATTTTTCTAAAATTTTAATTGTTTTCTTCAATTTTTATTTATTTTATTTTTTTAATTGATTTCTAAGATCTTCATGTATTTTTTTCAAATTTTAATTATTTTTTCTTTATTTAAAAAAAAATTCTGTAGTTTTTTCAATTACCACACTTAAATATCATTTATTTGTTACAACTTATCATTGTTTGTATCATATTTTAATTATTTTCGTCGAGCTTTAAAATTTAATAACATTTTTCAATTATTTTCCAAAATCTATTTCCTTCGATTTTCAATTCTTTAAATTTGTTTCATAATTTCAAAAATTAATTATTATTTATCTGACTTTTCAATTATTTCATTATTTATATTATTTTTTATATATTTTTTTCTCATTCTTTTTTATAATTGCCGAAAATTTTTACTTATTTCTCTTTAATTAAAACTTGTTCTGTTCAATTTTAAATTATTTTTATCTTTTTTCATTCATTTTCTTTAATTTTTAATTATTTCTTATATTACAATAAACTTCTGAAAGTTTAAATATTTTAGTCAAATTTTGTTTAACTTTCCTTTATTTAAAATATTTTATGTAATTTGTTTAATTATTTTCTCAAATTTTAATTATTTTATTATTATTTTTTTTTTATTTATTTATCTCAATTTTTAACCATGTTTTTTCAATTTTCAATTATTTTCTCTAATTTTTCATTATTCAATTTGTAATTTACTTTTAAGATTCTCAAGTATTTTTCTCAAATTTTAATTATTTTTTTTATGTTTAAAACATTTTTATGATTATTTAAATTACTTTCCCCAATTTTTAATTGATTTAATTTTTTTTTCAATTAATTTTCAAAATTTGCAATTATTTGTTTAATTTCAATTATTTTTTGCAATTCTTTTTAATTCTAAAATATTATAAATTTTGTCCTAAATAAATATTTATTTTATTTATATTAACTGATTTTTAAATATTATATTTAAAATATTTATTTTTCTTATTAGATAAATAGTATTTACCGATTTTTTATATTTATTATTGTATTTTATAATTTGAAAATGTATGAGAAACTAATCGCGCGCTCGCGCGCGTTTTATTTTGCTAGTGTTAAATAATTTGCATAAAAAGAAAAAACTTAAAGAAAATTCTAAAATAAAAAGACAAATACAAAAAAATATCAAGTGTAAAAGAATAACAATTCTTAAAATTTTGTAAAAATAAGAAATTATAAGATTAAAATTAAACAGTTTCAAAAAAGTGAAATCTCTTTAAAAAATTGAAAGAACTAAAAGAAGGATTCTGGTGAATTTGAACAATAATTAATATTATTTTAGATTCATTAATATGCACTTAAATTTGAATTAATTGAAATTTAAAAGTTTGAACAAATTGGAATATGAGTTAATTGACGTTTGGAATTTATTAAATTATAATGACTTAAAAATATATTTTAATTTAATACTATTTTAAGGTATATCTTCATGCCAAAAATTTTTAGATCGCAGGTATTTTGATCATCAGTATTAGCACAATTTTTGAAATTTTATAAAGAATAAAATGTGACGCGCTCCGAAGAAAGGTACCTAAGAATCAAACAATCGATTTTTGGATTGTGATTGATTTAACTTCATTAAAGGTTCCTTTTTCATTACCAAAAGTCAGAAAATATACATAAAAATACAGTAGCTTATTGTGTCGGACGAAAAAAATTTTTTTTGGGTTTTTTTCGGGTTTTTGAGCAATTTTTTAAAATTATCATAAAATGTTATCCAATTTGGTTATACTAAATTCGGATTCGGATTCAGCGGAGACAAATAGATTTAAATACACTGGCGTAGTGTCCCAGCCAAAAAACATTATTTTGGTTTTTTTCGAGTTTTTGGGCAGTTTTTTAAAATTTGATATCTGAAAAATTTTATCTATTCTGGTTACTGTAAATTTGGATTCGGAATCATCGGAAAAAATACGTAGAAATATACTAGTCCCGGACAAAAAAATTTTTTTTTTTATTTTTAAATATTTTTTTGAGATTATCTCAAAAATGTTATCCAATCTGGTTATGCTGACTTTGGATTTGGATTCAGCAGAGAAAAATACCTAAGAATACAGTAGCTTATTGTCCCGGAAAAAAAATTTTTTTTGGGTTATTTTTCGGATTTTTGAGCAATTTTTTGAGATTATCATAAAAATTTTATCCAATCTGGTTATGCTGACTTTGGACTTTGATTCAGCAGAGAAAAATACACAAGAATACGGTAGCATACTGTCCCGGACAAAAAATTTTTTTTATTGGTTTTTTCGGGTTTTTGAGCAATTTTTTGAAATTATCTTAAAAATTTTATCCAATTTGGTTATACTGACTTCGGATTCGGATTTAGCGGAGAAAAATATATATATAAATTCACTAGCATAGTGTCCCAGACAAAAAAACATTATTTTGGTTTTTTTCGGGTTTCTGGGCAGTTTTTTAAAATTTGGTATGTAAAAAATTTTATCTATTCTGGTTACTGTGAATTTGGATTCGGAATCATCAGGGAAAAATACGTAAGGAATAAACTAGTGTAGTGTCCCGGATAAAATTTTTTTTTTTATTTTTAAATATTTTTTTAAGATCATCTCAAAAATTTTATCCAATCTGGTTATACTGACTTTGGATTTGGATTCAGCAGAGAAAAATACATAAGAATACAGTAGCATATTGTCCCGGACAAGAAAAAAAAATTTTTTGGTTTTTTTTTCGGATTTTTGAGCAATTTTTGAGATTATCTTAAAATTTTTATCCAATCTGGTTATACTGACTCTGGATTCGAATTTAGCGGAGAAAAATAGATATAAATACACTAGCGCAGTGTCCCAGACAAAAAAATTTTTGTTGTTTTTTTCGGGTTTTTGGGCAGTTTTCTCATATTATCTCAAAAATTTTATCCAATCTGGTTATACTGACTTCGGATTCGGAGTTTATATTTAAATTGTAAGTTATAAATAATACGTAGAAATACACTAGCATAGTATCCCGGGCAAAAAAACAATTTTCCCGTGTTTTTGAGTAAATTTTTGAGATTATCTCAAAAAGTTAAACCAATCTAGCAATTCTGATGTCGGATTCTGATTCAGCTAAGAAAAAGACGTAGGTACATTTTAGTGTAGTGTCTCGAAAAAAAAAAAAAAAATTTTGTGCGGCTGTTATTTTTTCGAAAAAAAAGTTGTAAAAAATGTACTACCTCATTATAAAATAACTCCTTTCCTTCTTCAACTGCTGGTAACAGCTCGTCTGTTGAGTGTGGTGTCCTGGGACTTGGTGTAGGAGCAACTTGTTGTTGTTGTTGCTGTTGTTCCCTTTGTTTTGATAACTTCAACTCCTGAATGGCCTGTCTTTGTTCCTTTTCATTTCTCTCTCGTTCGAGACGTCGAGCGCTATAACTTCTTGCAGACGAACCTGTACTGTGAAGTGAAGCCAGACTGGGACGACGTGAACCTTTAGTCAAATAAAACGACACTTGGCATAATTTTATCTTTGATTTATTCAGAAATGTTTATGTTTTATCAATTCTCGATTGTATTTTTTAAAAGCACACGTCTAGTTGTATAATATAATTGTATATAAGTCCAGAAGCAATGTCTGACTGTCCGCACTTAAAATTTCTCAAAATCACGTAAAATTATCGTCTAGGTGAGACTCAGTTGTAAAATAATTTATTTTTCTTAAAAATTATCAATAACAAAGTAGTAACGTTGATAAAATACGTTTTTAAACTTTTGGATCAAAAAGTTATGCGGGTAAGTTTGATGCTGTGAAAACTTTTCGTGACTAAGTTTTTTCTTCATTATTAAGTAAGTTTTTCTGAAAATTTGACACTTGTATTCGTAGAAATATAAAATTTTTAAGAAAAAATGTGGAACGGAATTTTTTACATACATGCGTAATGGCTGATGCTACGATAAAAAATACGTTTCACAATTTTTCTTATAGTTTCTTTATTTCTATAAATATGAATGTCAAACTTTCTGAAAAACTTCATTAATAATAAAGGAAAAACTTTGTCACGAGAAGTTTTCAAAGCATCAAACTTACCCGCATAACTTTTTGATCTGAAAATTAGAAAACGCATTTTATCAAAGTTTTACTAATCATTAACTTAGTTAATGATTATTATTAAACAAAATAAATGATTTTACATTTCTTTGGCATAAACAATAATTTTACGTGATTCTCAGTTTTTTCAAGAAAGTCAGTTATTGCATCCGGACCCTAAATTGATTTTAAAACGTGTGGTTTCATTGTCAGAGTCATGCTTGGAATCTTTTTTTATATAATAAGAAAAATATGACATATGAAAAAAAGTTAATACGTCGAGTATTAAAAATAATCTAATTTAAAAGTAAGTAGTTGTTAGTTTTGGTTGAAATAAAAAAATTCATTGATTAGTATTGATTGTTTCTCGAATCCTCTTCGATGTTTTAAAAGTAGTTATCAATAAAAAATAAAAAGTAAATTAAGAATGTGTTTTGAATATGTTACTTTTAAATTAGAAAATAAATAAAATTAATAAATTAATTGTATCACGCTATTTCTAATTTTATTTTGCATCCATCTATATTAGGTGTATTTTGTATATAATAAACAGCCATGATGAGTAAAAAAAAAAAAAAAAATTAAAATTCCTTTGTGATAATTAAATATTTTCAATAATTTTCGAGTTATCAAATAATAAATAATAAGATCTTATATTTATGAGAAAAATTAAAAATCTCAGTTAAGAGGGTGGAGGATTTTAAAAATAAATTATAAATAATAAAGATAAGTAAAACAAATTTCGGATTTTAAAAAACACTTGTAATGAATTATTATTAACGCTCTCTTATTTAATAACTTAAAAGTTATATAAAATATTTAATTTTCAAAAAGGACTTTTTGTTTATTTCGCTCTTATTATGCCTTTTCAATATGTACACAAGGAAACAACCCCATATAAAAAATATACTTTTAAAATCCTTAAAAATAATATTCTTTATCACTTGTGCAAAAATATATATTCATAAATTAATCTTGCTTAGTACCTGCCCTGACGGATTAAAAAAAAAACAAATGCGGACAAAACTGACCTCGTTTGTTTGCGTTTGTCTCAAATTTCAAATTTATATTGGAAAATAAAAAAAAATGTAAAAAATAATCTCAGGATAAGCTGAAAAAGTCCTGATAAATTTTTATATGTTGTTAATTTTCCATTACAAATTTTGTGTTTCAGACAAATGCAGACAAACGCGGTCAATTTTGCCCCAGTTTGTTTTTTTCAAATCCGCCAGGGTTTAAATCACTATTAATAAACTGCAATTTTCTATACTATTCCAAGTCATTAAAATACCTATAACATTCTAAACTAAAGCAAATTGTGAATAAAAATTTATTATAAAAATGCTTAGAAAATTGTTAATTAATTTAAAACTATACGCTATAATACTATCTAAGAGATTTAAATTCAATGATTAATAATTTGAATATAAATGTAAGTAAGTAAAAACTATAATGCTAATTTTTTCACAAATATGGATAAAAAAAATTATTAAAAATCTACGACAAATTAAATTAGTAGTCTCAGTTTATATTTGACAGAAAAAAGGGAAAATTATTCGATTCTTTTAAATGTGAAAAAGCTAAACGAAGCATCTATATACTAAAGCTACTGATTAATTTAAACTCTACATGCGTCGGTGCAGCAAGAAAGCTAGTGAAAATTCCGCAAGCTAAATCTTACCAGAATAATTCGTTTGAATTTGAGAAATGATTTAGGAGGCCGCTGCCATCTTGCTGTCTCACAAAACGTTATTTTTTCCAAAAATTTCTTAATTGTCTCGACTGAGAAAAAAATCACGATCATCCGATTGGCCCTAATACGAGTTTTTAAATTTCGCGAAATAATTAGAAACCGAAAATATTTAGTTTGAATTTACGCAAGGAGTTATTATTTTTATTATTATTAATATTATTTGAAATCCTAACACTGTAAAATTATAATTATATCTAAAACAAGAATTTCAAAATTTTATATTTTGGTAAAAATTGAGAAATATTATATTATTTACAGTATTACTTCCTCACGGAGGAAGTATTTTACGTATTATTTAATATTTTACAAATAAACATTTACATCGGTGCGCTCTGTCAAAAAATTTATATATTCTGAATCCACATAAAAAACAGAGTCAAAAGTTCCTGAACAAAAATTAAATCGGTCCAGGAATAAAAAAGTTATTAAGAAATAAGATGCGTGCCAATCAACATCGAGAGCCGTAGCCACGCTTCTAATTGGCGCGCACCTCATTTCTTAATAACTTTTTAATTTCTTGTCCTATTTAAATTTCGTTCAGGAACTTTCGATTCAGTTTTTTATCAAGATTGATGTCAATATGGATGTAAATATAAACATAATAATCACACAGCACAACAAAAATAACAAATTTTTGTCTGTCAAACTTTCAATTTCGTTTATAAATGATTAAAATTTTTGTATTTTGATATTAACCATTTAAAAAGAAATTTCAATTTGCTGGACAAGTTTCTGTTGAAATACTCTTTTCAATTTGATTTATAACTATTTTAATTTTATGTACAGTTTTGTATATGTTCTAAAAGTGTTTTAACAAAAACAGTGTACAAGTTTTTTGCTAAAAACTTAGAAAGTCATAATAGGTTTGTTATTTGAGGAGAAAATTTTAGTGAACAGTGGCATGCGGGGTTATTAAAAACACAGTGATTAAACACACGTTACAAGCAGAAAAAGAAAAGTATTTATCCTGATTAAATTACAGCCTTTTTTATTATAACGTCACAATATAGTCCTTGAAAAAACTGTGCAGTGAAGAAAAAAAAAATATTTAGTAAAATTCAAAATAAAAAAATTATTATCATTTTTTGCTGTAGCAAATTTAACAAACTAATCATTTTTTTTAAGTAGGAAAGTTTAATAGTTTATCGGAAGAAAATTTTTCGCTCATTGTTTCAATATTGTTAAAAATTGTTGACAAAAAAATTTTTCTCCTATTAACGTTATAATAAACTTCTGTAAAAAAATAAACGGGAGTTAATTTTGATTTCATTGAACCGATCGTAAAAAGGACTATAATTAATCTATTAATTAATTCATGGAAAAAATTATTTGGATTTTCGAAAACAGGGTCCCAGAGAAATATAAGAATAGTGGAAGTCCACTTTGCCGATGTACAGTGGCGTAACTGTTAAGGGCGTAACTGTTAACTTTATAATCAACAATTATAAATATTTTTAATACAATATTGAAAAACAAATTTATATAAATAAATAAATGAAATAAATATTGATTTAAGACAAAATCTATATAATTTTAGAATTAAAAAAAATTGCAAAAAAAATTGAAATAGAATAAGATAATTGCAAATTTTGCAAATAAATTAAAAAAAAAAACAATTAAAAAGAATGGGAAAAGTAATTTAACAAATCATAGAAATAATGTTTTAAAAATAAAAAAAAAATTTAATTTGAGAAAAATGCTTGAAAATCTTAATAATAAAATGAAAAAAATATAATGAAAAATTAGAGAAAATAATTGAAAATTAAAAAAAAATGATTGAAAATTTAGATAAATAATTTAAAATTGAAAAAATAATTAAAATTTGAGAAAATTGTTGATAATATATTTTAAATAAAAGAAAGTTAAGGAAAATTTAAGAAAAATACTTAACACTTTCAGAAGTTTATTAAAAAAAAAAATAATTAAAAATTAGGGAAAACAAATGAAAAAAGATAAACATAGTTTAAAATTGAAGAGAATACTTTTTAATTAAAGAGAAATAATTGTAAAGTTTTTGGAAATTTTGAAAAAGAACGAAATCAATTACAAATTAAAGAAAATAAAATAAAAAATAATATAAATAATTGAAAATTATAAAACAAATAAAAAAATTGAAAATTGTAGGAAATACTTTCTAGAATATTATTGAAAAATGATTTTAAAATTTGAAAATTGAAGGAAATAATTGAAATATGATACAAACAATGATAAGTTGTAAAAAATAAATGGTATTTGAGTAAAATAGTTAAAAAAACAAAAGAATTTTTTTTAAATAAAAAAAATTAATTGAAATTTAAGAAAAATAGAAATTAATTGAAAAAAATTAAATAAACTATAAATTAGAGAAAATACTTGAAGAAAGCTAAAAATAATTGAAAGTTACGATAATTAATAAAAATTATTAGAAATTATGAAAACAAATGAAAATAATTAAAAATTGAAGAAAATAATTGAAATTTTAGAAAAATACTTGAAAATCTTAGAAAATAATTTTAGAAAATAAGAATAATAGTTAAAAACTGAGGGAAATATTTGAAAAATGATAAAAATAATTAAAAATTTTAAATAATAAATGAAAGAATTTTAAAATTTTTAAAATAATTGAAATATGATGAAAATAATTTAAGTATGAAAAATTGAAAACAGTAAATAAAATTGGAGAGAAATAATTGAAAAAATCATATAATATATGTTTTAAAAAAGAAAATAATTACAAAATTACTTAAAAAATTTTTAATTAAAGAGAATAATTACAAAATCGCAGAAATAATTTAAAATTGATGAAAATAATTGAAATTTCATATAAATAATTGGATTTTTTGAAAATTATGCCTAAATAATGACAATAATTAGAATTGTAAAAATAATGAAAATATTAAAAAATGGAGAAAATAATTGTAAAATAATAAAAATAAATGAAAATTGAACAAAATAATAGAAAATTGAGATATGTATTTTAAAGTACTGGGGAATAATTCAGAAATTATGAAAATGATTAAAAATTGAAAATAATAATTGAAAAATGACAAAAATAATAGTAAATAAAAAAATTAATTTAAATTATATAATAATAATTATATTATTAATGAAAAATAATAGAAAATTGAGATATGTATTTTAAAGTACTGGAAATTAATTCAGAAATTAAGAAAATGATTAAAAATTGAAAATAATAATTGAAAAATGACAAAAATAATGGTAAATTAAAAAAATTAATTTAAATTTGCGATGAATAATATAAAATTTAGGAATAAATAATTAAATTGATTTAATGTCAAGTTAAGAATAATTAAAATTGAAAAAGTGATTAAAAAAACTAAACAAAATAATTGAAATTTGAAAAAGGTAAATTTAAGATTTAGGGAAATAATTTAAAAATAATTAAAAATTGCAGAAATTAATTGAAAAATGATTAAAGTAGTACAAAATTGTAGTTTAAATAATTGAAATCATAATAGAAAAGAATGATTAAAAATTGAAAAATTTTTTAATCACTTCAAATTTAGTATATTGGAAACGTGGACTAATTGAACTTTTAATCAATGCAAGTTCGCATTAACTGGAAGAAATTAAAATTGCTATAAATTTATATTTTGAGAACATTTAAAAAGATGAAATATGATTTAAAAGAAAAAAACATCTAGTTACAAATGTCAGGTGTGGACAGAATAAATGAAACTTGTAAATTATTAAATATAATTGGGGCCCCATTTTCCTTTTTCCCCAGGGTTCTTGCTCTTCCAGTTACGCCACTGCCGGTGTAGCGTTCTAGTTGGCGTCTCGCGTTTTACGGAAATGGTTTTGAATTCAAACAATGAGCATTTGATAATAAAAAAATTTTCTAAAAAAGTTTCTAGTACCTTTCCGAATTTAAACATCGTCAATTTTAAATATGTTTCTACAAAAGACATATCAAACTTTAATTCGCTTATTACTACATCGAAACTTGTGTTTCCATCTCCGAAAAATGAAGCTTATACCGTCTACCTAACGATACTAAATGTGAGAAGAAGCTGAGCTAGGTTATGTAACTGCGCCTGCGCAGAAGCTCGTTGCCATGACGACGTCCTTCTGCGCAGCCGCAGTGACATAACCCACAGTATCACAAAGTGTTTTTTTTTTAATTCGGTATCTGAACGTGTCAATCTTAAGTAGACGCTAACTGGAACGCCTCAGGGGTAAAGTGTTCATTAACGAGGTCACGACATGGATAACGACGGATGCAAGGCTACCAACATCGACATGATTAAAGAATTTTCTCTGTATCGAATCGACTTGGACGAGTATAATTGAAATAGTTTGCGACACAGAGGAAGTGGCAAAAACAAAGACAGAGACAGAGGCACAGAAAAGAGATCGTGTTCGTCTACCGAGGCCGTCTGACGATCCCTCAGCAACGTCACTGAGTGCTCGACGGTGCTTGTTTCCGCCTTTGGTGGACTGCCGATGACATGAAATCAGCAAGATGGCGGCGGCACGAGCCGCACCTGCTCTCGATGCCGGAACTAAGGGACCTCGACTTCCGGCGCTGCTGGGTCTTCTAGTGAAGTTCAAAGTCCCCCCGCTGCTTCTTTGACTCGAGCGTGAAGGAGGTCGGTCACCGTGAAGTGCGTCACCTTTAATCAAAGGGACATTTTCAAGTTAAAAGGATTCATTCAAGAGTGAAAATTCCAAATTGCTTTCCTCATATTCGTTCAAAGCTGTTTACATTTATGAGATATAATGGGGAGAAAAAAAAACTTTAGAGTTAAATTGCTTGCGGTTAAAAGTTTGAACAACTTGGTGGCAAAGAGGGAATTTGTTTTGTATTCTTCGAGTGGAAACTCGATTTTTAAAGTTTAAGTACTGTTTAGTCGCCGTCACATCCGTCGTTGACTTGAAAAGATTTTTTAACCCGATAAAAATTTACGAATTTGTTTACGCCGCCGGGTAAAGGTAGGCTCATCCCCACTCTCGCTCTACTAGGTGTTCAAACTATATAGTTTAAGCGGCGCGTGGAGCGAGAGTGGGGAGCTGAGAGTAAGAGAGACACTTAGCGTCTTTTCTGTCTCGCTCCCTCTTTACGGACCGCTTGAGCTAAATTTTCTCTCTACACCTGCTTTTAATTTGACAGTGTCATGAAAATTGATCGATAAAAGTTTGTAGAGTATAAATTGTCAATTGTTTCTAATACATTTGAAACTATTTTTTCACAATATGATAATTATTCTCGGGTTCTATTTATTGAGAATTAAAATTTCGAACAATTTGACTCACTTACAAATTTAAATATATTACTATAGGGAGCATGAAATACAAATTTATTCCTTTCACTAGAACTAAGAAGAAGATAAATTGTTCTATTATTCGGTCATTATTCTCAATTCGTCCTGTGGTTGGCATTGTCAAGAGCTATTCCGGAGAGATAAACTTTGGATTTATGTTCCTTAATAAAAAAATTGGGTCGCTAGATGTAACAAAATGTTAATTAAAAACTTAAATTAGAGAAATATTTGAGAAGAGTAAGATGTTGCGAATTATAAAAGTAGACGTAAGTAGAAAATAAGAGTTAATTTAAAATGTATTAGTAAATTTTGTCATTTGTTTCTGTGTATTTTAATTAATCGAAACTCAAAACTGAATATCTACCTGGGTCACTGGAAAAAAGCATGGGTGGTGCATGATTCGCGTTGGCGAAATGTCTCGGCCTTACGTATCTTGTTGAACTGAATAATTTTAATACAAAGCATATTAAAAATGTAAATACTGCTAGGCCCGCTGCAATACCGAGAAGAGTCGGAAAATCCGTCTTTATCAGCACCAAATCTGAAAAGAGTTCAGTTAAGAATTTTACTATTAATATTTTTAAAAAATAAGATATTAAATATACAAGGATAATTATATTCGTAATCTGGGCAAAAAACTGAATCGAAAGTTCCTGAACGAAAGTTGAATCGGACAAGATGGTAAAAAGTTATTAAGAAATGAAGATGCGCGCCAATCAACTGCCGGACGGCGGCGCTCGCTGATTAGCTCGCTTATTCATTCCTCAATAACTTTTTAACGCCTGGTCCGATTTAATTTTCGCTCAGGAATTTTCGATTCGGTTTTTCACAAGAATTACGAATATGTAAATTTGTTTATAAAAAAATCAAAATCCTATGATCTATGAAGCATTCTAAAAAGAATTTAGTAGTTTTTTGTTAGAAATGAGAATGAAATAAAATAAAATATGTAATCAATCCTTGGTTGAAACAGAGCAACGAACTTTAAAGAGATAGGTTCATTAAAAAATAAAATGTCTCTTTATAATCTTTCATCTTATTGTGGTTTACACTGATGCTGTGTAGTAAATGCATAGTCATGGTTAATCTACTATAAGGCAGACATAAAACTCACTCGGGCGCAATACTATTCGCTTGTTCTGTACCTTAAGGGTGTACACAGATGATAGAATGCATAAATATAGAGTACACATCACACTATGCCTTTCAATATTCAATTTTACAACTGATCTACAGAGAACAATCGAACACTGTTTGCTCTGATAAGCTCCGATAATTTTCCAATAATTTTATGTCAAAAACGCATTTTTATTTAAGGGTAAATTTTTTTTTATTAATTGCATACTCCCTCAGGAGTATAAAACAAAATTAAACAAATTATGAATAAATAATTTTTTAATCGTACTCTGTTTCGTACAATTATCAACTTTCCCCTCTTAATAGAACTTGCTATCTTTTCGACTGGATTTTTTAAGTACAACCGCTAATCCCCGAGGATATGTAATTCTTTAGTAGAACAAGAAAGGAAGGTAAATGTTTGCATTTTACTTGCAAAAGACTTAAGTTAAATATATTTTGCTCTTGGGAGGAAGCTGATTATTCATAACTAAAAAGTACCTTCAGCGCAGAATACTTTCTTGTTAGGTCTTGACAAGGTGACCCTATGATAGCCTTCCTCACAGTCACACGCTGCATTGTGTTGAACTTGCGTACACGTCGAGTGCTGATCGGCAAATTTACAACTTGCCCGATAGAAGCACTGTTCACCGAGCTTTTTCGCTGAAATGAAAAAGATTTTGTCAAAAAAAAAAAAAAAATTAATTCGATAATTAAAGAAAATAATAAAAATAAAAAACAATCTTCTAGAAAGATTTAAAAATTGCTTTTTAACCACTTATACTACCGGTAAAAATTGTGGGACCACTTACAAAAATGGGATTAAAAACATGATCATCTTAAAATGTTGATAACTCTGTCAGATATTAACAAAAATCAATTTTCCATAGACCATTGGAAAGCTTATAAAATTTATCGTTAAATGGTCCTATCTTGAAGCTTTTTCTATTAATAGGAACGAAGTTTCAATGTGATAAAAGACAGGTGAATTTTTCTTTTTTTTTTTGTGAATTTTGGTTCAAGTTTGGTAAGCTGCGTTTTCTAGAAAAATAATTGGAAAAAATTTAAATTAATCTAAATTAAACGTTGAACTATTAGCTTTAAAATAAGCTAAAGAAAATTAAAATATCTTGACTGGTTCAAAAGTTATAAGGAAATGTATAGTACGAAAAAACGCAACGAATCTAGTGCTGCTCCACTTTTGGCGCTAATAGGCCGAGAGCGTTGCGTTTTTTCGTACTATACATTTCCTTATAACTTTTGAACCAGTAAAGATATTTTAATTTTCTTTGGCTTATTTCAAAGCTAATAGTTCAAAGTTTAATTTAGCTTAATTTAAATTTTATCCAATTATTTTTCTAGAAAATGCAGCTTACCAAACTTGAACCAAAATTCACAAAAAAAAGAAAAATTCACCTGTCTTTTATCACATTGAAACTCAGTTTCTATTATCTTTTGCTTATATTTAACAGAGTTATCAACATTTTAAGAAGTCATGTTTTTACATTTTTGTAAGTGGCCCCAAAATTTTGGCCGGTAGTGTAAAATCACTAAATAAGGGATGTTGGCTATGTAACTATTGGGCCCTCGAGTTTTAAGAAAAAGGGAGATAAATGATTTTATTTTTTACAATATACACCACTGTACGATCTTTATTCTGTAAAAGTTGTTTTAATAAGAAAACCTGGAAAATTTCTGCAAAGTGATCCAGTCCCAAAAAACGGAATCGGTAAAGTTAGTATAAAATGTTTCTTAAGAATTCTTTACGAGATAATGGACAAACTATTGCAAGTACACAGGCCCTCACAAATCAGATAGAAGAATTTATTTATTTTTTTAATAAAAATTCAAGAAATGGTTAATTTATCATCACGTTTGTGGTGATCCTTTATACTGTAAATCTCTTTGTTCATATTTATATCCAACTTTTTCAATCAGCCACTGGACGAGTTTTATTTTTCAATAACTTACTGAATAGCCGTGTTAACAATTCAAAAATCAACAAAAATGTAGTTAACTAACGATAAATTTAGAGAAGAGTTAATTGCTTGTGGAGGGAATTTAAAAAAAATTAATTATAAACTCAAACAATTCGCCGGAGCTTAGTGGAGCGAAAACAAGAGAGGTTCGTTATAATTTAATGAAAAGGCATGAATTAGAGAAGTATAATAAATGTGAATTATAACTAAAAATATGAATTGTTTCATGTGACCCACTTTTCACGACGTTCAGTCGACTATTTGCATTGAATTGCTAATTTTCTTTATAATTAATTTTTCAGTAAAGAGGCGTGAAAGATTTACCTCCACAATTCTTTAGAAATAAATTAAAGTTTAAACGAAAGTGGTTTAAGTTTGAAAGGAACTTACGTTTGGCACATCCCTTGGTAGGCCCGAGGCGTACAGGGTAAAGTTTCTCGCACTCACACCTGTGAGTGATGGAGTCGCAGAAAACGTGTTGTAGTAGTGGATTGCATGTGAGGTTACATGGCGAGCCCAAGTATTTGCCGTTTTCTGCAAGAAACATTATTCAAAAATATAATTAGGGTGAAACCATTAACATTCGTCTGAAAATTGTCGCGGTAATATTTAAAAATTATTTTTACCGGTTAAAATTGTGGGACCACTTACAAAAATGGGATTAACAACATGACCGTTTTAAAATGTTGATAACTCTGTTAAATATTAGCGAAATCAAAATTTTTATAGACCATTGGGAAGCTTATAAAATTTATCGTTAAATGGTCCTATTTTAAAGCTTTTTCAATTAATAGAAACGGAGATTCAATGTGACAAAGACAGGTAAATTTTTCGTTTTTTGTGATTTTTCATTGTTCAAGTTTAGCAAGCTGCAGTTTCTAGAAAAATAATTGAATAAAATTTAAATTAAGCTAAATTAAACCTTCAACTATTAGCTTTAAAATAAGCCAAAGAAAATTAAAATATCTTTACTGGTTCAAAAGTTATAAGGAAATGTATAGTACAAAAAAACGCAACGCTCTCGGCCTATTTGCGCCAAAAGTGGAACAGCATTAGATTCGTTGCATTCTCTCGTATCATACATTCACTTATAACTTTTGAACCAATCAAGATATTTTAACTTTCTTTGACTTATTTTAAAGCTAATAGTTCAAGGTTTATTTTAGATTAATTTAAAATTTTTCCAATGCTCGCTCCATTTTGGCGCAAATCGGTCGAGAGGGGAGGAAACAAAGGAAATGTTGCGTTTGCTTGTTTATACAAATTTACTTATAACTTTTGAGCCAATCAAGATATTCTAATTTTCTTTAGCTTATTTTAAAGCTAAAAATTCAAGGTTTAATTTAGCTTAATTTTACATTTTTCTAATTAATTTTCTAGACAATGCAGCTTACTAAACTTGAACAATGAAAAATCACAAAAAATGACAAATTCACCTGTCTTTGTCACATTGAATCTCCGTTTCTATTAATTGAAAAAGCTTCAAAATAGGACCATTTAACGACAAATTTTATAAGCTTCCCAATGGTCTATGAAAATGTTTATTTTGCTAATATTTAACAGAGTTATCAACATTTTAAGACAGTCATGTTTTTAATCCCATTTTTGTAAGTAATATTAGATTTAAAAATATTAATCAGTCCGAGTCTAATAAAAGAAAAGTTTTTTTATTCATCATTATCTAAACCCAATAAATAATAATTAATCTTAATTTTATAAATTATACTCTTTACCATAAATTGTTTTCCACTATTATAATAGAAATTTAAATTTTATTAAGCATTTAAAAAATTAAACAATTTTTAAAAGCTAAATCTATGTAGAATCTTAAAAAAGTTGGTCTCCATTTTTTTGTTCTCAAAAGCATTAAGTAAACAAATGTTTTAAATAAAATAAATATAATCATTTAAATTACAATAAATAATACAAAAATTAAAATACATATAAATATTTATTTTAAAAATCAAATACTTTAAAAAAAGATGTTTTTATATTTTAATATCATTTTTTATATTTTTATCTTTTATATTTTTACTAAGTTATATTTTCTATATATTAATTTTGGAGAAAAATGAACATTACTTTTTTATTTGATTTCATCTGAACTTAGAAAAGAAAGTATATAAATCTAAAACAGTTTCTGAAACAAATTGAAAAACGTCACTTTCGTAATAAAAGTGCATTTAATTTTATCAAAAAAGAATTCTGTAATGGATGTACTTTCAGGTTTAAATACACACCATTATTAGTTATAATTTATAATTTTATAGCATTTTTTTAAAATGAAGAAATAAATTGACTGACAGATTCTGTCCTTATTGTTTAAATTTTAGTAATTGTAAAAATTAATTTATACAACAATTAAATTAATATTTTTAAAAATGAATGATCATTCAGTCGTTAGGTATGGAAAAATATATTATTGATAGCTTAATTTGAAAATTTAATTGTCCAAATATTTAACTAATAATTGAAGTTTAAATTTACATACTCAGTGTTATAAATTGAAATCTAAATATAAATAATGTAATCAAATAATTCCAAATTATTTAAGATCTACATTTTTCTAAAAGTAGAATTTACGACTTTTTGTATTTTTCTAAACCAATTACGGTCTTTACGGACTACAATTAAATTTACTTTTACGGGATTTACGGACCTAGTTCGAGCCCTGAAATAAAAGATTCACGAGATTATTATGTAACTTTAATCATCGCGTACTTTTTTAAAACACATTATAATTGAAAATTGATCTAATTTTAGATATTAAAAGCAACCACAAAAATATTTCACTTCATTCTGAATATAAAAACGAAGAAAATATTATAAAAATACTTTAGTTTAAAATAATAATCTCATTAGAAAAGTTTTTCTTGTTAACAGTTTTTTAACTTTAATTAGCTTATAACTTTTTTTTGCGAAATACAAATACAAAAGTTTTGACAAAAATTTTCTTTGTTTGGAAAATATGAAATATGTAATTTTTTTACCCAAAAAGATAAGTTATGGTAATGTTATGGTTACTGAATTTAAAAAATGTTGGAGTTTTATATATCCTAAAAAAAATTTAAAATTGAGTTTAATCATTACGTTAATTTCTTATATTCGAAATTCAAGTGAAAAAACTACTTGTTTACACTCCCTTTAAATATTCAAGTCCTTCTAATTTTGTTTTTCTTTTATTTACAAACTTTCAAGGAAATTTAAATCTGCATCTCACATTTCTTTCACTTAACGAAACGTCATGTGAAGTCATATAATGAAATTCAAACAGAAAGAGTTATTTGTGTTCGAGCGAAATACGGTTTCCAATATATAGAGATAGAGAAAGTTTCGTAATTCTGCAAAACTTGTATATAAATTTTTAGATTATTGAATTTCAAACGTTATATCAACGGATTACTGGCAATTTTACAACAAAAGTTACTATGGCTTGGCACATATTTTTTTTAGTTAAAAATGGAAAGAGTGTCGTTATTATTGGTAATATATTTAAAAGTCCAGCGTAACCTAATTATATAATTTCCGTATTTTGGAAATTCTGTTTTCAATTTTTAGCATTTTTTCTAGACAAAAAGATTTTTAATAATATTTTGAACATTCAGTAGAGAAACTACTTTTTGGTCGGGAATCACTATTAGATATTCGAAAATTCGTTCAAATTACAAAAATATATTTTAAACAATTCCGGGAATTAAAATCTGATCGTCTAAAATTATAGGATTTCTACACACAATCTAATTTAAATCTTGATATTCAATTTTACTTGAATAAATCCAATTTAGTCAGACTTGAATAATTGACAAAATTTTTTTTTTTTAAATATGTGTATTGCCGCATGAAAAGAACCCATTTTGTCGATTTTATTTACCGAGATATTCGCATTTTTTTAAAGGAGGTTCAGATTTTCGAATTTTTTTTTATTGCTAAAAAACAAACTACGTAATGTTCTACGTCGAATCAAGTATTTATCATAACTTTATCGTAATTAAAAACACTAATTAATTTTATTTTTTGAAATGCATGGACGCTAATGGTAATCTTGAACTTTAAACTCGTTTTTCTCAAAACTAGGATTTTGACACTTCTAACTTTGAATGCTCGTAAATTTGTGAATTTTTTATCTAAAAGGGTCTAAGACCTCTCAAAATGTTCGAAATTGAATGAAGAATATGGTCATATAGATAAGTCCAATAGTGCCAAAGTAAGCCCTTTTCATGCGACAATACATAAATTGTAATTATTTTACTTTTTCATATAAAATTTTGATTTCAATTTCGACTTTATTCATTTTCATACGATTACACACTTCACAGAAGGAAATAAAATTTCCCGGGTCGGGAATCGAACCCGGGTTCACTGCACCGAAATCTAAGCCTTGCGCACCTCAGCCAATCCTTAAGTCAAATGTTTAAATTTGTTTTAAAATTTTTAAAGTTCCTAGAACTTTTTCAAAATCGATATTGAACTAAATAAAATAAATTACATTATAAAGATTTTAATAAAGGAATATTTTTATAAAAACAAATTTATAAGTTTAAAGCTCAATAGACTAAACGTCTTATTAGCGTCCCAAAGACATCAATTTTGATATTCATCATTTGAAGGCATTGAACCATTGAAGGCACTGTTCCAAAAAGTAATAATTAATTTTAATCCCAAAACCATATATTCTCATCAAAGGAATAAAAAAAAGGATTTCAAAGAGGAAATTCATCCCATTTACGAAAAAAAAAAAAAAAAAACTTGAGCTGGCAATTTTACAGGTTTGGAGAGAGGTCAAAGGGCGTTCAGTGTTGGTGTAACGTGCCAATAGTTTGAGAGAATTGTGAGGTCGATAAAAGTAGTATCGGGGGTAGAGAGGCAAGCATTTATTTAGGCTTGGCGCAGAATAATAAGGGTCTGTTCTCGTTTCATAGAGACGTTATCATAGTCCTCTGTATTATGTGACAGTTTGTAGAATAATAGTATATTGCAGAGAACGTGGTCCAAGCCGCATTCATTAAAATCAATACTCTCGCCTGCTCAAGCTTTTCTGCACGTGTTTTGCTCTAGAATGCAATTTTCTCTTTTCCGCGTGAATCTAGACACGTGCGTTTACCTATTCAACTACAGATTCCACTCATTCAACAACTTATTGATCCATAGATCTTCCCAAAGACAAAGGCTCACAAAGTAGGTTACGCTCGACTCTCAACAATTGCAACTCAATTGAGAAACAATTGTTTCAATACATTGCATTAAAAAATATATCAATCGTTAAATCTCTTTTTTTAAACGAGAAGAAAACTTGGTATTCCTATAAATAGATGAGTAATTTAAAAAAAAAATTATGCACAGTACTGCTCAATAAGTTTTGCATAGAGAAATCATCATACACTACCGGTTAAAATTGGACCATTTACAAAAATGGGATTAAAAACATGACAGTTTTAAAATGTGGATAACTCTGTTAAATATTAGCAAAAATCAATTTTCCATAGACCATTGGAAAGCTTATAAAATTTGCCGTTAAATGATTCTATTTTAAAGCTTTTTCGATTAATAGAAACGGAGATTCAGTGTGATAAAGACAGGTGAATATTTTGGTTTTTGTGAATTTTCATTGTTCAAATTTGGTGAGCTGTATTTTCTAGAAAAGTAATTGGAAAAATATAAAATTAAGCTAAATTAAACCTTGAACTTTTAGTTTTAAAATAAGCCAAAGAAAATAAAAATATCTTTACTGGTTCAAAAGTTATAAGGAAATGTATAGTACGAGACAATGCAACGAATCTAGTGCTGCTCCAACTTTTGGCGCAAATAGGCCGAGAGCGTTGCGTTTTTTCGTACTATACATTTCCTTATAACTTTTGAACCAGTAAAGATATTTTAATTTTCTTTGGCTTATTTTAAAACTAATAGTTTAAGGTTTAATTTAGCTTAATTTTACATTTTTCTAATTACTTTTCTAGAAAATGCAGCTCACCAAACCCGAACAACAAAAATTCACAAAAAATGACAAATTCACCTGTCTTTGTCACATTGAGTCTCCGTTTTTATTAATTGAAAAAGCTTCAAGATAGGACCATTAAACGACAAATTTTATAAGCTTTCCAATGGTTTATGGAAAATTGATTTTTGTTAATATCTGACAGAGTTATCCACATTTTAAAACTGTCATGTTTTTAATCCCATTTTTGTAAATGGTCCAATTTTAACCGGTAGTGTATTTTAATTTTGTAAATGGCATTTAAAATACTTAATTCATCATCTTTCATACGAGTTTTTGAAAATTGCTCTACGATAATTTTAAGCAAGATGTGATCATTAGTTTAAAAAAATACCCCTTTTTTCAATTGTTGACGACTTAAGAACAATTGGCTTTTGGAAAAAAATTGTTCAGAGAAAAAATGTTCCGTCTTATGTGTAGAATTAGGAAAATAATCTTTTTAAATTAAAAAAAAGAAATTTATATTTTGCTATATTTTGACCATGTTATTCTGTTTTAACCATCTTTCTGGTAAATTTTTTGAGGCCATAAATAGAAGGTTTAAAAAAAAATTCTCATAAGTTTATTAAATAAATAAATAAATAAGTTTTAATATGTAATAATGTAAATTTTTCTTTATGTTCTTAAGTATATTAATGACTATTAAAAATAAAATTGCGGTTTTAAATATTTTGTCATATTCCCTCCACAGAGGGCGCAATTTAATACTGACTTAAAAAAAGGTAGACATCATAACTCAAAAATCGTCTACCAAATTTGAAAATTTTTTTGTTTGATTCAGTTCCTTGAAAGTTTATTCCGGTACTGAACCGCTAACTTTTAAAATTTTTTAAAAATATAGAAAATAGCCAGCTTTGTACTATAAGAAGTAACTTTTTCGCTTTTAAATCATTCAAAAAACCATAATAATGAATATTATTAGTAAATTAGAGGTTAAGTACCCGAAGAAACTTCCAAAGAACCGAAAGAAACAGGAATTTTTAAAATTGGTCAAATAGTTAGTGATTTATAAAGTCTCCCATTTTTTAGGTCAGTGTTCAGTTGCGCCCTCTATAAAGGAAATGTGACAAAACCTACATAAGACCATAATTTTATTTTTTAACAGTTGTTAATATACTTCAAAACATATAGAAGAATTTACTTCATTCCATATTAAAACTTCTGAGAAAAAAAATGATTAAAAAACCTTTTATTTATGGCCTCAAAAATTTATAAGACTAGACCCTTCAAATATGGCCAAAATAGGATAATATGGTCAAAATGTAGCAAAAATGAAATTTCTTTTTTTAATTTTAAAATATTTTTCCCAATTCTACACATAAGAAGGAACATTTTTTCTCTGACCAATTTTTTTTTAAAAGTCAATTGTTTTTAAGTTATCAACAATTGAAAAAATGGATGCTTTTTTAAACTATAATGATCACATCTTGCTTAAAAATTATCGTACAACAATTTCCAAAAAATCGTTTGAAAGATGATGAAATATGCTTTTAAATGCCATTTACAAAATTGTATCAATTTGAAATTTACAAAAAAAAAAAAAATGGAAATTTTTATTTATTATTTTAAGCAAATAAACAATGAAAAAAAATGCCTTCCATTTCTTTTTCAGGTATTATTTAAAACAAAGATATAAGCTTTAAAATAAATATTTGTTGAAGATTTTATCTCTACTAAAAATTAAGATACAAAACTTTTTGTAATGCCCTTGCATGCTGTAGGGTGCTCTCCGAATATTAACTTGTCAATTATGACCAATTCTTACAATTAGTCATTTTTAAGTAATTAAAATAAGGGGGATTTGTTGTCTGTGAAATAATCAAAAACTAAAAATTGCATTAGTCTGACTGACAAGATTTCACAACAAGAAGATATTTAGGGGATAACGCCAAACAGTAAATAGTGAAAAATTCTAACACGTCAAATGACTTCAGACTGAAGTCATTAATACATTTTTTATTACTAAAATAAAGTTAAATTCATCATGAAATTGAATATTTTATCTATTTTTTATATTTTTACTACACAGTCAAAATATACGGCATTGAAAGAGTCTTTCCAACAGTAGATAATCGCTTTTAATTTAATATATATAAACTGTGAAGCAAATATTTACTTGTAATCATATTTGTTCACATATATTCTTGTAATTTATATTCGATTTGTTAAGAAAACACACTGTAATATTTAAACAAAATATTATTCGAATTGAGATTTATTTGACATTCTTTGTCAATTGAGAACAAATAATTGTCATTTTTTCTTTCTGCTATATACCTAACCTAACGCATGAGCTTAAAGGAGCGCGAAATTTGAAACCTGCATGTGAACAAAATAAGCAATTAGTTACCTAAATCCTTTTGTATTACAACTTAATTATGCAATTAATAAATACTTACTTAATTTAATGTATTTTTTATATGAAACGATTTATCAAACATTGAAAACATTAAAAACAAACCAGTTTGGCTGACAATCAGTACAATCGGTTAAGCTGTTTTTTAGAAAAAAAGTCTTCTTTTTTTTTAAATCATTTATAAGTTTGAAAAAAATAATTTTTAAACCTTAATATTTGGTGAAAAATTATATCTCCTAGAGTACAAATTTATGAAAATTATTTGAAGTTGATCTGAGCTGAGGCAGTTTTTACATTCAATTCAGATTTAGAGACTGAATTTAAAACTTATTGAGCGACACTGTATAATGATTGTAAATGAATTGATTAAAGATGATGATGTTGATGATCCGACACTTGATGTTTATGTCACAAAAACTATTTACTATTTGTATTATATTAGTTATTAAGATTATACTTATATTCTTTAGAATCTTGATAGGGGAAAGTGGCCATCAATGTACCAGTTTTTGCAATGAATCATTTCAATTTTCTCAGTATTCAATGAATGAAAATTCCCCTAACTCTAAACATAAATAAAGTTTGCGTAAACACACTACGTCGATAAATTTTGAGACATGTAGATTTATTCCTTACAGAAAAAAATAAAAAAACTGTTTTTCACGCACTGGAGAAAAAATTTCTCTAAAATACAAAAATGTTTTTTTGTTGCAATAAGTCAATTGAAATATTATTGATTTACCGATTTACTTTTCTTCTTGCCTTAACTACAATATTCTGATGTGATAAAAGATTTTAAAATAACGGGTTAAGTAATAATAAAAAATTTTTGGTAAAATTACTAAAATGCAAAATTTTTGCTTCTGAACTTGACTTTAAAGTATATTTATGTTATACTTTCTCAAATATTAAGTGTTAGTTAATACTTTTTTAGAATATTTGATAGAAAATAAAGTTTCTTACAACGTAAAAATAAAAATATTATTATTAATGATTATTTTTAGTGTTTTTATAGAGGTGGTTCATTATGTATCCAGAGTGTCAAAAATAAAAATAGCGTGTTAGGTCAAAAAAATCTTAAATGTTGTTATTTAAACAAAATAAATCGTGTCTAAAATATATGCATTACCTAGAGAAATGTTTTAGTTTTATATTAATGAAAGAAAGTGCTTGAAATTGGTAAAATTGAAAAAATGCTATGACTTTGAAAAAAAACCAGATACATTGATAGCCACTCTCCCCTACTTATATGAATGGACAAATTGGACTGCGGGATTATGTGTAAATAAATGATGATGATAGGTTTACGATATGTATGAAACATTTTTTACTTCTTTCAGTATTTACATGCGAAAAATAACAAAAAATCGTATATCCAGAATTGAAAGGCATTCGATTCTAAATATAGAACGAGTTCATGCTTTTGGTAAAAGATGCATTTGATCACTTGCAGTGGAATTAGATTCGTTTCTAGCATTGGATATTATAGAAAGTCGATGAAGAGAGCAATTCCGCGGAACCGTAGCAAATTATCTACTTGTCCGCGATTCTGGCTAGCCTATCAAAAGCTCTTTTTGTTAGATAATAGCCTTCTCCTCGGGTCGATAATTTCACACAAACTGCATTAATTCTAATATAAATGCATTCCGCGTGAATACCAAATAATCTGATTTCGAGGATGATTTATATCATCTTATACACGTATAAAAAAAAGGATATAGTATTAAATTTAAAATTTATCATAATTCAATTTTATAATCCATTGAGAATCAATTATTACTAGAATTCGAATTCAGGAAATGATACAAAATTTACTCCCCCAAATCGCTATTTTCTCCATTTTTAAAATTTATTTTCCTCTAAAGCATCTAATACGGATAAATTTTACGATTCGGTTAAATTTATTACGAACTCTCAACGGGGGTTGTCGATGAATTAAACTCTCTCGGGTTTCCAATTCGATTTGCCATTTGGAAAACCAGAAACGTGACCATTATCGAATTAAATTAAGTTGTCGAAAACAATTCTAAAATGAATCAAAATTCCGGGAAATTGGGCAATAATTTGATTTTTAAAAACTAAATTAGTCTGGCACTTTGGCTAATTTTACATTGATCGACATAGTTTTCTGACCTTGAAAGATCTTAGATTCCTGAGTATAATCGACTAATTGTTATCTGATCTATCTATATATATTGCAGAATTTAAATTGCTGTTATACATCAAGTATTAACTTGTCCAAGTCACTTTATCAAACATTTATATCATGAAGAAGCGTCGCTGTATTATCTTTATGATAAATTTATTAATTAGTTTAGTATTCGAAAAATTGAAAAATGTTATAAATTAAAAAATTTTATGTAATTGTTATTCAATTATGAATTGAAAATATATAATCCAATAGTAAAATTTGTTTTCCTGAAATTTTACTTATTTTAGAAAGTATAATTTTTCAGAAATAGTATATTTCTACGTCAGTTTCAAGTCGAGCCAAGTAGGTCTAAGATATGGGTATAATATGGAGGTCCGTCAAGCTGCAACCCCCGCAAACGAAATTTCAAATTTCCAACACGTGAGAATTTAGGGCTTTTTTAGGGCTATTTTTGGGCCATAGTGACGATTTTAGGGCTCATCAATTTTTTCCAAAAAATCAATTTTTTTTCGGGGGTTGCAGCTTGACGTCAAGCTACAACCCCATGGACAGAAAAAATGATAAATATAAAAAAACAAACACGTCACATTTTAGGGCTAATTTAGGGCTCTTCACAAATGTTATACATGACCAACCCCTTTCATCCCTTAACCATAAACCCACCCCTATGCAAATAACAGGGTCACAAAAAATAAAAAAAATTCGTGTTTTCAGTACATATGATTATTCTACAAACAATAAAATCAATAAAAACACTTATCTTCATATGCTAGATTTCATCCCTTACCCAAACCCACCCCCCAAAAAAAAACTCTAACAATTTTTTTTTCTTTCTAATAATAATTGCTACTTTTTATTAATAATTATTAATCTTCAACTTGAAGGCTCTCCATAAACAATTTGACCAAATTTACGACTCCTACCCTTATCACAAAACCACCCCCTAAAATGACTCTGACTAATCAAGATTCTGAAATAGTAATAAAATGCCACTTTTCTCTACAGCATATCAACCCACTATTTTTGGGCTCTCGAAAAATACTTGTCCGGATTTTAGGGCTCCTACCCTTAACCCAAAACCACCCCCTAAAATGACTTTGACTAATCAAGATTCTGAAATAGTAATAAAATGCCACTTTTCTCTACAGCATATCAACCCACTATTTTTGAGTTCTCGAAAAATACTTGACCCGATTTTAGGGCTCCTACCCTCAACCCAAAACCACCCCCTAAAATGACTTTGACTAATCAAAATTCTGAAATAGTAATAAAATGCCACTTTTCTCTACAGAATATCAACCCACTATGTTTGGGCTCTCGAAAAATACTTGACCCGATTTTAGGGCTCCTACCCTCAACCCAAAACCACCCCCAGAAATGACTTTGACTAATCAAGATTCTGAAATAGTAATAAAATGCCACTTTTCTCTACAGCATCTCAACCCACTACTTTTGGGCTCTCGACAAATACTTCTCCCGATTTTAGGGCTCCTACCCTCAACCCAAAACCACCCCCTAAAATGACTTTGACTAATCAAAATTCTGAAATACTAATAAAATGCCACTTTTCTCTACAGAATATCAACCCACTATGTTTGGGCTCTCGAAAAATACTTGTCCCGATTTTAGGGCTCCTACCCTCAACCCAAAACCACCCCTAAAATGACTTTGACTAATCAAGATTCTGAAATAGTAATAAAATGCCACATTTATCTACAGAATATCAACCCACTATTTTTGGGTTCTCGAAAAATACTTGACCCGATTTTAGGGCTCCTACCCTCAACCCAAAACCACCCCCTAAAATGACTTTGACTAATCAAAATTCTGAAATAGTAATAAAATGCCACTTTTCTCTACAGAATATCAACCCACTATGTTTGGGCTCTCGAAAAATACTTGACCCGATTTTAGGGCTCCTACCCTCAACCCAAAACCACCCCCAAAAATGACTTTGACTAATCAAGATTCTGAAATAGTAATAAAATGCCACTTTTCTCTACAGAATATCAACCCACTATGTTTGGGCTCTCGAAAAATACTTGACCCGATTTTAGGGCTCCTACCCTCAACCCAAAACCACCCCCTAAAATGACTTTGACTAATCAAGATTCTGAAATAGTAATAAAATGCCACTTTTATCTACAGAATATCAACACACTATTTTTGGGTTCTCGAAAAATACTTGACCCGATTTTAGGGTTCCTACCCTCAACCCAAAACCACCCCCTAAAATGACTTTGACTAATCAAAATTCTGAAATAGTAATAAAATGCCACTTTTCTCTACAGAATATCAACCCACTATGTTTGGGCTCTCGAAAAATACTTGACCCGATTTTAGGGCTCCTACCCTCAACCCAAAACCACCCCCAGAAATGACTTTGACTAATCAAGATTCTGAAATAGTAATAAAATGCCACTTTTCTCTACAGCATCTCAACCCACTACTTTTGGGCTCTCGACAAATACTTCTCCCGATTTTAGGGCTCCTACCCTCAACCCAAAACCACCCCCTAAAATGACTTTGACTAATCAAGATTCTAAAATAGTAATAAAATGCCACTTTTCTCTACAGAATATCAACCCACTATTTTTGGGCTCTCGAAAAATACTTGTCCGGATTTTAGGGCTCCTACCCTTAACCCAAAACCACCCCCTAAAATGACTTTGACTAATCAAGATTCTGAAATAGTAATAAAAAGCCACTTTTATCTACAGAATATCAACCCACTATTTTTGGGTTCTCGAAAAATACTTGACCCGATTTTAGGGCTCCTACCCTCAACCCAAAACCACCCCCTAAAATGGCTTTGACTAATCAAAATTCTGAAATACTAATAAAATGCCACTTTTCTCTACAGAATATCAACCCACTATGTTTGGGCTCTCGAAAAATACTTGTCCCGATTTTAGGGCTCCTACCCTCAACCCAAAACCACCCCCTAAAATGACTTTGACTAATCAAGATTCTGAAATAGTAATAAAATGCCACTTTTCTCTACAGAATATCAACCTACTATTTTTGGGCTCTCGAAAAATACTTGTCCCGATTTTAGGGCTCCTACCCTTATCACAAAACTACTCCCTAAAATGACTTTAACTAATCAAGATTCTGAAATAAATATAACATCTCACTTTTTTCAATGAAATATCAACCCGCTATTTTTAGGCTCTCGAAAAGTACTTGTCCCGATTTTAGGGCCCCTACCCTTAACCAAAAACCACCCCCTAAAATGACTTTAACTAATCAAGATTCTGAAATAATTAGAAAATGACACTTTTCTCTACGGAATAATATAACTTTTATCCTAAAACACCTAGCGATTCGTAGTTATCTTACTTTTGTAACTTTCTATTTTGAAAGTAATAAGTTATTTAGAACAAATATTCGTAGCCAACACGTAAAATTGTTTAAAGAAATTATTTTTAATAATTTTTAATTTTTTTAAATATTTCTAGCACAACACAACTTGTAAAATTATGAAAGATTCATGTCTTTCGGTTTATTTGTTAATTTTTATTAACAATAATTTGTTTATACAATGACAAACGGTAGTTGCTTTTAATTTTTGTGAATATTTTGGGGTTTTATATATAAACAATTAATACGTTAAAAAAATTACTACATACTAGGTTTTTAGGATAGAAGTTAAAAATAAACAATTATAATCTGTTTAAACAAAGTAAAAATAATAAACTATACTAAATAATTTTTCTTATTCTAACCAAAGCCCATTAATTTGTAAAATTAGGAAAAAGTTGTGTCTTTCTAGGTGCATTTTTAAAAAGATAATTATTATGAACAATAATTTGTTTAAAAAATTGCAAATTGTTGTTGTGATTAATTCAACTAAATACTTTTTTTAATTGTAAATCTAAAAAATAGTTAAGTCAGAAAAAACTACAACTCGTTAGGTTTCTTTCAATAATAGCTATAAATTAACAATAATAAATTAAAACAAACCTTAACGACAGTTGTTTTTTAAACAAATTGAAACTGCATAAAAATATCTATAAACATTCGTAAATGGACGATATGTAACAATTTTGTTAAAAAATCCTGAAGAAACTATTAATTTGTAATAAAAAAAAAATTATCATTTTTTTGCATTTATGGGATTGTTTATAACCCTATAAAAAATTATTAATATTAATAAATTATTAAACAATTTATGGAATATTGTTGTTTAAGGACTTTTCAAGAAGTGATTCGCTGTATGGCTGTTTTGAGTGGTTTTGTAAATTTTGTAGCGAATTTACGAAATAGTTTATTTTTCCCATGTAAAACCAATGGGAAATTTCAAGGGGTTTGAGCCACCCCTGAATATGTTCCGATTAAATAAAAAAAAAGAGTATATTTGTTTTTGATTTGGAAACTTTTTCGGGGGTAGCAGCAAAACATTTCGAAAAAATTTTTTTACTGTACATTTTTCGACCAACCTAAAGGTTAACAAAATTTAGAAATTAACTATTTTTAAAAAATTGTCTGCCATTTTAGATCGGACATTATTAATTTTGCTTATTTTTAATCAGCGACATGAGAATACTATAATTGCATACTTGAACTTCAGCTTCATTATCTAAACAAAATAAAAGAAAATTTTGTTGAAAACTTTAATTGAGCCGCCGGATTCAAAAACCGCCTCTGCCTGAAAAATGTCTAACCAAACGTTAAGAAAATCAGTGAAATTCTAATTGTCGCTCACTGCTACCCGACTACCATATGTCAGACTTTTCACGCGCAGAGGAGGTTTTTGAATCCGGAGGCTCAATTTAAATTTTCGAGAGCCTAAAAATATTAGGTTGATATCCCGTAGAGAAAAGAGTCATTTTCTAATTATTTCAGAATTTTGAAAACTCAGAGTCATGTTAGAGGGTGGTTTTGGGTTAAGGGTAGGAGCCCTAAGATCGGGACAAGTATTTTTCGAGAGCCTAAAAATAGCGGGTTGATATTTCATTGAAAAAAGTGAAATGTTATACTTATTTCAGAATTTTGATTAGTTAAAGTGATTTTAGGGGGTGGTTTTTGGTTAAGGGTAGGAGCCCTAAGATCGGGACAAGTATTTTTCGAGAGCCTAAAAATAGTGGGTTAATATTTCATTGAAAAAGGTGAGATGTTATACTTATTTCAGAATCTTGATTAGTTCAAGTGATTTTAGGGGGAGGTTTTTGGTTAAGGGTAGGGGCCCTAAAATCGGGACAAGTATTTTTCGAGAGCCTAAAAATAGTGGGTTAATATTTCATTGAAAAAGGTGAGATGTTATACTTATTTCAGAATCTTGATTAGTTCAAGTGATTTTAGGGGGTGGTTTTTGGTTAAGGGTAGGGGCCCTAAAATCGGGACAAGTATTTTTTGAGAGCCCAAAAATAGTGGGTTGATATTTCATTGAAAAAGGTGAGATGTTATACTTATTTCAGAATCTTGATTAGTTCAAGTGATTTTAGGGGGTGGTTTTTTGTTAAGGGTAGGAGCCCTAAAATCGGGACAAGTATTTTTCGAGAGCCTAAAAATAGTGGGTTAATATTTCATTGAAAAAGGTGAGATGTTATACTTATTTCAGAATCTTGATTAGTTCAAGTGATTTTAGGGGGTGGTTTTTTGTTAAGGGTAGGAGCCCTAAAATCGGGACAAGTATTTTTCGAGAGCCTAAAAATAGTGGGTTAATATTTCATTGAAAAAGGTGAGATGTTATACTTATTTCAGAATCTTGATTAGTTCAAGTGATTTTAGGGGGTGGTTTTTGGTTAAAGGTAGGGGCCCTAAAATCGGGACAAGTATTTTTCGAGAGCCTAAAAATAGTGGGTTGATATTTCATTGAAAAAAGTGAAATGTTATACTTATTTTAGAATCTTGATTAGTTCAAGTGATTTTAGGGGGTGGTTTTTGGTTAAGGGTAGGGGCCCTAAAATCGGGACAAGTATTTTTCGAGAGCCTAAAAATAGTGGGTTAATATTTCATTGAAAAAGGTGAGATGTTATACATTAAAAGCAACTACCGTTTGTCATTGTATAAACAAATTATTGTTAATAAAAATTAACAAATAAACCGAAAGACATGAATCTTTCATAATTTTACAAGTTGTGTTGTGCTAGAAATATTTAAAAAAATTAAAAATTATTAAAAATAATTTCTTTAAACAATTTTACGTGTTGGCTACGAATATTTGTTCTAAATAACTTATTACTTTCAAAATAGAAAGTTACAAAGGTAAGATAACTACGAATCGCTAGGTGTTTTAGGATAAAAGTTATATTATTCCGTAGAGAAAAGTGTCAGTTTCTAATTATTTCAGAATCTTGATTAGTTAAAGTCATTTTAGGGGGTGGTTTTTGGTTAAGGGTAGGGGCCCTAAAATCGGGACAAGTACTTTTCGAGAGCCTAAAAATAGCGGGTTGATATTTCATTGAAAAAAGTGAGATGTTATATTTATTTCAGAATCTTGATTAGTTAAAGTCATTTTAGGGGGTAGTTTTGTGATAAGGGTAGGAGCCCTAAAATCGGGACAAGTATTTTTCGAGAGCCCAAAAATAGTGGGTTGATATTCTGTAGAGAAAAGTGGCATTTTATTACTATTTCAGAATCTTGATTAGTCAAAGTCATTTTAGGGGGTGGTTTTTTGGTTAAGGGTAGGAGCCCTAAAATCCGGACAAGTATTTTTCGAGAGCCCAAAAATAGTGGGTTGAGATGCTGTAGAGAAAAGTGGCATTCTATTACTATTTCAGAATCTTGATTAGTCAAAGTCATTTTAGGGGGTGGTTTTGGGTTAAGGGTAGGAGCCCCAAAATCGGGACAAGTATTTTTCGAGAGCCCAAACATAGTGGGTTGATATTCTGTAGAGAAAAGTGGCATTTTATTACTATTTCAGAATCTTGATTAGTCAGAGTCATTTTAGGGGGTGGTTTTGTGATAAGGGTAGGAGTCGTAAATTTGGTCAAATTGTTTATGGAGAGCCTTCAAGTTGAAGATTAATAATTATTAATAAAAATTAGCAATTATTATTAGAAAGAAAAAAAAATTGTTAGAGTTTTTTTTTTGGGGGGTGGGTTTGGGTAAGGGATGAAATCTAGCATATGAAGATAAGTGTTTTTATTGATTTTATTGTTTGTAGAATAATCATATGTACTGAAAACACGAATTTTTTTTATTTTTTGTGACCCTGTTATTTGCATAGGGGTGGGTTTATGGTTAAGGGATGAAAGGGGTTGGTCATGTATAACATTTGTGAAGAGCCCTAAATTAGCCCTAAAATGTGACGTGTTTGTTTTTTTATATTTATCATTTTTTCTGTCCATGGGGTTGTAGCTTGACGTCAAGCTGCAACCCCCGAAAAAAAATTGATTTTTTGGAAAAAATTGATGAGCCCTAAAATCGTCACTATGGCCCAAAAATAGCCCTAAAAAAGCCCTAAATTCTCACGTGTTGGAAATTCGAAATTTCGTTTGCGGAGGTTGCAGCTTGACGGACCTATGGATTGAATGAAATGAGCCTGCCAAGATTTATTGGCAAAAAGAAACTACTTTCTTCGACCATAAAGCTTGGTAAACAAAAACTTTAAAAACTTCTTAACAGTCACAAAATGTATCTCAAACTTAAAAATTTATCATATTGCTGTTTATAATAAACAGAAATCTTTCATTGGTACAATAATTGTAAAAAAATATTAAAAAAACGTTAAAAAAAGACAATACACAAAAAATAAATTATGTGTTAATATAATGGAAAATAATAAAATGAATAAATTTTATTATTCATAACTTCAGATATTATCGTTTAATGAAAAATTAAAAAATACATTTTTGTTATTATTACAACTCAAGGCGACAGCTCTGGAATTGGGTATCAGTTCACAAAAAAGTCAAGTTTAAGAAACATTAAAAAAGACTAGAGTAGATTTTTCCGTCTCTGAGAAATAAGAAAGTGGACATCTATCCGGACCCTGAATTCTGACTCTACGCTAATGAATAATCAAAGTTATTCACTCATTTTGTTATTCAAATTTGTAAAATGTAATTATTTATTAGTAATTAAAGAGTGATTTGTATTATTAATATATGGTTTTAAAAAGTGTGCATTCTCAAAAGAATTGCAAAATAATCAGAATAATTAAGTAATTCGAGGTATAAGCGGAGCTTCATTTTGACACTATTATAATTAGGTTTGTGCGGTGACGTAGTGTTTATAACCGGCAATTTCAACTATAAGCAGACACTTCTCGGTTTACATACAATTAACCTACCCTCAAATGAAGATCAAATTAGTTTCAATAATTAAAAGTAAACTTCACTGAAAAAAAACGTATTCTTCAAGAATATTTGTCGGGTCCTATTTAACCTGAAATGGTACAGACAGTCTGAAAAAAAGTTAGTCCAAATGCATTATTTTGATTTTATTTATTTTGATTATTTCGATTTGTAATAGAAAACTCATATATAATATTTTTCAGTGAAAGTGTGAACAATTTTATTTTTCACAAAATGAGTAATTAAAAATTACAATTTGATGAAAATTGAAAAAAAATCGACGTTTAGAAACTTTGTCAAATTTGAGGTTAGATCTCAAATTTCTAAACGTCAAATTTTTGTTTTTCAATTTTCATCAAATTGCAATTTTTAATTCCCCATTTTTTTTTATTTGTACCATTCCTCGGTTTAGAATAAAATGTTCGATATTATATACTGATGTTAAGAATATAATCTTGTTAAAATATAAGAATTGAATTTTTAAATCTTTTTTAAAAATACCCGGAAAGAAGCCTTGAAAAGAAAAGAATTACATTTTTTTTGACATTTACTCAAAATCGCAATGATTTCTTTTATAATAAATACTTGAATTTCCCTGAAATACTTACTTCCAGAATTAGAAAAGAATATTTTTGAAATTGATTCTGCTTTATTCTAAAATGATTTTGTATTCCATGCATCAGAATAGAATTAAAATGTTTTTAATTCCAGAAACTTCTTCTATTCTGTAAAACAGCATACGCATTCATGATTTTTCTATTCCCAATAATTCCTTCTGATTTGAGTCTACAAAATATTTAATTCCGTAATAGAAAATACAGTTGACATTTTTTCTTTCCCTGTCAATTCTCTTCACACATTCAATTCAAAAGGCTCATTTATGTTTGTATTTTCAAGTCACGTGTAGCTCAGTGGTTACTTTTGTGGACTTGTAACATAAAAATTGGGGATCGATTCTTATATTTATTAAAATTTTTTCAAAAACTGAATTATAAGGAATAGAATTTTGTTATTTTTAATTCATAATGCAGAATCATAAAATGAAGGGAAATTCAAGTATTAAGTAGAATTAATAAAATCAATTCTAGGTTATTCCAGCTATTTTACAGAAGCTGATTTTACGACTGGTGCAAGTATCCTACATTTATTTCTATCTTTTCCATTTCTACGAGCCAGGTGCAAAAACTTGAAATTAATTTTATACTGTTTTTAGAGAGAAAAGTAAACTTACAGAGTGAAAATTTACTTATATTAAAATAGTGCAAACGCTACGAGATGAAAAAAAAAATACCAATGTTGCAAAACTTTCTTGAAGGAACAACACCACGCGGTAGTCGAGGGTGAGGACCCTTATCGATTCGGTTTACTCGGTGATGACGCATATAATCAAAAGTTAACAATTAAACTCATAACCTCCGAAATTTCGTTTCCTTATTATTCTACCAATCATCCATTACAATCTAACATGTTGACAAGTCTCCAAAAAAAAATTTTAATCTTTCATCAACCAAATTTTCCGGGTAATGTACCTTCTCGATATTTTTCCCCCCAAAAAAATCACCCGCAGTGAAAATTATCAATCAGAATCAGACAACTCAATTTTTTAAATGTATCAGGATCTGAATCCTGAATATAAATTCCCGAGAAAAAAAAAACAAGTGATTGTTTAGATGATAAATTGTCGAGTAAATAATAATAGAAAATAGTTCTTCTTTTGTGAGGATGAGAAAAAAACTTAAGAATATTAATTTATTTGAAGTACCTGTCGTAATGTTTCCTTCGAGAATATCCTCATCGAGCTCGTCTCCGTCATCGTCGTCATAGACGTTAACGTCGGCCAGGATACCAGACAAGAGGGACGAGGCGTCATTTCCGGTTAGGTCGCGTCGAAGATGCTGACGATGAACCTGCTCCTGATCCGGCAGGCCGCAGGATGGGCGAATCAGGAAGACGATGAAAGCCAGCCAGAAACAGCAGCAGGTCAGTCTCAGGGCGAAGAGAAGTGCGCTCATCGCCCCCACGGCGCGAGTCAACCCCCGAAACCGGCCACCGGCGGCGCATCGACATCCTACCCCCACCACCCCCCACCCCACCTGAGCTTAAAGCTCAGCGTGCGCAAAGCTCAGTGCGCGCTTAAGCATTCCTGATGACCAGCGCACTCGCACGCCAAAAAAAGCAAACTGTACCTATAATACGTTTTGTTTCCGTTAAATATACCTAGGAAGTTGACCCTATATAACACTTAAGATTTACTGAGATATATGAATTTTTTATTTTAGCTTGATGTTGATTTAATAGAAATGTGCTTTTTGCACAAATTTTAATTATAGTTAAGGGCGTTGGAATAAGGAATCTGTGTAAACATTTAAACACATAAAAATAGTCATCATGATATAAATTGTTTGATAACACTTTTACAGCCACCCCCTCCCCCCCACCACCACGACACATATTGTCACAAACAACCTCTAACATGTGACGTAATTTATTTAAAATACAAATTTTTATTTATTTTAATTTATTTTAATTTTATACAAGTACAAAAATTCTGTTTAATAATCAGCGACAAAAACCCCAGTTGCCAAGTTTCATACAAATTAGGAAACTTTTCAAAAATTTGCTCGACATTTTGGATTTTGAAAATTTGATAGTAGATTCGTATTTAGCGACCCCAAAAACACACATAAGTCAAGTATCATGAGATTGCTAAATTTTATTTTAAAATTTAACCGCCATACTGGAACCGCCATATTTCTAATTATGAAAAACTGAGGACACACCCAAAAACTGGCAATCCCAAAAACCCCAAAATAATAAGTAACATAGAAAAAAAAAAAATTTCAAAAATTGGCCAGCCATATTGGATTTACCATTTTGAATGTTAAAAATCTGATAACAACTTCGTAACCATTGACCTATAAAACATCCAGATACCAAGTTTGACAAGTTTAATAAAAATAAACATATTTTTCAAAAAATTGATCTCCATCTTGGATCCGGCATATGATTTTTTAAAATTAGATGATTCATTCGTAACCAACCCCAAAAACCTCTAGATACCAAGTTTCAGAAAAAATTTTTTTTTCAAAAATTTGACTCCCATATTGGATCCGCTATTTTAAGTTTTGAAAATACAATGACAAATTCTTAATCAGCTATCCCACAAACGCTCTGACACCAAAATTCATAAAAATAATAAATTTTTTCAAAAATTTGACCTCCAAATTGGATTTGACACTTTGAATTTTAAAAATCTGATGACAATTTCGTAACCAGTGATTCAAAAAACCCAAAATAATAAGTTGAATAAAAATTTAAAAAGTTTTAAAAAATTTGACCTTCATATTGGCTTTGTCATTTTGATTTTTGATAATCTCATGACAAGTTTGTAACCACCCAGTGGGCAAAAATCCATGTTCGTTTTAAAAACGTTTGAAGAACGTTTTTAGAACGTTTCATGTCGGCCAAATAATGTTCTGGAATGTTATTGGAACATGGATGTTCGAATAATGTTCCAGAACATTACTTGGCAGACATGAAACGTTTTAAAAACGTTCTTAAAACGTTTTTAGAACGAACATGGATTTTTGCCCACTGGGCAGTGACCCCAAAAACACCCAGATACCAAGTTTCATAAGAATAAACATATTTTTCAAAAAATTGATCTCCATATTGGATCCGCCATTTTAAATTTTAAAAATCTGATGACAAATTCGTAATCCATGACCCCAAAAACTCCCCGATACCAATTTTCAAAAAAATGAAAAAAAGTGTACTTCCCTACTGGATCCGCCATTTTGAATTCTAAAAATCTGATGACAAATTCGTAATCT
The DNA here is from genome assembly GCA_037103525.1 of Ganaspis brasiliensis. Classification (NCBI taxonomy): domain Eukaryota; kingdom Metazoa; phylum Arthropoda; class Insecta; order Hymenoptera; family Figitidae; genus Ganaspis; species Ganaspis brasiliensis. Next base: position 1,344,987 of record JAZKLR010000106.1, read on the forward strand.
GTGACCTCAAAAATCCGCAGATACCAAGTTTGACAAGTTTCATAAAAATAAACATATTTTTCGAAAAATTGATAAGTATCCATATTGGTGATATCCACAAACGCGCTGACACCAAAATTCATAACAATAATAAATATTTACAAAAATTTGACCTCCATTTTGGATTTGTCATTTTGAATTTTGAAAATCTGATGACAAATTCGTAATCCATGACCTCAAAAACTCCCCGATACCGAGTTTCATAAAATTAAACATATTTTCCAAAAAATTGATCTCTATATTGGATCCGTTATTTGTTTTTTTTAAAATGAGATGATACATTCGTAACCAGTGCCTCCAAAAACCCCTAGATATCAAATTTCATAAAAATTTATTTTTTCCAAAAATTTCACTCCCATATTGGATACGCTATTTTAAATTTTGAAAATATGATGTTAAATTCGTAATCAGCGACCCCAAAACGCCCTGACACCACAATTCATAAAAATCACAAATTTTTTAAAAAATTTGACCTCCATATTGGCTTTGTCATTTTGAGTTTTGATAATCTCATGATTAGTTCGTAACCAGTGACCCCAAAAACGCCCAAATACGAAGTTTCATACAAATAAACCTTTTTTTTTATTTGATCTCCATATTGGATCCACCATTTAATTTTTAAAATCTGATGATACATTAGTAACTAGTAAACTCAAAGTCCCCTAGATACAAAGTTTCATAAATAAAAATCTTTTTTAAAAATTTAACCTCCATATTGGATTCGCCATTTTGAATTTTTAAAATATGATGACAAATTCGTAACCAGTGGTCCAGTGACCCAAAAACACAAAATAATAAGTTTAATAAAAATATAAAAAGTTTTAAAATATTTGACCTCCATATTGGATTTGTCACTTTTAGTTTTGATAATCTCATAATAAATTCGTAACCAGTGACCCGAAAAACCCCCAAATACCAAGTTTCATAAAAATAAACAACTTTTTCGAAAATTTGTTCTCCATATTGGATCCGCCATTTGGAATATTAAAAATCTGATGACAAATTCGTAATCAGTGACCCCAAAAAACCAAAATAATAAGTTCAATAAAAATGTAAAAAGTTTCAAAAATTTGACCTCCATATAGGATTTGTCATTTTTAGTTTTAATAATCTCATAATAAATTCGTAACCAGTGACCCAAAAAACCCCCTAATACGAAGTTTCATCAAAATAAACAACTTTTTCAAAAATTTGTTCTTTATATTGGATACGCCATTTGGAATTTTTAAAATCTAATGACAAATACGTCACCAGTGACCCGAAAAATTCTTAGATACCAAGTTTTATAAAAGTAAACATATTTTTCAAAAAATTAATCTCCATATTTGATCTGTCATTTGATTTTTTAAAATCAGATGATACATTCGTAACCAGTGACCCCAAAATCCCCTATATACCAAGTTTAAAAAAAAATTTTTTTTTAGTAAATTTTGACTCCCATATTGGATTTGCTATTTTGAATTTTAAAAATCTGATGACAAATTCGTAATCCATGACCCCAAAAACTCCCCGATACCAATTTTCAAAAAAAAGAAAAAAAGTGTACTTCCCTACTGGATCCGCCATTTTGAATTCTAAAAATCTGATGACAAATTCGTAATCTGTGACCTCAAAAATCCGCAGATACCAAGTTAGACAAGTTTCATAAAAATAAACATATTTTTCAAAAAATTGATAGGTATCCATATTAGTGATATCCACACAGGCCCGTGCGCAAGGGGGGGGTTTTGGGGGTTTAAACCCCCCCCCCCCCCCAGAGAGGTCTGAACTTGCTTTAAAAATTTTCAACTTTTTTGATTAAAAAATTATTTTTAATAAATAACAATGTTTACACAATTTATTTTTTGAAAACCCCCCCCAGAAGCAAATACTGCGCACGGGCCTGTATCCACAAACGCCCTGACACCAAAATTCATAACAATAATAAATATTTTCAAAAATTTGACCTCCATTTTGGATTTGTCATTTTGAATTTTGAAAATCTGATGACAAATACGTAACCAGTGACCCCAAAAGTAAAAATATTTTTCAAAAAATTGATCTCCATATTTGATCTGTCATTTGATTTTTTAAAATCAGATGATACATTCGTAACCAGTGACCCCAAATCCCCTATATACCAAGTTTGAAAAAAAAATTTTTTTTGGTAAATTTTGACTCTCATATTGGATTTGCTATTTTGAATTTTGAAAATAGGATGACAAATTCCTAATCAGCGACCCCAAAAACTCCCCGATACAAAGTTTCATAAAAATAAAAAAGTATCTAAAAATTTGACATCTATATTGGAATCGCCATTTTGATTTTTGTAAAACTGATGCCAAATTCCAAACCAGTGACCCAAAAAATCCAATATAATAAGTTCAATAAAAATTTTAAAAGTTTCAAAAAATTGATCATATTGGATCCGCCATTTGATTTTTTAAGATCGGATGATACATTCGTAACCAGTGACCCCAAAATCCCCTATATACCAAGTTTCAAAAAAAAATTTTTTTTTTAAATTTGACTCCCATATCGGATTTGCTATTTTGAATTTTGAAAATAGGATGACAAATTCGTAATCAGCGACCCCAAAAACTCCCCGAGACAAAGTTTCATAAAAATGAAAAAGTATTCAAAAAATGACCTCCATATTGGAATCGCCATTTTGATTTTTGAAAAACTGATGACAAATTCCAAACCAGTGACCTCAAAAACTCCCCGATAACAAGTTTCATAAAAATAATATTTTTTTCAAAATTTTGCCCGCTATATTGAAGTTGCTATTGTGATTTTTGAAAATTTTGTGATATAATGGTATTCAGCAAAAACACCCAGATACCAAGTTTAATAAAAATTAAAGTTTTGTTTAAAAATTGGTACGCCATATTGGATGCGCCAATTTTAATTTTGAAAATCTGAACACAGATTCGTAGAGCGGTTAACTAAAAATATTTTAGGAAAGTCACAAAATCATTTAAAAATAATTAATTATATAATTCTTCAGATTTTTTACTTTAAAAATTATTCGACATGAAATAAAGTTTCTTAAAAATCAGTCCCGAGTATCGCTTGAAAAGACTTTTGCATTTCAGATAAAACAAATTTTTGCAAAAAACTTTGTCTTTTTTCAGATTTTTGACATTTTTCAAAATGATAAAATATGTTTAAATATAATATTATCTTAAATATCGAATAAAAGAGGAAATAGAAAATAATTTTTACAAATAAAATTTCTGTTTATAGTGTAAGACGTCCTTTGTACATATAACAAAGTCTAAACTTTAGAAAAAACATTTTAAGCATTTTCTAAAAATAGTTTCTTTAAAAAGTTTTGTATCATGTTTTTGTTTATTAACAATCTATTTTATATTGTATTCTTATTATTTCTAAATTTCGCGCCAACTATTGCTGTTAGGTTGTCGTCTGTCGACTGTCATATAAAGCCAACTTCAAGTATATTCTGGCATGTGGAGGACATATGAATAGACTTTTATGTGCGCTGTTTTTGTGTTTTTATGTGTTGATTCCACTGATTCGTCGATTGTTTATATAGTGAGTGTGTTGATGGATATGTTGTTACCGTTGTTATGTTAATTCTACGAGGTGTTTTGAATGTTAACACGTTATTTTGTCTTGGAGGATTTTTACTATGTTTCATGCTGATGATACAATTCAAGCAAATTTACAACAATCAACAGAAGAATAGCAGACTTCAAGGTTATAAACAATTTGTAAGTTTCTAGGTTAGGTTATTTCAAAAATATAATTTGCATTGTATCAAAATAAATTAATCTCAATAACATACAATCCTTGACTGCGTTATCTTTCTTTAATGTTTAAAATTGAAAATATTTTATTCTCTATTTACTACTTTTCTATGCCAAAAATGGCGCCATTTGTTGTGATTGTATTTTAATTCATTTTAATTTTCGATGTACGAATATGTAAATTGTTTTAATATACTTTTTAATATCACATCAAACAACAACAAATTTAAGAAATATATTTTTCCAACTTTTTGAATGATACATTATATTTAAGGTTATGTCTGACATGAAAAAAGTATTAAATTGAGGTTAATTTTTCTCTTTTGCTTTGTTTTATTAAATAAATAATCCAAAATACAGATGCACGAGATATCTGAAGAATTGACTGAAATTGAAAAATCTGCAAATAGATCTTCAACTTCCATACACCAACTTAACGAGGCTATTTTGAGAAAGCGGGAGAGGAGATTGTAGAATTTGTTGAAAATTTATAGTGAGTACAATTGATCAATTTTTTGCTTTTTTAAAATTATTTTTATTGCTTTCTCATGGAGGAAGCTTTATTTTTAAATTGAATTTAATTACAGAAATCTAGGGTATAAATGCAAATACTTACAAAAAATATATATATAAATATTGCAAAAATTGCATATGTATCACAAATGTCATAATTGAAAATGAAAATAATTAAAAGATATTTAAAAATTCATATTGTACAAAGGCATACATTGAGGATTGTCTTTAAAATTTCCAGATGCTTGAAAAACTCCGTCTGGAGCACAAAGCCATGGATCATTCGTGTCTTTTTGCCAATCCAGCAATTTTTCTTTCAAGTCAGCAAATATCTCCTAAAATGTAAATTGTCGATAAAACTACAAAAAACTCATATTACTTTTCAAAGTAATTAAACTTGAAAATTATTATAACTACTTATTTTTAAACTTGAAAAAAGTTACCTTTACTGATGATTTGTCAGCAATATTCTTAGTTTCTTCTGGATCATGTTTAAGATCATATAATTCCCATTCATCTCTGTAGTAGTAAGTCTTCAATGACTTATACCAACGAAGAGGTTGATTTGAACGCGTTCTATTTAATAAATCCTGTTTAAAAAAAATTGTTATTCATTCTTTCAAGAATCTTGTCTTAATAACATTTTACTAAACTCATATCACTAACCTGAAATGTCGGCGATAGATAAAAGTCCTGATCAATTGGAAAAGGCATTTTATAATTTAAATTATGAATAAGTTTGTATTGTTTTGTTCTAATGGCTCTCATCGGATAGTACATGGTAATTTCGTGATGTGTCTGGCTCGCAAAAACAGCCGTAGTATTTTTTTCCTGTGGCTCTAGAAAATTAATTTGTTTTCAAAATAAGCGTCATTATTTAAAAATGAAATAAGAAGTATTTGGTTAATAATCACCTTCAACGAGCAAAGGAAGAAGTGATTTTCCAGTCAATTGGAATTTTTGGAATTTTTGGGATTTTTTGGATTTTTTGTTCTGGTTTGAATATGGTACTTTAAACCAGTCCAAAATGGTAGGAACAACGTCGAGTAATGATGTCATACTATGAGTCGCTTCATTTCTTCTATTTTTATGGAACGGAGACGAAATCATCATTGGTTCTGCCATTCCTTTAAGAATATTATTAAAATGCTTTAGTTGCTCTTTAACAATTTGTGTAATAAAATTTTTCTTTTAGGTTCTTAAAAAGAAATCAGGATTAAACATCATTTACCAGGATCGTAAAGATTAGTTCGACCACTTGGGAAAGGGATCCCATTATCAGACGAATAGATCACCAAAGTATTATCTTTAAATCCAGCATCTTCCAATTCTTTCAGAACTAATCCTACTCCTGAAAAATTAACGATAATTTGCTGTTTAACCATATTTTTCAGAACAAAATATTAATTAACCAGACTCTAGTTTAAAAATCATGTTTCTTCTGAATTAAATATTAATTATCGCACCTTGATCTAATCTAGATATAGTTGTATATTGCGCTGCTATATCTCTTCTAGCAGCTTCAGTATCCTGGACAAAATACGGAACTTTCACCTGTTCCCATTGGTAGTAAACTGGAGACCAATCTGGAATATTTCCCATTCCAACGTCTCCATTCCCAAACTTTTCACAAAAATTCCCATATTTTGGATTACTGTGTCCGCAGCGGTGAGGATCGTGAAAAGCTACATATAAAAAGAATGGTCTGCAAAAATGTTTATTCAATTAATTCGTTTTCATTTAATTAGACGTAAATAACTGAAATAATAAAATAATTCGTAAATTACAATACTTTTCAGAAGATGAACGAATGGAAAAACCTACTGGGATTTGTCCTGAGATAGAAATTCTCTAACAAGTAATTTGATTCTGGTAATGTTCCGTCCTACTTGGAGGCTTGATGCATTTTCTTCCGTGTAGGAAAAGTCAAAAGGATAAACTTGACTGGGCCCGACGTGTTTTTTGCCAATAATTCCTGTGAAGAAGTTTTATTATTTTGCCTCAGTAAGAAGATTTAAATAGAAACAAATGAAAATAAAGAAGAAAATCCGTTACCACCAACCAAGCTGACTTTTGATGATACTCAAAATTTTGGATGCAAAAAAAGTCATCCCATAATATGTTTACCAATTCATTTACATAATCAACAAACTTTTACTGTTGCTGAAAAGGTTTTGCTGATTTTGCTACTACCAAATGATCTTATTTTGGTTTTTTTTTTAGTTCAATCATCTCGCTGAGTGTTAAATACTCCTATAAAGCAAGGAAGGTTTAGTGGGTATTACCTAGAGACAAACTTAGGGGGGAATATTTATATTCACAAGTAAACTATTCTCTGGACTCAAATCCCACACACGGGGAGCATCTTTTTTAAATGATGCTTGCATAATTCATTGTAAAATGTTCCTTATGGTGCGTAAATGCATTTTCCAAACCAAACAAAAAACAACTCTAATTGTTACTAATAAGGTTTTGGTGATTTTGCTCCTACTGATCTTATTTTGGATACAAAACAAGTCATTCTATAACACGTTTACCAGTTCATTTACATAATCAACAAATTCTTATAATTACTAATAAGGAAATGAGAATGAAATCAAAATAGCTTTCGGGAAGGAAACAATGTTGACCGGTTTTTTTATACCTAAATGTATAACGTAAATGTAGAGTGTTAGATAATAAAAAAAAAAAAAAACAGATCTTTTCATTCCAAAACGGAAATTAATAAAGCTCATTTCCATCTTTTAAATGTTTTGGCCCTAAGTCAAAAAGCAAACAAAAAAAAAAGAAAAAGGTATTTTCTTACGACCGAAACATTTAAAATTAATGCGTTGTATCAATTTCTGATTTGGAATAAAAACAAATTCTATAAAATAGGGAAAAATTGTACAAACTTGCGAATAACAGGGTGTCTACTAACCGGGAAACCCGGGAATTTAAAATGACCGGGAAAAACCGGGAATTTTCCGTCAAACCGGGAATTTTTTTCTGGAATAATAAATTCTTTTCAATTTTCAATTATTTTCTTCAATTTCCAATTATATTCTACAATTCTCAATTATTTTCTTCTATTTGGAATTATTTTCATTAATTTAAAATTGTTTCTTCATTTCTCAATTATTTTCAACGATTTCCTTCAATTGCCAATTATTTTCTTCAATTTTCAATTATTTTCATCAATTTCTAATTAATTTATTTAATTCTGAAATATTTTCTACGATTTTCAAATATTTTAATCAATTTTTAATTATTTTCTTCAACTATAAATTATTTTTTTTGAATTGCCAATTATTTGATTCAATTTTCAATTATTTTCTTCTATTTTTAATTATTTTCATCAATTTTTAATTATTTTCTTCAGATCTCAACTATTTCCTTTAATTTTTAATTATTTAATTTAATATTCAATAATTCTCGACTTTTTTCAACTATTTTTTTCAATTATCATTTATTTATTTCACATCTCAATAACTCCTCCATTTTTCAATTGTTTTCTTCTATAAATAATCAATAATTCTCGGCTTTTTTCAATATTTTTTTTCAATTATCAATTATGTTTTTGAAACTTCAATTCAATTCATCAATTATTATTCAACAATTTTCATAAAATCACATTTTCTTCAATTCCAAATTATTTTCTACAATTTTTAATTAATTTTTTAAAATTACAATTACATTCTTCATTTTTTATTGTTTTTTTCAAATTCTATAATTCCTGGGTTGTTCAATTTCTTTTTTCTTCAATTATTACTTATTTTCTTCTACTTTCAGTCCCATTGTTCAATTCTTGAATTATTTTCTTTAATTCTCAATTATAATTTTCGACATTTAATTCCATTCTTTAATTTTTTTTTTAATATTCAATAACTCTAGGCTTTTTACAATGATTTTTTTTAAATTCTCAATTATTTTCTTCGAATTCCAATTTTTTTCTTAAATTTCAATTATTTTCTTCAATTTCCAATTATTTTTTATATTTCTTTCAGTTTCTCAATTTCTTTCAATTTTCAATTTCTTCTCAATTTTCTTCAATATTTAACAATTCTCAGTTTTTTTAAATTATGTTTTTCTTTTAATTTTTATTTAAATTAAGAATTTTTAAATTATTTTCATCAATTCGCAATTATTTCCGTCGATTTCTAAATTTTTCTGCTGTTTTCAAATATTGTATTTAATTTTTAAGTACTTTCTTCAATTTTTAATTATTTTCTTCAATTTTCAATTATTTTCTTTAATTTTTAATTATTTTGTTCAATTTTCAATTGTTTGTTTCAATATTCAGTAATCTCGACTTTTTTCAATTATTTTTTTTCAGTTATCAGTTTTTTATTTCATGTTTCAAAACCTCCTACAATTTTCAATACTTTTCTTTTATTTTCACTTTAATTGTTCAATTATTTAATTATTTTTTTCAATTTTCAATTAATTCCTTTAAATAACAATTCCATTCTTCAATTCTTAATTTTTTCTCCAATATTAAATAATTCCTGGCAGTTTCTATTTTTTTTTAATTATAAATTATTTTCTTTTTTTTCAATCCAATTGTTCAGTAATTTTCTTTAATTCTCAATTATTGTATTCGAATCTCAATTTTATTTCTCAATTTTCAATTGTTTTTTTTTTAATATTCAATAATTCTGTGTTTTTCTGATTTAAATTTGATTTTTTAATTTTCAATTTATTTCTTCAATTTTGAATTATTAACTTAAATTTTAAATTATTTTTTTGGATTTTTTATCTATTTGAACAATTTTCAATTATATTCTTTGAATTTAATAACCATTGTTCAATTTTTTCAATTATTGTTCAACTGTAGATTAATATTTACTTTTTTTTTAATTATGTTTCTAATTGTCAAATATCTTTGTCATTGTTCAAACATTTCTTTCCATTATTAATTGTTTCTTTTAATTCTTAATTATTATTTTTTGTAAAGTTTAATATTTAATTCTTCAATTCTCAATTATTTTCTTTGAATTTCAACTGTTATACAAGCCATTTGTAGGTCTATTTATACTTAAAATAAATTTTTAGTTAACAAGAGGAAAAACCGGGAAAAATAGGAACAAAAACCGGGAAATGACCGGGAATTTTGTGGGACGAAATTAGTAGACACCCTGGAATAAAAAGAACTAAAGTAAAGATGGTAAAAATTGAAAATAATAGAGGAAAACAAATGTGTAGAAAATTATTAGAAAATAAAAATTCTAAATCTTGGAAAATCAAGTCAAGACAAGAAAATAAAAAAAAAAGTGTAGATAAATTCGAAAAAGAAACAATTTATAAAAATGTCTAAATTTTAGAGGCGTAAAAGTAAAGAAGCTTTAAGATAATTGAGATAGAAAAATTAATTTTATAACTTACCGGTTCTTATTTTATTTTTTCTCAATATTTTCGACAAGCTGGGAACATTTTCAAATGAATTGAAGTGATGAACTCCTTGATGCAAACCATACATTCCATTTTGGTGACTTGGTAATCCCGTTAATAATGCAGCACGACTGAATAGAAATAATTAATAAAAAATATCAATATTGTTATTTATTTTAATTAATAGAACTTTTTCATTACCTGGGAGAGCAACTGCTGACTGAAGTGTACGCATTATTAAAGATTAAACTCTCTTTTGCTAATTTGTTTAAATTAGGAGTTTGGCAGATATTATTCAGATAAGATTGCATTTCAAAACCGCCATCATCAGCTGTAATTTTCAAAAATCAACAATTTATACTTTTTTTTCAACCTTGATGAAAAATTTTTTCTTCGGTGAAAGAATAATAATATTTTAGGAAAAATAATAATCTGCAGGCGGTAAAGAATAGTATTGAAGAAGGGAGAATAATATTTACAGAACAAGGATTCTTGTGACAAATTAATAATTTTAATTTAAGATTACAAATTTTCAGATCTTGAGAATTAAAACCCCGTTGAGAATATAAGTTTAAAAAGATCACATAAAACAAGCTTCAAATGAGGATATTTATAAAAAGAAATTGTACCTAAAATCAGGAGAACATTTTTTTGTGTTTGATCTCTGCGACCCTCAGAATTCCATGATTTTAAGAGAAGAAAACTCAAAATTAAAATAAAGTTCTTGAATCTCATCTTAAAAGTTTGTAACTGTTGTTTGTCACTAGGGAGCTGAATTAAAATGAATCTCGTCACTAGCGTACGAAGCTAGTGTGTTTAAAAAATCAATTCATAAAACTAATTTTTCCTTTTTATAAAATGATAAACAGTTTTGGAATTAAGATTACGATTGGTTATTTAAAAAAAATTGTGTGGTTCTTGTCAACATTTGTAGGTTTTTCCTCTTTAAAAGTGTATATTCTCCTTTAAATTACGTTCCTGATGAGAGAAGGAAAGACACTCCCAATGTGATAGTATTAGTATTCACCGGCAGCAGTCAGCAGACTAGTTGCTCCAACTCTTGACGTTGAATTTTTCTAAATCTGCTTCTTTGCATTCTTAAATTTCTAAAGGTAGTTGCTGGCAATTTGCAAGACATTTTTCCTAATTCGAATTACATTCTTTTTATTAAAATTACCTGAAAATAAACAATTTTAGAATTCTGGAAATTGTTTTATCATCAATTCACTACAGGTGGTTCTGTCGTCAGTGACGTGGGTGTAGATTATTGACATTTAGTGTTTCTTTGAACGTTTCAAAATTTGTGAAAACATTTCCGTATTTTCTAAAATATAACAGATTAAAGGTGCACATTTTTATAATTCTTTATTAATTTATACCATTCTGTCATAATTTGTACTTTTTTCAATCGAGTTATTAATAAATAAAGGAGGGATCTGTTTATAAATCTTTAACAATACTGAATACAATTTCCTGAATTCTTTTTCTAAATATGTCAATTCTTTTACTTTAATAACAATTTTTTATTTTTTTAAATATTCTTTAATCATGAAATATTTGTACCTTCTAAATAATAAAACGTGTCGTACCGAAATTATCTAGACCAAACTTCTTATTCAAATATTTAATTTGTACATTAACTTAATTTAAACAGTAAAACTTCTGAGTTTCTCAAATTGTAAAATAAAAAATTCAACTCCATATGTTTGATAATTAATATAAAAACAAAATATTCCTTTTATTGATTTGGAATTTCTTTTTCAGGTAATTATGGCTAAAAAAGTAATTTGTCTCTTTGATGTCGATGGGACTCTCACTGATCCTCAACAGGTATTTTATTTTATTTATTAAATATTCAATCTAAAAGAAAATTTGAAATTTTTTTTTAAAAAAAGTGACAAAAATCTGACTATTTCCACAAATTTCACAGAGTTGTTTTCATTCTAAGTCTCTAAGATTCATAAATTAGTTTTCTAAATTTAATTATAATTGAAATTTTCCCAGGTGATTAAGCCAAATGTTGATAAATTTCTGCAAGAATCAGTGAAAAAGTCATTCGACTTGGCTGTTGTCGGAGGCTCGGATCTTATCAAAATTAAGAAACAATTAGGTGGCGATGACATTTTTAAGAAGTACAAATACATTTTTTCCGAAAATGGATTAGTGTCTTTTAGAGAAGGCAAACCATTGCCTTCAGAAGTAAGTATATTTATTTTGTAGTTTATTAGTTTAAAATGACTTTTGATCAGATAATATTTTAAATAACTTTTTGTCACCTATTTTTTCAAAATGATCCACTTTTTCAACTTATTAGAACATTTTAAAAGAAAAAGGTACTGTGATCCCTGAAAATTATATTTGTAAACAGTTTTAAATATTATTTTATTGTAATTAATTTAACATTATTTTAATTAAACAGGGCTGTAATTGATTTAAACCATGATTTAAATCATTCGGACATTTGCATTAAAATCATGATTTAAATAAAAAAAGTTCACAATTTTCCGGATTTCTAAACAATAAAAAACAATAATGTAAATACAATAATATAAAACAATAAAAAACCCAGTGTTTGGTATGAAGATAGCAAAAATAGTATTAAATTTCTATATCTTTAAGTTATTATAATTATAATAACTCAATAAACTCATATTCCAATTTATTCAAACTTTTAAATTTCAATTAATTCAAATTTAAATGCATAGTAATTCATTAATATTAATATTATTGTCTATATTCACAGTAATTCTTTTTTTTAATTCATACAAAGATTTCTAAGAGATTTCACTTTTTCGAACCTGTTTAATTTTACCTTTTAATTTCTTATTTTTACAAAAGTTTCAGATTTTTTCTTCTTTTACTTTTTATATATTTTTTTGTATTTGTCTTTTTATTTTAGGATTTTCTTTTTTCCTTGCAAATTATTTAATAATATTTTACACAATTTTGATATTATAACATTCACTAAACTTTTTATTTTTGTTGATTTTCTTAATTATTTCCATATTTTAAAAAATAAATACGCTCTTTTTTGTAAATTTATTCAATTTGTTTTCACATCTTGTCTATTTTTTGCAATCTTAGTTATTCTTGCATAAAATTATTAGATTTTCTTTATTTTCCTAAAATTATTATTGGACTTGTTTTAAGTGTAATATTATCAAAACATTTTATTTAATTTTTCTAAACTTTTTTATTTTTAAAAGATTTTTAAATTTCTTTTGTGAACGTTTCATTTATCATACATTTTGTTATTTTATTTTGATTAACATTAATTTTTTTTATAGATTCTTACCAAATTTTTGTATTTTTTGTACTTTTTACATTTTTTACAGTTTGTTACATAAAGAAAAAAAACATTTCTTCATTTTCTTCCTATTTATTTAATATTCTTATTGTTTCACAATTTTTTTAGTCCTTCCTTGCATTTTATTAATTCTTTAATTTTTGTCATCATTTTTCTATTCCTTTGAAACATTTGTCCTTCTTTTAAATTGTTTAGTTTTTATCTTATAACTACGAATTTTTTAAAACATTTATTCGATGCTTTTATCTACATTTTTTAAATTTCTCAATTTAGTAATCATCACGTGTTTGATCCTAGTTTTATTATGCTTTTTCAATTATAAACAAACTTTTTATTCATTTTTCGCTAAAAATGACGTTCTCTGAACCAGCGAAACATTTTAAAAATAGTTTTTATAGATAGTTTTTATATTTTTTATGTCAAAAATACAATTTAAGGAATACAAAAATCATATTTCTTATTTCAAAACGAATCGATTGACCTATATAACTTTTATAATTGATCAAAAATTCGTAAAATAAATCATGTTTCTTAATTTTTTTTGCATTAAAAAATTTTTTTTTTCTTACTTGGAAACGAAATGTCCATGAAATGGACATAATGATACTGATTTTACATATTTACAAAAAAAACCAATTTTCGATTTAAATAAAAAAAATCCGTTTTAAATAAAAAAAAAAATCGAATTTTTTGGAATTTAAAAAAATCATGATTTTTATCAGCTCTGTGAAGTGAATAATAAGTCGCATCAATATACATAAATTTAATTTGTTTTCAGTCAATACAGAGGATGATTGGTGAAGATGCTCTGCAAGATTTTATAAATTTTGCACTGAAGTACATTTCCGAATTAAAATTGCCATTCAAGCGAGGAACTTTTGTAGAATTTAGAACGGGCATGCTTAATATTTCTCCAGTTGGAAGAAATTGTTCACAAGAAGAACGTATTCAATTTTTTGAATATGATAACGAACACCAAATTCGGCAAAAATTCATCCAAGCTTTGAAAAAAGAATTTCCAGACTTAGCATTGACATACAGTATTGGTAAGTTTTTATCACTTTATTGATCATTATCGTGATCGTAACATAGACGACATTTAGATAAAATAAAAGATAAAAGTTTATTGTTTTGTTGGACAGTAAATACTTGAAAATAAAATCTCGATGAAAACAAATTTTAACCGAGTATTTGAAATAAATATTAAACGTATTTTGATAAAAAATTCAAACATTAAGAAACGATTTTTAAATAAAAAGAAAATATTTTAAATAATTTGTAATAATTGAAATTTTAATTATTATTATTAAATCACAAGGTGGACAAATATCGTTTGATGTTTTTCCTAATGGATGGGACAAAACTTACTGCCTGAAACATATTGAGGGTTATGATGAGATACACTTTTTTGGAGATAAGACCAGAGAAGGTGGAAACGATTATGAAATTTACGAAAGTGATTTGACAATAGGACATCGTGTGGCCGGTCCTGAAGAAACTGTGAATCAACTAAAGATTTTACAAATTTTGATTCAAGAGGATCAAGATAAGGAATGCGTTTAGTTTGTTTTCCAACAAACATTTACCTCCTACATTAAAATATATGTAAATAGTGTTGATTTATTTATAGTCTAAATATTCATATGAATAAAAGTAAGAAGATAATTTATACATTTTTTTTTAATTTCCAATTCTGTTAAAAAAAAGAAGAAAAAGGTTCACTCGATAAAATAATAATACGCCATACGGTTAAATAAAAAAATAAAACATTCGTTTAATTAAAAATGATAAAAACGTTTATTCTTTTTGTGAAAAATCGTAAACATTACAATTTTAAAACAGTATTAACAATAGAAGACTAAAAATTTCACTTATCAACAATAATATTTTTTCTGTTATTAAATACAGAGTTTAACGTAGAAAACAATTTTTACAAAACATTACAATTACCGCCTCCCTGGTTAATAAAAATACATTTGTACAGTATTAATTACACAAGTATTTGGAGTTTAGATCCATTATTATTTGTACAAAATTAGTTTATTTAAGGAAAAAAATAATTTTGTCAATTTTAGGTACATAAGTGAAAATTCCAAATACGAAGTTTTCTTCTGTTTAGTTACAAACCTCGATAAATGGGAACTCGTTTCGCCGTAAAAGCTGCGAGACCTTCAAGTCGATCCTGAGTTTCCAAAAGCTGAGAATGACATTGCTTTTCAATTTCAAATCCATCTTCGATTGGAACTTCCATTCCTTTGCTGATCGCTACTTTCGCTAATCTGGAATAAAAAATTAATTTTAAGTTATTTCTATTGGTCAGTGTAGTCACATTAATTAATGTATTTTTTTCATTTCAGGATTGTCACAAGGAATTTTGTTTTTTAAGTAAATGTACTTTTAAGAAAAAAATTCAAGATTTTTTTCAAGCTTTTTAAAGTCGAAAATAAATTATATCAAGGTCTACTTTTTTAATAATTGAAACAATAGCTGAATATAATTTTAAGATGGAGAAAATAATTAGAAAAATGACAGGAAATAATAGAATTTAAAGAAAAATTGAAAAAAATGCAAAATATGAATGAAAATTGAAGAAAGAAGCGAAAAAGATTGAAAATATACAAGATATAAATGAAAATCGAAGAAAGAAGTGAAAAAAATTGAAAATATAATTTAAATTTTAAGAAAATAAATGAAAATCAAAAGAAAACTATTTAAAAAATTGAAAAATAAAATTGACGATCAGATTAAACACTTTTTAACTTATTCAGAAAAAAAAACTTAATACTTAATTTGGATAATTCTTGGAAGCATGAATTAATTTGTAATGAAGTACATTTACCACTTGTAGAGAAGATAAGCTTGGTAAAATGCTTTCAAAAAAATAATTTGAATTGTAAGAAAGTTGCCGAAGGCAGAATAAGAAATGTTGATTAAAAATAAACCTTTGACTCATTAATTTATGCAAATGAAAACATTGTTATAAGTTAATCGATCAGCTTTAAGTAGACCTTGACGTCGTAATAAATAAAACAATTACCGGCATATTGTATGCGTTTTATCTTTTAATAAAACTGGTAAAAATTATATAATGAATTTAAACAAAGGTTCTGCTATTCTCATTTTTGAGGATGAAAGGTTCAATAATTTGAAAAGTTGCATTCTTTTACTGTTAAAAAACACTTTAATCTAAAGTTTTCGGTAAAAAGAGATTTATTACGAGAAAGTTTTTATAATTGGAACTAGGGACAGTTCGAATTAAAGAAATGCTTGTTTTCTAATTGAAACAAAAGTTCCAATAAATCATATTTCTTACAAAAAATGTCAGAAAGGACGCTTTGAATTACTTAAAAATATATTATGCAGTAATATTTATTTTTAATAATCAGTTTTGTCACTTTAGAAATGATGTTTTTTGTAGGAAAATAAAAGTTAGATTAGTAAACTGAATTAAAAAATTTTACAGTAGAGGTTATGTGTCTGAATTAAATCATTTAACTGATTTACGTAGTTATTTTATTAACGCTGGCAGTTTTGAAAATATCTAGTTACTATAAATGATTTTCTTCATGATTTCTGAATAAATACTTCCTCTATGAGAAAATTGTATTGAAAAATTTAATTATTATTCTATGTTAAAAAACGATTTTTAAATAATCATTTGGAAATGATTAAGAGATTCACTATTGATAACTAAAAATTTTAAAAACTGCCCGCCATAATAAAATAACGACGTGAATCAGTAAAGTGGTTTAATTGAAACACATAACCTCTACTCCCAAAATCCAGGGAAGCCGACATTTTGAGCAAAATTCAATTGACAGAATGTGCAATAGACCGAAATTTATTTATCCGAATATTTAAATTCCCGAAACTTCAATAATTTTATAGAATATTTAACTTCGTAAAACTTTATTTGTCGCAATATTTAACTTCCTGAATATCAATTTTCCAGAAATTGTATTAATCAGACTTACTTTTTGTACGAATATTTAAAAAAAAAAATATATATTTTTAGAGATCTTAGATTTTTTTTACCTAGTTTTTTTTCAGCAATATAAAAAATTCGAAAATCTGAATCTTTTTTAGAAAAATGCGAATATCTCGGAAAATAAAATCGACAAAGTGGGCTCTTTAATGTGGACGTACATATTTAATTTCTCAAAACTCCATTTCTCAGAACACTTAATTTTTTCATTTTGCATTTTGTAGAAACTGTATTTATCAGATTTACCATTTGGCCAAATATTTAACCTCTAAAAACTCCATTTTTAGGAATATTTAACCTCTCGATATTTCATTTGTCAAAATGTTCAAATTCTCGAATATATATTTCTCAGAAGTTTTATTTATCAGATTTATTACTTTTCCGCACCTTTAACTAATCAAAACTTCATTTGTCAGAGTCTTAAACTTCCCGAATAAAAAAATTCCAGAATGTGCATTTGCCCGATACACGGATTGTAGAATTTCTAAAAGAGCTCGCTGATTGGCCAGTAATATTTCCGGAAAGATTACCAACCAATCAGACAGCTCTTTTAGGAACTCAAAATTCCGTGTGAAAAAATTATGCTAAAAGGAAACCAGTTGGACAACATATCATTTTTCAAAATGATGCCTAAGTTGGCATTGGTTTTTGTAGTTTATAACAAATTATGTTATGTTGTCAATTCGTTTTTTTTCTTCATAATTTTTTAGGGTTTTATTTTGTTTATTTTCCTTAAATTTCTGAAACGTTCACCTCTATTTTAAAATTCCTCAATTTTTTGAAAAAAAAATTTGATGAAATTTATATTGTTGTGACCACTGGCCTATTTGAATCATTTCCTCGTGGCGCCAATTCCAGGAGGCGGCGCACGCCGAAAAGGGGCGTGTCTTAAGTTTCTGACAGTTAGTCTTTTAGGCATTATAACCTCCAATTGATTAATAGTATTTTATTCATTAATAATAGTTTAAAAAATCGGTGCTCTGCTGCATTTTGATATGTTGTTCACCGTATTCTTTTGCATTTTTTTAAACTAAGTTTCATTCTGTATTCAATACAAAACGTAGTCAGATGCCAAGATGAATAGACTTTTTAGTCAAAATGCCGGCTACCCAAAATCCATTGGCGTCTATCATCAGATTTTACAACATAAATTTTAATATTTACAACGTAAAATTTCTTAAAATCAATTTAATTGTTTAATTTTTCGTTTTATATTAAAAAAACCTCATTTCTAAAGTGATAAAATTGATTGCTATGAATAAATATTCTCGTTTAATATACCTTAAAACAATTTAAAGCGCCCTCACCGTAATTTTTAGCAAGAAATAGCATTTGATTCATTATAACTTTTGTTCCATTTAAAAAGTAATTGAAACTATCTCTATCATCGCGGATTAGAAAAACACAAACTCGGACAAAGTTAACCGCGTTCGTCTGCGTTTGTCTCAAATGCCAAATTTGTACGGACGAACATAAAAAATGCAGAAACTGATCTCAGCATTAACTAACGTCTATCATGACAAGCTAAAAACAACGAGGTTCGATTTTCATAGAAATTACTATTATTTTTTTAATCACAGCACAAAAGCAGTTATTAGATTCACTTCCATACTTAATCCCAAGATCAGTTTCTACATTTTCTTCTATTTTTCAATATAAATTTGTTTTCGGAAACAAACCCAGCCAACTCTGTCCTAGTTTGTCTTTTTCTAATCCTCCAGGCTAGAATCAATTAAAAAACCCATTATTCTTTTACTTCAATATATTAACAATCAAGATAACTCAAGTTTTTAAAAATTGCAACAAAATCCACCAACTCAAGGAAATTTCGAATGCAATTACAGAAAAATATGTTTCAGATTGGATAATGTACCTGACTCCAATAGGACCATTAGGCAATATCTCTCTGGCAATTGATAGAGCCGCTTGATAAGCAGCGTCTCCATCCTTATTTTGTGGAACGACTTGATTCACCAGGCCAATTTTGTGAGCTTCCTCTCCATCCAGAATACGAGCAGCAAAAATAAGTTCTTTGGCTTTTGCAGGTCCTACGATTCTTGGGAGTCTCTGGGTGCCACCAGCACCAGGAATAATTGCCAATTTGGTTTCGACTAGACCCATTTTTGCCTCAGACGCTGCTGTTCTTATGTCAGTAGCCAGAGCAAGTTCCAAACCACCTCCAAGAGCAGAACCATCAATTGCAGATATAACCGGCGCTGGCAACGATTCCACATTATTCATGAGATTTCTCAACGATGAGACAAACGGCGTCACATTCGAATTGTCCATCTTCAATCTCTCCTTCAAATCTGCGCCAGCACAGAAAATTTTTGGTACTAAACTCCGCACAATCAGGACCCGGACTTTATTATCTTGACGAATTGTCGAAATAGCTTCGCTCAACTGCGACACGAGAGTTTTTCCAAACGCATTCCGAGCTTCTGGACGATTTAGTCCTAGAACTGCAATCCCATTGTCCTTGCCATCCAGGTATTTTATTATCACTTCTTTCGTTTCCTCTTTCGTGTTGAGCATCGGTTTGGCTGAGAAAGCACGAACTGATATCATCGTCAGGTTGTTTATGATTGAGGTTACTTTAATTTTGCTTGCTAGAGCCATTTTCAACCCGAGAAATAAATTAAATGAGATCTGAAACAAAGGATTGTTTATTTCAAGGTGGTTCTCTCCATTCACATAACCTCAAATTAGAAGGCCGTTTTTCACCCCGAATAAAAATATTATTCAGATTAATTTCACCAAAATTTGAAAGATCCAGTTGTACATTTTTCAGAAAAAATTAGGTTAGGTTAAAATTTTTTGTCAAATAATAATTATTTAAGATTTTATGTTTTTTTGGTTAAATTTAATGAACAACTGCAATTTTCATCTAATTCTGACTCATTTTTCTCGAGAAACATTTCTGCAATCTTTTATTTGTTAGATTTTGTTCAATACTATTTTTAAAAAATACTTAAAGAGCAAATTTAAATAACTTTTAAGAAAAATATTACCAAACCCGACAAATAAAATTGTAGAGAATGTTTCAATGAGAAAAATGAGTTTTTATTTGTCAAAATTGGTTGAAAATTGCAGATGTTCATTAAATTTAAAGAAAAAACAAAATGTTAAATAACTATTAATATTTGATAACAAATTTTAAGTAAACCTAATTTTTCTTACACAATTGAAAAGAATAGTTTAAAAAAACAAACAATAAATATTAAATTTTTTAAAAAAAAGTTGAAAAAATATAGGAATGACTGCTGGAAATAATTGCAAATTGAACAACTGGATTGAAAATCGAAAAAGAAATTTTGAAATTGATGTAAATAATAAAAATTTGAAGAAGTAAATTGATAATTTAAGAATAAAATTAAAATTTGAAAAAATAATTGATAATTGAAAAAAAAAGTTACAAAATGTCGAATATTAATTGACAATTGAAAACAAAAATTAAAAAATGTCTAAACTAATACAGAACCGAACAAAATAATTTTAAAAATCAAAGAATAATTAAAAAATTTTAAGATAATAATTGAAAATTGAAACAATTGTGGTAAATAATTGAAAATTGCGGAAAATAATTAATAAATAGAAGTAAATAGTTGAAAAATAACGAGAATAATTCCAAAATTGAAGAAAATATGTGAAAAATGACGAAAATAATTGTCAATTGAAAACAAAATTCGAAAAACGACTAGATTAATAGACAACTGAAAAAAATAATTGTAAAAATTAAACAAGAAATATTAAATTTAAAAAAAATAATTGCAAATTGAAAAATTAAGAAGATTATAGAAATAATTGTTGGAAACAATTATCTGTTAACTAACAGTTAACTAATTAATAAACATATTAATAACAATAAACAATTAAATAATTATTTAAATTAAACAATTTAACAACTGGAATGAATATAAAAAAAAATTAAAATAATTAAAATTGAAAAACATAATCAAAAATTGATGAATGCAATTGAATTTTTAAAGATATACTTAAAAATAGAGAAAAAGTAACTGAAAAAAGCCGAGAATTAATAAATATAGAAGAAAACAATTGAAAACTGAAGAATGGAAATAAAAATTGAAGAGTGTAATTAAAAATTTTAAAAAATAATTCAACAATTGTATTTAAAATTTTAAAAACTTATTATACAGGGCGTCTAGCGATCTGGGGAATCCGGGAATTTTTTGGAAAAGTCGGAAACATTGACAGTAATTGATAAAAATAAATTTTATTTATTTTTAAATACAAATAACGCTTTTACTTTATAATAAATAATTCTTAGTTAAAGTTCTTATAGTTTGAAACCAATTTCTTATGTAACAATATGAAACATAATAAAAACATTAAAAAAAATCTGCTTAAATACTTTATACTGTATTATTTCAAAATTATGATCTATAATTTTCACTTTTAAAAATCCGGGAATTTGTCGGGAATTTAAAATTGCCAGTTTGCTAAATACCCTGTAAATAATAATCGAAAAAAATAATAGAAAAATGGCGATAATTTTCTAATATTAAAGAAAATAATTGAAAATTGAAATTTAAATATGAAGAAAACAACTGAGAATTAAAGAGAATAGTTCTAGAATTTAATAATTGAATTGAAATTTTAAAACAATTTTCATGAGTGAAAAAAATAATTGAAAAAATACGAGAATTATTGAATATTGTGAATTAATTGAAAATCGATAAAAATAATTTAAAATTAAAGAAAATATTTGAGAATTGAAGAAAATAATTACATATTAAAGAAATAAACTGGAAATTAAAGAATTAAATGGAAATTAATTCTTTAATTAATTAATTTTGAAAAAATAATTAGAAAACTGTCTAGAATAATCGACAATAAAACAAAATAATTTTAAAAATTTTTAAAAAATATTTCTAAACTGAAAAATTTGTAGAAAATAATTGAAAATTGCAGTAAAAAATTAATAGTTACAAGAAATAATTGAAAAAAGACGAGAATTATTGAATATTGGGGAATTAATTGAAAATCGATAAAAAGTAATTTAAAATTAAAGAAAATATTTGAGAATTGAAGAAAATAATGAAATATTAAAGAAATAAATTGGAAATTAAAGAATTAAATGGAAATTAATTCTTTAATTAATTAATTTTGAAAAAATAATTGCTAATTGAAAAAGAAATTAGAAAACTGTCGAAAATAATCGACAATAAAACAAAATAATTTTAAAAATTTTAAAAAAAAATTCTAAATTGAAAAATTTGTAGAAAATAATTGAAAATTGCGGCAAAAAATAAATAGTTAAAAGAAATAGTTGAAAAATGACGAGAATAAATGAAAAATTGAAGAAAATATCTGAAAAATGACGAAAGGATAGACGATTGAAAAAAATATTCGAAAAATGAGTAAATTAATAGACAACAAAACAAAAAAATTGTTAAAATTAAAGAATAATTATAAAATTTTTAGAGAATAATTGGAAAAATTGTAGGAAATAATTGTAAATTGTAGAAAATAATGAATAATTGTGGAAAATAATTAACAATTGAAAAAAAATCGAAAAATGGTGAGAATAATCGGCCTTTGACAAATTTTTTTTTAAAATTGATGAATATAATCATAAAATTGAAAGAGAATAATAAATTGTCAATTGAAAACTGATGAAAATAATGAAAAAAAATGTAGAAAATGAATGAAAATTAAATAAATCAATTAGAAATTCTACTGTGGAAAACTGAAAAACCGTAACTTCATTTTTTACTTAGGTTATGTTCACTACTATATTATTGCTTCATTTATAAAAATATAGAGATTGAAATTTTAACAAATATCATTCATGGAAGTTACAAATAAAAATTCCTCACCTTTTATGCATAAAATTTTTCATAATTACAATCTCCATATTTTTATAATTGAAGCAATGTAATAGTCAACATAACCTAAGTAAAAGAAAAGTTACGGTTTTTCAGTTTTGCACGGCAGAATTGAAGAATTGTATTGAAATTTCAAAAAAATATTTGATAATTAAGAGATTGCGAGAATTATTGAATTTTGAATAAAATAATTGAAAAACGAATAATGCAATTGAAAATTGAAGAAAATAATTAAAGGTTAAAGAAATAAATTGAAAATTAATGAATTAATTTAAAGTTTTAAAAAAATAGTTGATAATTAAAAGAAAATTTACAAAATGACTGAAATAATTTAATATTAAAGAAAAAATTGCAAAATGAGAAAAATAATTGAAAATTGAAAGAAAAATTGGAAAAGGGGCGATTGAATAATCGACAAAAGATCAAAATAATTTAAAAAAATTAAAGAATAATTATAAAATTTAAAGAGAATATTTGTATATTGTGGACAGAATGAAAGAATTAACGAATCTTGTGGATTATTATTATAGATGGGAACAATTATTTTCTACAATTTGAGGTTATGTCGAAGGAGAGAATCTCCTTAAATTATATTGCTACCTTTTAAAAAATTAAAACTCTGTTTTCGAATGATTTTAATTCGGACACAAAACGTGCACGTCTTGCACGTGAATGATATCGTTTCACGTGCAGAACGCAAATAAATCCACAAGTGTGAGTAATTATCTTATCTGATTGATGAAAAATTAAGGATAAAATCTCTTAAAAATAGAATTATCGTTTTTAAACGGTTTGTTACGCAGGTAAAAAAATGTTTTGTTAAAGCAAAGCAAACGATAATTATCTCAATTTGATTAATTTTGTTCTATTTTTGCTGAATTGTTATCGTGCTTCTGAAATAAAATTCTAAGTTTGTTAAATTTGTGTTTTTAAATTTTTCTTTTTTTTCTAAGGCTATAGCTTTATGTGGAAAGATATGAAAAAATATGCGAAAATCATAAAAATAAAAAATGGATATTTAAAATTTATATAAGCAGTGCAACTGAAGTTCAATATCACTGTCAACAATAATTGTAGTTATCTAAATGTTCCACAAATTACGTTTGACATAATGTACACTATCTAAATTTATTGCGTCGAATTTGCTAATTTTTTTTTACAGAAATTATTATTTAATCTAATTTTTATTTTACTGTCTCTTCGTTAGCTCCAAATTTCTCTTTATACAGAAATGTTATTTATAAAAATTGTTTAGAACGAGAAAACTGAATTCACAGAATTCACAGAATTCATGATTAAGGGAATTTTTTTGTGCTGAAGTTTGAGATGAAAAAATTTACAATTTTGAAAATTGTGAGATTTTTTTTTCTTTACTTTGTCTCTTCTGAAGTTTAATCTTTTACAAAGGAATTTCTTTTAAGCAAAGTCCACAATGATTCTCTAATAATTGAGAAGTCTCGGTGTTAAATTATAAAAAGAATATTCAGCTTATCTGGAAAACATTATCAAAGCTATTGAATATATATTTGAACGCAAATGACTATAGTGCAAAAAATGTTAATATGCAAACATATATATATATATTTTCTGCGACCTTGAAAAAAAGTTCAAAGTTAAAATTCAGATAACTGGATTATTTCAAAGAACAAATAGGAAATTTTCACCAAGTTAATTTTATAATAAAATACAAAAGAGATAATTTGTCTTTTTGTTTATAAATGTACATTTTTAACAAACTTTCGTTTTTGATTTAACAAAAACCATAAAAATTTTAAATGAAAATTCCAATAAATCTAAAAATAGCTTCTCCAAAATAAAAACATCTTTCTCCATTTTACATTCTTAAATATAGATAAGAGAGAGTAAAGTTTGGCTAGACTATAGAAAAAAATTTAATTTCCACGGATCTACCTTTTTTAACCAAAATTATTTCTAATTCAGAGTCTAGGTTAATTTCCAATAACCTAATTTACAAAATTAATAATAAAATTCAATTTAAAAAATATACTCTAACCACAACACAAAAAATAGCTTTTTTTAAATTTCAAATGTTTTTACTTTAAATTTCCAAGAAACAGTTTAACATTTTTATAAAAGTCATTTAGTGTAATATATTGTACTTTCCCATGACATGACAATAATATGAATGTGCAAACAAGCAGCCATTATTGTTAACAAATGTTTATATTTCCATAAATTTTTTTTAACGGTTAGTTAGGTGACTACATTTTAAGCTGTGTACTTACAAAAAAATGTGCTTTTAAAAACAAAACAGGAACTTCACGTATCACAAGATATTTTTAATCGTGTCATTATTTTTCGATATAAAAAGGGAAAGCGATGAAAGTTCAAATATATACTGAACCTTACCGCGACAAACAAACCTCCTGAATGTTTGGAGTTGTGAGCATAACTGTTTCAATGAGGAGAGAGAGACGTGGAAAAAGGAAATACAGAACCGGTGCCGGTGCGATGTGCTGTCGAGCAGTGATGGCAAAACTTGGGGCGAACTGGGGGAAATTTTTCGATTTTCCCCCTGTGCCTCCCCAAAATCCAGACAAAAATAAAAAAAACCCTCAAGTCTGAAATTCATCGAAATCTGGCAAAAATATCGTTTTTAAAATTATTAAAATTCATTAAACATTAACATTTTCATTTTAAACCGTTTCGCCTTTTTAAATGAATGCATTTTAATTCCAATTTATACCACGAGTGCGCATGCGCATCAATTTTCGAATTAAAAAGTATTCAAGGGTTCTCAAAAGTTCTAGAAAGTAACACTGAAGCGCTGTAGTCGAAATTTTTTTTTCGCAGTCTCGTGCTTTATCTTTTATGAGATAGTTAATTAAAAAATCGAAACGCTTAGGATTTTATTTTAATTTTTGTATTTTTATACAGTAAAAAAAATATAGATGAGTGTGCATTTCGAGGTAAAATTTTTATTTTTTTAAAAGACGGTTTGTATCTCGCGCGCGCGCGCGCGCACACACTAGTTTCTGTGTGTGTGTGTGTACTGCCCTCTCCAAGATAAAAAACCTTCAACCGGCACTGCTGTTGAGAATCACAATCAGTTACTATCAAGGACGTGTTTTTAAAAAATTTCTCTATATTTTTAAACGATATAGATAGTGACATATAGATTACATTAACTACTGTTGCATCTTTTTGTATTTTAATTTTACAATTTTTTGAATTATTATTCAATTTTACTATTTATCTACTGCTTATATAATAAATTTTAATCTATGCAGTGATAATTAAAATTCATAAATTCTGCAATAGAGAGGCAGAAACGAAGAATTGACGTAATGTAACATAAAAAATAATATAGAAAGGAAACATTAAAAATGCAATAAACTTAACGAAAAAGA
The DNA here is from genome assembly GCA_037103525.1 of Ganaspis brasiliensis. Classification (NCBI taxonomy): domain Eukaryota; kingdom Metazoa; phylum Arthropoda; class Insecta; order Hymenoptera; family Figitidae; genus Ganaspis; species Ganaspis brasiliensis. Next base: position 1,371,173 of record JAZKLR010000106.1, read on the forward strand.
AGGTTATTTAAAAACTAAATTTTGCAAAAATAGTCGAGTTTTTTTATTTTTAGAAAATAATTTATTTTTAAAATGAATGCATAAGATAACGAAAGACATTGATTACTTTATTCATTAATACTTTCTAGCTTGGCTCACTTAGAAAGTCTTCAGGTCTTCGAAGTTGTTGTTTTTTTATAGGAAGAAGATGCATTATATAATTCAAAATTCTTTTGCCAGACAGAGGAAGTTTAGTTTTCGGGTAGTTTTGGAAATTAGAAAATTTTTTATATGAATTTTTTTTTCTATTTTTAAGTATTTTGTATCAATTTTTAAAATGTAATTGTTCGAATAAATGTGTGCGCGCGCACGTGTGTGTGTCACGCTTTTTTGTGAACACGATAACTTAAAAACCGTTCAGAAAAACTTTATGGCACTTTTATTTTTTTTTAAATAGTTACTGAAAACTTTACAAAAGGCATAGTTTCCAAGGTGTTTACTACCCGAGAGAACCGAATAAGCGGGAAATGAAATATAATTGTGACAGTGGCGTAGCTATTAAGGGGCACAGTGGGGCACTGTCCCGGTGCCTTTAAGCTCAAGGGGCCCTCAGTTAACCCTAATAAACTTTTTTTTTTAGGACAAAATTTATAAAACAAAATAATTGCTGATTGTTCAAATTAATTGAAACTAAAATGAAATCAATTAAAAATTGGGGAAAGTAATTTAAAAACTCATAGAAATGTTTTAAAAATAAGGAAAATAATTTAAAACTGAGAAAATTACTTGAAAATCTAAAAAATAAGTTGAAAAAATTGAATAATGAAAAATTAGGGAAAATATTTGAAAATTGAAAAAACAATAATTAAAAATTGAGATAAATAATATAAAATTGAAAAATATAATTAAAATTTGAGAAAATAATTGACAAAATTACATAATATATTTTAAATGAAGGAAAGTTAAAGAAAATTTCAGAAAAATACTTAAAACTTTCAGAAGTTCATTGAAAAAAAAAGAAAAAAATTAAAAATTGGAGAAAATAAATGAAACAAGATAAACATAATTTAAAATTGAAGAGAATAATTTTTAAATAAACAGAAATAATTAACAACTTTTTGGAAATTACAAAAAAGAACAAAAGTAACTGAAAATTGAAGAAAATAATATAAAAAATCATATAAATAATTTTAAAATTGAATGAAATAATTGAAATCTCAGATAAATAGTTTAAAATTTTTGAAATTATAAAAGAAATGGAAAAAATTGAAAATTTAAGAATATAAATTTTGGAAAATAATTTAAATATAAAAGATTGAAAACATTAAATAAAATTTGAGAGAAATAGTTAAACAAATCGTAGAATATATGTTTAAAAAAGGTAAATAATTACAAAGTTACTTAAAAATTTTAATTTAAAGATAATAATTAAAAAATCGGAGAAATAATCGAAAATTGATAAAAATAATAAATGAAATATCAGATAAACTATTTAATTTTTGAAAATTAAGCCAAAAGAATGAAAATAATTAAAAAGCAGAGAAAATAATATAAAATAAGAGAATTTTTTTCAAATAAAAAAAAAAAATAATTGAAAAACCGTTTAAAAAATTAAAAACTGAAGACATTAATCTAAATTTGAGATAATAACTGAAAATTTAGGAAATTAATTGAAATAAAATGAAAATACTAAAAGAAAGAGAAGATAATTGAAAAATGAGTTTTTATTTGAAACTTGAAAGGGGTCATCCATAAATTACGTGGTCTGTTAGGGGGGAGGGGGGGGGTCAGGCAAAATGCTACGCTAGACTACATGGGGGGAGGGAGGGGTTCGAGTCCGAGCAACGTAGCTTTGTATTTTAATTTCACAGATATTTTTTTTTTTTAAATAGCGTTGGCAACTCAAAAATCATTTCGAGAGAATTGAATTGAACCGAGTCTATGCTTACCAGAAAACCTTGAAGTTGTTAAAAATAAGAATTATAAGGGGAGACTGCGACATTTTCAGCTATGTGAAAGAATTCACTTTACTAATCGTCATTATAATTTTTATAGTAATTTTTTACAAGGAAGTCAACGGCCATAAAAAAGATTGGTCAAAAAATTTGTTGACTATATTCGAATTTTTATTTTTTGTCAAAATTAAAAGATTTTAAAACCCATGCATATTTTTTTGAAAATATGTTTTTTAATAGAAAAAAAATTGGGGACCCAAAAATTTAAATTTACAATTTTTGAAGCATTATTTCTGTAAAAAATAAATTTTTTTCTGTAGAAAAGGGTTATATCTAACAATCTTAATGAAAAATAAGATCGAAAAAAATTTACAAACTTCTGAAGATGTTTAGGAAATTAAAAAATCATTTACGATTTTCCGTCATTTTAGCTGCATAATTAGTTCAGAAAAGTTTTCTTTTGCAATATGTTAAGTTTTTCCTAAGCCATTTTTGTTTTATTTGATTTATATTTTACAGCTCCCCAAATTTGGATACTGAAAAGTGGACCACTAATTTTTTGTAATATTTAACTACTTAATTTAGTAGTTTTTACCTCTAACTCAAATTTTAGTGAAAAGTCAATACAATTTAGGGGGAGTCCACAAATAACGTGACATCTTTTTTTTTCTTTTTTCGACCTCCCCCCCCCGCCCCTTGTCATAACTTATCACGCATTTGTCAATCACCCTTTTAAAGTTATGTCAAAATTTTTTGAACCCCCTCCCCTCTCTATTTTATATCGTGTTAAAAAATTAGTATTAAAATTTTTTTATTGTCTTGAAGTTTTCGTATTTTGAACTCCAAAAAATTACTAAATTTTCAAAAAACATACAAAAAACACATTGGGATATAAGATCTACATAAGCATTTAACATATAAAAATCAAATAATAGTCATTAAATCTGAATCAGTTAAATATGACTAATTATTAGTAAAAAATTAACTTCATTATAAAAAGTAAAATTTGACTAATTAAATTAGTAAACAGAATTTAATTAAACTATTCGTTATTTGACATAACCTAAAAGTGAATTTAACCAATTAATAGTTATTTTTTACTAAATGATGATTAGTAGAAATATAACTAATTTAATTATGAATGTGAAAAGATAAAAAATCTTTAATGATTTTTTAATTTCCTAAACATCTTCAGAAGTTTGTATATTTTTACCCTTTTCTCAAAAAAAAATAAAATAATTCTTTTACCAAAAAAAAAGGTTCAAAAATAGTAATATTTCAAATTTTGGGTCGCAATTTTTTTTTCTATTAAAGAAACATGTTTATCTAAAAAAAATTAAGCATGGATTTTAAAATCTTTTAATTTTGACAAAAGACAAAAATTCAAAGATTATCGAAAAAATGTTTGTCTGATTAAAATTAAAAATTATTTTAAAAATTGTAGCGACAATTAGTTAAGTTAATTCTTTTACATAGCTGAAAATATCGATGCAGTCTCCCCTCAAAACCATTATAACAAAGATCTCCCTGTTTTACGCGAGAAATTATATATTTAGGCATTATAAGACGTTTAAAAAAAAGCCACGTGCCCTTATGAGGGGGGGGGAGGGGGTCTATCAAATGCTACGTTAAGCTACATGGGGGGAGGGACGGGTCGAAAAGTTCGAAAATTGGAGCCACGTAATTTATGGATGGCCCCAAAAAAAATCATTGAAATATGATAAAAATAATGAAAAGTTGTAAAAAATAAATCACATTTGAGTGAAATAATTGAAAAAATTACAGAATTTTTTTTAAATAAAACGGAAATAATTTAAATTTTAGCAAAATATATGAAGATCTTAGAAATCAATTAAAAAAAAATGAGAATAACTTAAAATTGCAACAACAAAAAATTGAAGAAAGCAAAAAATAAATAAAATTTACGATAATTAATAAAAAAAATTGGAAATTATGAAAACAATTGAAAATAATTAAAAATTGAAGAAAATAATTGAAGTTTGAGAAAAATACTTAAAAATTCTAGAAAATAATTTAAGACAATGAGACAATAATTAAAAAATCGCAGAAATAATTGAAAATTGATGAAAATAATAATTGAAATTTAAGATAAATAATTTAAATTGTTGAAAATTGTGCTAAAGGAATGAAAATAATTAGAAATTGGAGAAAATAATAGGGTAAATGTGTCAGTTGCTGCGGGCTCTCAGCCGAGACTCCTTTTTATTAAAAAATACCGCTTTTTTATTGATAACAATGAACTTACGACTTATTAAATGAGTAGTTTGTGTTATTTAGATATTTATTCAAACATCAAAACCCCATAAAAATTGATTATTTGAACAAAATTAAGAAATTAAAAATAATATTAAATGCATCTATTGCTGCGGGTTTGAGTCAGTTGATGCGTGTTAGTTGCTGCGGCCAGAATAACGTGTAATTGGAGGTTAGATTTCTCGCAGCAACTAAAGCACGTACAAACCAAATGTTTGCTTCAGTTGCTGCGGGAAGAATAATTTAAACTTAAATAATTATAAATTAATAATAGTTAAAATAAGATTTTTGATGAAATTGTATTAAGTAAAGGTTAGAATAATTTTATCACACATTCTCACATTTTGAAATAAGTACATATTCTTAAATAGAAATTATAGTAATATTTTTCTGAAAACTGCAGCAACTGAAGCATCCGCAGCAACTAACGCACTTACCCTATAGAATTACCGAATTTATTCTTAAGCAAAAGGAAATAATTGAAAAATTTAAAAAAAATGGAATATTAAAGACAATAATTGAAATTTGAGATAAATAATTAAAATTTTTGAAAATTGTGGTAAAAGAATGAAAATAATTAAAAATCGGAGAAAATAATATAAAATTACAGAATTTATTTTTAAGCAAAAGGAAATAATTGAAAAATCTGTGAAAAAATTGAATATTAAAGACAAAAATTGAAATTAGAGATAATAACTAAAAATTTAGGAAATTAATTGAAAAATAATGAAAATTTTAAAAGATGGAGAAAATAATTGCAATATAATAAAAAGAAATGAAAATTGAACAAAAGAATTGAAAATTGAGATATATATTTGAAAGTTCAGTAAATTAGTTCAGAAATTATGAAAATGATTAAAATTTGAAAATAATAATTGCAAAATGACAAAAATAATGGTAAGTTACAAAAATAAATTTCAGTTTGCGATGAATATTATAAAATTTATTTATAAATTTTTTATAAACTAAGGAATAAATAATTAAATTGATTCAATGTCAAGGCAAAAATAATTAAAATTGAAAAAGTGATTGAGTAAACTAAACAAAATAATTGAAACTTAAGCAAGGTTTATTTAAGATTTAGGGAATCAATTTAAAAACAATTAAAATAATTGAAGATTCTAGAAAATAGTTGAAAAATTAAAACTCACTTTAAATTTAGTATTTTTAAAACGTGAATTAATTGAACTTTTAATTAATGTAAGTTCACATTGACTGAAATTTGAAGAAATTAAAATTGCTATAAACTTAAAATTGGAGAATATTTTAAAAAGGTGGAATATGATTTGAGATTTTTAAAGAAAAAAATATCTAGTGACAAATATCAGGTGTGGACAGAGTGAATAAATGAATTAATTAAACTTGTAAATTATTATGTATATATAATTCGGGGCCCATTTTTTTGCCCCAGGGGCCTTGCACCCCCCAGTTACGCCACTGAAAAAACTAGTGGAAAAACTTTTACGATTGTTTTTGTAGGTATTTAAAACTGTCTAAATTATGTAATTTTAAGAAAAATACAAATGCAGATAAAATTTGTCGCCATTTGAGGGTAAAGATAATATTTTGTTTCCTGTAATTAACCTATGAAGATGACTAAGTTTTTCGTAAAGATAAAAAAATGTAGTGTCCATAACTTTTTTTTATAAATATTGAAGATTTTATAGTTTAAAGCACTTTTTTATGACAAAAATATTGTTTTCTTTCCAAATAATAGAATTTTTCATTAAAAAATTTGTTTAAATTGCATCAACACAAGAATATTAGATTTTAATAGTAAGATAATTTTAATTGTTCTTTTATGAGGAAGCGCACTTTTTTCTTAGTCATAATGAGTTAGCAAAGTGTTAACGAAGTTAATAAAAAAAAATTGCACACTTATAATATCGTGTTCACAGGTAATTTAGTTCTTTAAATAGAAAAATGTTTAAAAGTACTTGAGAAATAAAAATCTTTTTTATCTTTGGTATCAAATTGTTTAATTAATTTATTTCAATTATGTAATTGCGAGTGGCTCTGAGAACCTTTAACTCATTGATTAACAGCAGCTTTTATTCATCATCTTGGTGCTGAAGGAACTTATACGCATCTCGAAATTCCACAGTTAGAGTTTCAAAATATATGTATTCAATAGAAAATTTAAGATTGGCAAACTATTAGACGATTTTAGGGATTTTTTTTTTAAGAAGGCGATTTTAATTATTGACATATTCAATTGAATTTTCAGATTGTTTAACGAAACATTCGGAAAAAATTAATTTTTAAATGCAGACTAACAATTAAATTGATTCATATTGAATTGTCCATCTGATATTCAATAAAAAATGATCATGTTATCAAAAGCATATCAATGCACGTTGCTATGTTTATCAAAACGGAAATTAAAAATGACATTAATTGAGTAAGTATTAATTGAGTACTTGGAATGTAATGACATAATTATTTCATAATGACTGCTATGGTCATTAAAAAACATCAGGTTAGCCTATGCGCAATTTTTTTTCACTTAATTTTCATGCGCGTAAACTAACCTGATGTTTTATAACGACCATGGTAATACCTCCTTTTTCAAAATTTTTAAACTTTTTAGGTACGAATATAGCGTATAAAAATACATTTCAGACTTCAACCACTTTTCTTTTAATGTTTTTGTAAAAAATGTAATAAAATATAAAACAGTTATTGTCAGGTAACATTTTCGGTCATGGTAGCTATAAAACACCAGGTTCGTTTTCGCGCATCTTTTTTCCATTGATTTTCGATGCGCGTAGGCAAACCTGATGTCTTATATGACTTTGGCTGTACCTCCTTTTCAGAATTTTTTAGGCTCAATTTTGTCACGACGTTGATATGAAAACATCAGGTAAGTTTTTGCGCATCTTTTTTCTATTGACATTTGATGCGCGTAGGCAAACCTGATGACTTATAAGGAACATGGTTGAACCTCCTTGCAATTTTCTAGAAATAAATTTGGCGCTACGTTAATATGTTCCAGTTCTTTACTCACTTTTCTTTTATTTTCCATGTTAAAAATTTAATACAATATAAAAAGACTATCACCAAATATCGTTTACTGTCATGGTCATTATGAAACATCAGGTTAGTTTTTGCGCATTTTTTTTCCACTGACTTTGGATGCGCGTAAACTAACCTGATGACTTATAAGAACCATGGCTGGTACCTTCTTTTCAGAATTTTGTAGGTACAAATTTGGCATATGATGTTGATGTGTTCCAGTTCTTTATCAACTTTTCTTTTAATTTTCTTGTTAAAAATGTAATGTGTACAGAAAGAACGTGATATTTTATGCCATGGTAATTATAAAACACCAGGTACTAGTTTTCGCGCATCTTTTTTCTATTAACATTTGATGCGCGTAGGCAAACCTGATGTCTTAAGCGACTTTGGCCGTACCTCTTTCTTTTCAGAATTTTTTAGGTACAAATTTAGTTTACGATGTTGATATGTTATCCACTTTTTTATATTCACTCTTCTGTTAATTTTCTTGTTAGAAATGTAATTTATTACAGAACGAGTATCACCAGATATCGCTTACTGTCATGGCGATTATGAAACATCAGGTCAGTTTTTGCGCAACTTGTTTCCACTGACTTTGAAAGCGCGCAAACTAACCTGATGACTTATTAGGACCATGGCTGGTACCTCCTTTTCAGAATTTTGTAGATACAAATTTGGAATACGACGTTGATATATTCCAGTTCTTTATCAACTTTTCTTTTAATTTTCTTGTTAAAAATGTAATTTAATACAGAAAGAACGTGATATTTTCTGCCATGGTAATTTTAAAGCACCAGGTTAGTTTTTGCGCATCTTTTTTCTATTGACATTTGCTGCGCGTAGGCAAACCTGATGTCTTAAACGACTTTGGCCGTACCTCTTTCTTTTCAGAATTTTGTAGGTACAAATTTTGCTCACAACATTGATATGTTCCACTTTTCATAAACTTTTCTTTTAATTTTCTTGTTAGAAATGTAATCCACTACAGAAATACTATCACCAGGTTCTGTTTACTACCATAGCGATTATGAAACATCAGGTTAGTTTTTGCGCATGTTTTTTCCACTGACCTTGGATGCGCGAAAACTAATTTGGTGTTTAGTAACAGCCATGGCCATATCTTCTTCTTACCCTTTTTTTAGGCTCAAGTATGTCATCTACCGCTAATATGTTCCAGTCTTTTATCCTCTCTTTTAATTTTCTTAAAAATCAAAGCAATCTGATAAAATCTGCCGCATGTTCTTTTTCTTCTTTCAACTCTCTAAGCAAATAGTGCCTGCTCCACTAGGAACCGGGGCAACATTGAACAATAAAAACAAAATCTGACAATATAATTTCTTCAACACACTATTGGTACACACCAACTGTTTTTCAAAATTCCAGGACCAATGGAAGCAGTCTATTGTCAATGTCCCTGCTGAAAAGTTTGTTAAACTCCGTCCCACAAACTTTCTTCATGCAGAGAAAATGCATTTTGTGTAAACAGCAGGAGAGAGAATAACCGCCTGCGTGTCTAGGGGGGTTCATCGAGCTAGTGTAGTTCCGCGGGGGTGGTTATAGGTTGTGAAAGTCGAGGAGGGCTGCAGACCCCTCGTCAGTCGCGTGACGCCAGTCGCTTACGTTGGCCATATCGCGAATTTTCTTTCCGTCCGTAAACCCACGTGGTTTCAAATTAGTAGCCTTCAATGCATCCACCCTTAAAATCATCAAACACATTCGTCCGTAAATTGTAATACGTAATTTAAGACTCAATACACCCTCCACAAATCTCTAGTCCATTAGAATCTCATCTAAAATTAAAGGCCTTCTCAAAATCAACAGTACCTCATCGATGATTTTAAATGTCTAACAAAAAAAAAAAATTATCTAACAGAAGAGTAAGCACCACTTGAAACGATTCTGTAATCCTGAATATTTTCCTTCCGCTTGAAACCACGTGCGCGGAAGTGACTTCCACTCCCACGTGGTGCGGTTGTTTTCTGTCCGTCAAAGTGCCGGTTCAACTAAAAATCTTCATTTTTTCTCCAATTCGATTGGATAACTTGCCATTTTACAATTTTATGGTGTATTAAATGTGATATGGTGATTTGTTTTTAAATTCAAAGTGGTGTTTTATTATTCAGCTAACTCAACTGTTTAACAAAGTGAACATGAATCGAGGCAGACATGTGATTCTCAAGATGTCAACATGGAAATTCACCTCCTATGGATTGTGTATCCGATTTTAATGTACGTGTATAAGTATATACATTGTCGATATTGCACAGCTGTTTGCTCGTTCGCGTGACTGCGGCAACGCTATCGAACGGAGAGTCGAATTGGGGTCGTATTCGTCAAGAGGAAAACTTGTTTAAAACTGACTCCTATATCGTAAAACCTTCTGCAGTTTATTGCACTTTGAGCTTGCTTATTTACAATCTACAGAATGATTCAACTCGTTAATCTGTTAATCAGACACAGCTGCGGGTTTTCCGTAGAATTACCGTCTTTGTCGTCATTACCGTCATGACCGTCTTCGGCTCTATCATTCTAAGCCGTACCGCTATACCTTCGGGACAAAACTAATTGCACAAAACTAATTGAGGATTAAACAAAAGATGTTTTAAACGTAGGGGAAAAAGTAAGGGATGATTATAACGTTTACAAGGATCAATTAGACAAAAAAAATTTCAATAATAAGTTTGGAGAGTAAAGTTCGGATTTGTAAAAAAGCTGTTAAGTAAACGGTCGTCGACCTTAAAATACGTCTTGCGCGTCGTAGTCCATGGTTCTGTGCTGTTCTGTGCTATCCATTTGGACGATGGCAGAACACGAAGGGTTCGAGGTTTCGAGGGTTGGAGACGAAGCGGGGTGAGTTTTGTGGGTCCGTCGGCACGATGAGGGTGTTGGGGGCGAAGAGAGTAGTGCATCCTATACAAGGGGCGGCGGGGATTTACCATCGACGCATCTCCATGGAAACCCGCTACTGTCGTATACTACGTACTCGTACCTATACTTAACCCTAGAACCACGACTGCACAAGAAGGCTATTTTCAAGGGCACTTCTTGTACCTTAAGGCAAATTCACCAACTCCTCAATCGATATTATATTACTTAAAACAAAATCCACCCGGCTGTTTGCATTTTTAACACACTATTTTAGGTTTAATGTTTGTATTCCTTATGTCACAAGAATTCACCGTCAAAAATATAATTTTTATTCGATTTCTATCTGATTCTTCTATAGCCAATATAGAAACGACTGAAAATCGGCAAAAATTTTTTTCACCACTGACATGTTTTAAAGTAAGGTTAATAGTCGAGTAAAATCTTCCAACATGAAAGTAAGATCGTTAATAAAATTCAATAAATTCCAAACGAGTCATAAGTTTTAATTTTTTTTTTTAGGTTATGTAGATGAAGTTCTGAACTTCGGAATACGTATAACTTTGTGAATTGATTTATTGAAATGATTTAGAAGAGAAATATAATTGAAAAGATTTAATTTTTGAGGTTATGAACCGAATAGTCGATCAAAGATAAAATCAGTAAATTAACCAATAACCAGTGGTGTAAGTGTTAAGGGCCCTTATGAAAAATAAGTATTGGAAACTCCAATACTTTTTTCTCCAAACATTCTTAAAAATTTTACTGGTTGCGCACTAAGTTTCTATGGCTCCCAGCTCTGCGCAGTAGTTTTTTTGTTAATTTAAAACATAGAAATAAATGTAACGCAAAATCACAGTTTCACAGAAAATTAAAAAAAAATTTGTTTAAAAATATGTTACGCGAAAATAGTATTGGAGTTTCCAATACTTAAACCAATACTCATTCCAATACTTCAGTACTTCTTCTAATACTTAATCCAATACTTACTCCAAATACTTAATCCAATACTTAATCCAATACTTATTTTTCATAAGGGGGGGGGGGCAAAGTAGGGCAGTCCCCCGGGGCCCTTGAGCTCAGAGGGTCTTGGTCAACCCTAATAGATTTTTTTTTAAAAAATCCAAAAACCTTACTAATTGTAGTAATTTAAAGTTTGACTAAATAAAACAACATGCGCTGGCACGCGATTATTTTCTACATCTTGACGTCTTGTGTTACCAACAATTATAAATATTTTAAATATAATATTTAAAAATAAATTTACATAAATAAATGATTAAATAAAATAAATATTTGTTTAGGACAAAATTGATAAAATTTTAGAATTCAAAAGAATTACAAAAAATAATTGAGATTAAACAAAATAATTGCATGTTTTGCAAATTAATTAAAAAAAAAAAAAAAATTGAAATCAATTGAAAATTGGGGAAAGTAATTTAAAAAATCATAGAAATGTTTTAAAAATCAAGAAAATAATTTAAATTTGAGAAAAATACTTGAAAATCTTAAAACTAAATTGAAAAAAGGTGAATAATGCGAATAATTAGAAAAAATAATTTAAAAATGAAAAAAATAATTAAAATTTGAGAAAATAATTAAAAAAAACTATTAATATATTTTAAATAAAGGAAAGTTAAAGAAAATTACAGAAAAATATTTGAAACATTCAAAAGTTCATTGAAAAAAAGAAATTAAAAATTAGAGAAAATAAATGAAACAGATAAACATAATTTAAAATTGAAGAGAATAATTATTAATTAAAGAGAAATTAAAAACATTTTGGAAATTATAGAAAAGAACGAGAGTAATTGAAAATTAAAGAAAATAATATTAAAAATAATATAAATAATTGAAAATTGAATGAAATAATTGAAATGTCAGATAAATAGTTTAAAGTTTTGGAAATTATAAAACAAAACAAAAAATTTAAAATTTAAGAAAAAAAATTTTGGAAAGTAATTGAAGAATGATTTTAAATTTTGAAACTTGAGGCAAATAATTGAAATATGATACAAACAATGATAACTTGTAAAGAATAAATACCATTTGAGTGGAATAATTAAAAAAATTACAGAAATTTTTTTAATTAAAAAAAAATAATTGAAATTTGAGAAAAATACATGAAGGTCTTAGAAATTAATTGAAAAAAAAAGAGAATAACTAAAAATTGGTGAAAAGAATTGAAGAAAGCTAAAAATAATTGAAATGTACGAGAATTAATGAAAAATTTTTGAAATTACGAAAACAAATGAAAATAATTAAAAATTGACGAAAATAATGGAAATTTTAGAAAATTACTTAAAAATTAAATTGAATTAGAAAATAATTTTAGTAAATGAGAATAATAATTAACAAACAAGGAAAATAATTGAAAAATGATAAAATTAATTCAAAATTAAATGAAATAATTGAAAAATGCTGGAAATAATTTAAGATTGAAAAAGAAAATTGAAATATGATGGAAATAATTTAAATATGAAAAATTTAAAACAGTAAATAAAATTTGAGAGAAATAATTGAAAAAATAATAGAATATATGTTTAAAAAAAGAAAAAAATTGCAAAATTACTTAAAAATTGTTAAATAAAGAGAATAATTAAAAAATCGCACAAATAATCGAAAATCGATGAAAATAATTGATATTTTTGAAAATTATGCCAAAATAATGAAAATAGTTAGAAATTAAAGAAAATAATAGACAAATAGCTGAATTTATTTTTAAGCAAAAGAAAATAATTAAGGAATCGTTTAAAACATGGAAAATTGATGTCATTAAACTAAATTTGAGATGATAACTGAAAATTTAGGAAATTTATTGTAAAATAATGAAAATATTAAAAGATGGAAATAATACTTGCAAAATAATAAAAAGAAATGAAAATTAAACAAAATAATTGAAAATTGAGATATATATTTGAAAGTTCAGGAAATTAACTCGGAAATGATGAAAATGTTTAAAAATTTAAAATAATAATTGCAAAATATCAAAAATAATGGTAAATTAACAAAATTAATTTAAATTTACCATGGCTTTTATAACATTAAGGAATGAATAATTAAATTGATTTAACGTCAAAGGAAAAATAATTAAAATTGAAAAAGTGATGGAAAGAAACTAAACAAAAGAATTGATATTTGAAGAAGGTAAATTTAAAATTTTAGAGAAAAATTTTTAAAATAATTAAAAATTGTAGAAATTAATAGAAAAATGATAAAAATAGTACAAAATTTTAGTTCAAGTTATTGAAATCATAATAGAAAATAATTATTAAAAACTGAAAATATTTTTACATCACTTAAAATTTAGTAGGGGAGAGGGCCCCAAGTTGGACACCCTTTCGATTTATTGCTGTAGAATCCAAACCGAATAAAATATATTAAAATATTTTATACCGGATTAAAATAAAATTTATAAGGTAACTTATGGCCACAAGGATAAAATTTTATTTTGAACATAAACATTTTTTTAAGCATTTTTTCTAATTGTTAAAATTTTCGGTCTAAAAAAAAGTGGCCCCAAGATGGGCACCTTCTTAAAAGTCTCTGAAAATTGTAGTAAATAAAAAATTAACATCATGTAACAATTCTTAAACTAATTTTTAATCATTTTACGGAATTTATCAAGAAATAATATTTCTAAAAACTTCAATTTAATAGCTTAACAGTAAAAAGTAATAAAATATCGAAAAATATCGATATATCAATTTATCCATCGATAACATCACATTTTATGGTAGAAAATAAAAAATTTTAATTAATTGGCTCAAAAAATTATTGAAAAAAGTGGAAAATCAAAAATATGCAAATAAATGCATTGAGATTTGAGGCCTGTCCATCTTAGGGTACATGACACCATTTTTTAATCCCTAGTAAAAATATATATACGAACACTGAATTAGTAAAATCATTTTAGAATATTATTATACGATAAATAAAGAATATTATAACGTTAAGTACTCATTCTAAATCATAAATTTAAATAACTTTACCAACTTGAGAAAAAACTGTTACGAAACTTTTTTAGACACAAAATTACGTGGTATGTGTAGGAGAAAAACAAACTGGTTTTTTTGCTTCAAATGTGCATCAAAATCTTCGTCTATACAAACAACAAAAATGACAGAAAGCATAAGGGGCTGTCACCTTAAACAAAAATTTTATACGAAATGTCCATCTTGGGGCCCTGTCCATCTTGGGGCCCACTCCCCTATATTATAAGCTCTTTTATTATACCAATTTTTAATTTATAGAAGGTTAAATTTATCCAATTATATTAAACTGATCTACTATTGGAGCTTGATCGGGTATTGACTCAGTTACCTTATGTTCTTACATTTTCGAAATTCAAATCAATCTATTAAACGGTCCAGAAAATATGAACTGAAAAACACAAAAATTTACGATTTTTGGTTTATGAAATTTTAATAGCAGTGCGATTCCAAGTGAAATTTACGTTATTTTCAGGCAGGTTAACGGCAGGCAATGAAACTTTGGAATTTAATTATGTTTAATATGACTAATGTTTTACATAAATATTTAGGTCACAATATTAATTAGTTTACTAAAATTGATATTTCGAAAAAAAATTTGAAATATCAATATCTTCTGTTCTATCAGTCAAATCAAGGTTTTCTTTTTTTTTAATGATCAAAAAAATATAAGGAATATTTCTATTTCAGGGTAATTTTTTATAATTTTAAAATTTAAAAAGTTGTTAAATAAAAATTATATAACTTTTAAGCAGCAAGACAAAATTGAATGACCCAAACGCTAAAACGAACTTACATGTGTTCTTTTCAAGATTCCAAAAGAAATGAACTTTACAGTTACTTTCTTGATATTTAATTTTAATAAATTATAAATGTAAACATTGGAGATTTCTGTTAGTAAACAAATCAATATGGTTGCGCGCGCATTTCCATCTGAGAGGAATGAAGTCATGATTATACGAAGTCGCAGTGGAGCAAACGACTAAAATCAAACGCATCTGGGCACATCTGTGAAAAATCGTATCATTTGTCGAAATTCGCAGATGCGTTTGATTTCAGTCGTTGGCATCACTGCGACTTCGTATACCATGACTTCATTCCTCTCAAATAGAAATGCGTGCGCAACCATATTGATTTGTTTACTAACAAAGATGTCCAATCTTTACATTTATAATTTATTAAAATTAAATATCAAGAAAGTATCTGTGAAGTTCATTTCTTTTGGAATCTTGAAAAGAACACATGTAAGTTCGTTTTAGCATTTGGGTCATTGAATTTTATCTTGCTGCTTAAAAGTTATATAATTTTTATTTCATAACTTTTTTAATATTAAAATTATAAAAAATTACCCTGATATAGAAATATACCTAATATTTTTCTAATCATTAAAAATAAATAAAACCTTGATTCGACTGATAGAACAGAAGATTTTGCTATTTCAATTTTTTTTTTTTTCGAAATTTCAATTCTCGTAAACTAATTAATATTCTCACCTAAATATTTATGTAAAACATTAGTTATATTGAATATAATAAAATTGCCGGTGGGAAGATTCGAACTCAGATTTCCAGTGCAGAAGTTGGGCACTTTGTGCGAGTAGCTATACTTAAGCGAACCCTGAGATACGCACGGTTGTAAAAAAAAGCAACAACTGAGGAAATTAATTTATGACCGTAAACATATAACAGATGAAAGTACAGAAACAGATTGATCCTATAGGATCAATCTGTTTCTGTAAAAATGAGAAAGAAATTAAACTAGAAAGAATTAAATTAAATTAGAAAGAAATTAAACAGAAAAAATAGAACATGAAGGAAGCCGCAACGGTAGTCGGCGGCGTTAGTTAAAATAAACAAGTTAAATTATTTTCTTACCGGATTTTATTATACCTTGTGAATTTCTTATTATTACAGGTTAAAAAGTGAAATGAAGAAATTTAATCCGTAATGACCTGCCTCTCGCAGTAATGCTGCTAGCAACTGGCGCCTCGATACCGACAATTGCCGGAGCCATCGAGGAAGAGTATGCCCAGAGCGAAGCAAATAGTGGTCCATGTGATGGTTACGTTACCGATCACACTGATCTCGCTTCTGAAATCGATATCGATGAATCCGAATATCGTCGAGAATTATTAAACGACGTAAGAAGACTTTTATGATTAAAATTCTTTAATGTAATTTAGATATTTTATGTAAAGCGCTTCTCTAATCTTTATAATTTAGAGCTTAGAAATATTTATTTAATATAAAGTTGGTAAACCTGACTATTAATATTCTGCGCAAACTCGAGTACGCATCCTGACGCATTAGAAAAAGATAAATCCGGACAAAGTTGACTTTGTTCGGCTGCGTTTGTAAAAAATACCAAATTTATATTGGAAAATATGAAAAAATGTACCAACTGATCTTGGGATTAAGTTATAAAAATCCTAAAAAATGTTTTTGTGCTGTCACTTAAAAAATAATAATTGTAATTTCCGTAAGAGTCGAAACTCATTGTTTTTAGCATGTCATGTTAGACTTTCGTGGAGACTATTATTATTTTCTTAATTGACAACATATAAATAGTTATTAGGAGGTTATTAGTCAATCTTAAAATCAGTTTCTGCATTTTTAATATTATTCTTCAATATAAATTTTACATTTGAGACAAACGCGGTCAAGGTTGTTTGCGTTTGTTTTTTTCTAATCATCCAGGATAGACAAGACAATTTAAGTGGACCTTATTTTAATGCACTTACAAAAAAAAATTTTTTTTTTTTTAAATATTTTCATATTTAAGATTAAATTACTACAAAGTACCTACTAGATATTTATAAACAATTTTTTTAATTGCCAGAAAGGTACTAAGATATAAAACGGTTTATGGTTCAATTAAAAAAAAGTTTTTGAAATAAGACTAGTTCGGAGCAAAGTAAAAAATAAATTTTGTGATCTCTAATTGTCTATAATCAATATTCAGTAAATCTACAAAATAATTTATAAACAAATCAAACAAATTTTGTTTCTTTGTGTTATTATTATTGTTAAATATAAGAAAAAAAATTGTTTCTATAAATGTTTGTACAATTTAGGTGATAACACTAAATGTGTATAAAATTTTTCATCAACAATTTGTCTAATAGTTATAAACAAATTAGTAGAAAAATTGAAGAATTTTATTTTTTTCAATATAAAAAAAGTTTTTTAAACAATACTATTAGTTCGGAATATAGAGTAAAAAATAAATTTTGTGATCTCTAATTGTCTATAAACAATATTCAGTAAATCTACAAAATAATTTATAAACAAATCAAGCAACATATTTTGTTTCTTTTGTGTTATCATTTAATACAAGAAAAATCTTCTTTTATGTAAATGTTTATACAATTAAGGTGATAACACTAACTTGTGTTTAAAACTTTTCATCAACAATTTGTCGAATGATAATAAACAAATTAGTGAAAAAATGAAATTCTTTCATTTTTTTTTTTTAATATAAAGAAAGTGTTTTCATGTAAGCTAAAACTCTAATAATTTATAAACAATAATCAGTAAATATTTAAACATTAAACAATTTATAAACAAATAGATAATCAAAACTGGTTTCTTTTTCTCTTCAAAGGTCAAAGAATCGTTTTTTTTTAATTTATACAATTAAGATGAAAAGAATGAATTGTTTAAAATTAATTAGTTTAAAATTCCCCATTAATAAATTTTCTTGTTGATATAAACAAATGAGTTGTTTATATAGACAATTTAGGGAATGCAAAAAATATTTTGCACTTTCTTCTGAATTGATCTTATATAAAAACACTAAGTTTTATTGATAAAACTGAAATTCGTTAATTTGTTTATTAATATTTCTATAACAATTAAGAAAATTGTTAATATCAAACTTTGAGCACCAGTTAGAGTTTTGATCATAATTGAACAAATTATTCTAGAATATAACGATTTTTTTCGTTTAAGGTATTAGTCGCGTAAATGCTCCCGCAAAACTCCCGCAAAATAAAAAGAACAAAAAATAAACTTTTATATCAACTCACTTGCTTCCTTGTGACCTCTTCTAATATAATATATGTAATTTTCACGATTTTGAGTCAGGTAATATAAGTTATCGTGATGTATTGCTTACACGTTTTCGACATTTTTCAATGAAACCACGTGAAAATGAAAAATTATGAATTTTTAAATTATTGAATTTTTTATACGGCGTGGTCAATAAAATTAATTCTTTTTTAAAGGATTTATTTTATCTCAATGTGTAACTTAGTAGTTTTATTTGAAAAACTGACGACTTGTTTTTTTATAATTGAATATAAGAGACATTTTTTACATGCATTTTGTGCTATTGCATGTAAAAGGTATAAACTTTGAATTAATATTTTGAAGCTCAGAAGTGGTCAAAATTAATAGGATAGATCTCATTTCATAGATAAATACCTCATGAATACAGATACAAAGTTTTAAAAAAATCTGACGAAAATCATTTTACGCGACTAATACCTTAAAGCTACAAAGAAACCAAATTTGATTCTTTATTTGTTTATAAATTGTTTATGGATTATTTGACTATGGTTTATAGAACATTAGGGAACACAAAATTTATTTTTTCTTATTCTGAATTAATTCTTATTTGTAGTATTTTTTGGTTTTAGGGTTCCAAAATAGAGTTAAAATAATTCTACAAAATGTTTTGAACTCTAAATTAATCTGATGTAAAAACACTGGTATAATTTGTTTATAACAATTGAGAAAATTGTTTATAAATACCTAGCAGATACTTTGTAGTGATTTATTCGTAAATAATAATTAAATAACCACCATATTAAAGAAATTTATTCAGTAGTAAGATAACCAAGAATAATAAACAATTTTTTTTGCTTCCAGAGATGGCGTTTGTTATTCGACAAGGTACGAATTTCTAATATTCAAATTTTACTCTTTTTAGTTAATAATGGTAACCAACATTCTAGAATCTATTTTTATTCAAGTTTTCAACAGCTTTTTATGTGTATTTTAAGCCTATTTACACCGGTGCGGTGGCTTAAAAAGCATAAGGCAAAAAAGAGATCTTTAAAAATTATTTTAATAGTAAATTAAATTATTTAAATTAAAGATTTTAAATTATTTCATATTTATTTTTTGGAATTTTGAAAAAGATATTAATTTAGCATTTGAAGATTTTAGAAAATTGAGAGAAAAAAATTGAAAAAAAATATTAATTCAAATTTAGCATTTTGAGATTTCAGAAAATTGAAAAAATTGAAAAACAAAATTGAAACAATATTAAAAGTAATATTAAAATGTGATAATATATATGTATAGATTGGATAGTAAATATTTATTTATTTGGGGAGGGGGAAGGGACTATATTATTTATTATTAATAAAATTATAATATATTTAATATATTATAATTCGAGCTCTTAAACTTTAGAAATAAGACTTTATTTCCGGAAACGGAATGTTTTCGCCTGAAATAGAAGAATATTTATTTAAAGAAACAAGAAAAGAAATTTTTAAAAATTAGTTTAATATTGAATTTAAACTTTTTATTTATATAAATTATTTATAATATATATTAATATTATAATGTAAATAAAATAACGGATGGGAAAGTTTTACAAAAATGATAATTACCAAAAATATTTTTCAAATTTTCAGTTTGATCCTGAAGGATTTGGAGAAATACCGATTGAAGATTTTTTAAATGCTTTGAAGAGTCCAGATTGGGTAGCTGAAATTCCAATAAACAAGAGAGATATTCTTTTAGTTAGAGCAAAGGAGACTCGTGCACATGCAATTACGTTTCAGGATTTCGTCAATGTGGTAAGTCAATGTTTAGATAAAAATTATCTTTTACTGCCTTTTTTATTAGTTTTTAAGTATGAAAATAAACATTGATAGTTGAAATTTTTAATATTAAGAAAATGTATACAATAACATTTGTGTATAAAAAAAAGTAAATTTAACTCAAATTTAAACTATTTTATGAAAATTAAAAATATAAAAAATTTCGAATTTAAATAATTGAATTTTAATTATTTCGATAAAGAAGGGAACTTTAATGTTTTGCGCCTGCAAGACTGGCAACTCTTCGTACACGCAAGTAAGAATAAATCAATAAATTAGATAAAATTTAAACCACTATTTGAATAATGAATAATAAATTTCAATTTTATCAAAAGAGTCATTAGACTTGGCGCAAATTACAGAATAAACAAATAAATAAATAAACAATAAATTGGAAAATACATAATCAATTTTAAGTTTCAAATAATAATCTCATAAAACTGAAAATTGTACATTAATAATCGAAATGATTAAAAATTTAAATTTCTATTATGATTTATCGCCCAATTTTCAAACAAATTTAATGAAAATTGCAGAGTGTAATGAAATGAATCCCTGTTTATCGGCAACTGTTTATACAGATGTGTTTGATTTAGAATTAATTAACATTATTTATATTTACATTGGAAATAATAATAATAATCTTCACAAATTAATATTTACCTAATTTCAAAATTTGAAATTATTAAAAATTATTATTAATTTATTGCTAATTTTTAATTAATTTTTATTATTATTGATTAAATTTATTATTATTACACTATTATTATTTATTATTATTATAGATTAATTTTATTCACTATTGATTATTTATTTTAATTTTTAAATTCCACATTGACAAAAAAATAACGCAAAAATATTTTCAACTTAGTGTCAGTTGGATAAAAACATGAATTTAAATTCCGTATGGACAAGGCTATTTCTATAAAAGTACCAAGAACTTAAAAAATTCACAAAAGTTATTTTTTAAATTCAGTCATATAAAAATTTTTATACACGAACCGAAGATATTTTATACCCAAGATACTGGGAAAAGTTTCATCCCCATAAACTTGCGAGAGCACCCTATTTCAATAAAACCACCATAAGGTTGTTTCCTGTATCATTTTTGGGGTAGAAACTTTCATTGAAATGCTTCGATCGTTTGATTAATGCAATAAAATTCTGAGCCTCGAAATAACGAATTTTTAAATGAATTTTATTTTCTTACACAAAGGGAGGAGATAAAATTTAAGCCATCCGACTATTTTTGCCATTTTCAAAAGAAATTTTAATATCTAATTTGTTTAATAAAGTTTTGAAATTTAAATTTATAATAATTCACACGAAATAAAATATAATGATAAATAAAAAATAATAACCAGTAGCATTTTCGCATTTATGGAAGTTTTTTTTTTTAAAAAAAAGACAAAAAACTTTAATTTGTTTTAATAATTAAAACCTCTAAACGTAAATTCTACATTTATAAGTAAATAAATCTAAAATATTATTTTTCAAGTTGTGTTTTGATAGATTTTTTTACTAAACAAAATACAAGGCTCGCTTCTTTTTTAAATTAATTTTTAATTGTTTAAACAATTTATTTTTCTTACATGTTCGAATTTAAATGATTTTTTTAATAGCTGTCTGTTTTTAATAGCTTCAGTTACTATTAGCAGACAATTTTTCATTTAATATTTTGTTTATTTATTTAAACAATTTAAATTAAAAAAAACATTTTATTTTTAGCATTTTTTTTTGCTTCCTTCATTAAAGAAGCATCACGAATTTTTTCATCTAGCTGAATTTAATAAAAAGTTGATTTTAAGCAATTTTAATTGTTTAAACAATCAATTAAATTAAATCTATTAAATTAAATAATTAATGTTCTTTTCTTTGCTGTTTAGAAAATTGGTAGGCTTTTTAAAATATTTAGTTAAAACAGAAAAAAAAAATGTTAACAAATTAAAATTATTTAAGCAATTAAAAATTAAGTTCAGTTGTTATTACATTTAAAAATTAAGTTAAAAAAGAAGCGTTTTGTTAAGTAAAAAATTCTTTAAAAAAACAATTTGAAAAATAATTTTTTAGACCTATTTACTTATAAATGTTGAATTCACGTTGGGGGTGGTTTTTAAGGCACCTCCAGAGAGGGTCAATTTAAAAAAAAAAAAAATAATAATCGATGTTTTCGTCAACTTTAAACATTTACCAAGGTCTCATAGTCTTCTGAGCCTTTTTCTATAAAACATGATAAAAAAAAACCCTATTAGATCGAACCCTAAATATTGTCAGATCGAAAAACAAAAAAATAGGGATAATTTTTTTCTTTTTTTCAGCCGATTTTCGTAGGCCTTTAATCAATATCAGCAAATTTTCATTTTTTGAACAACCTCATTACAGCTTCTTAAGAACATTTCCATAAATTTTTTTTCATTTAACAGCAAGTGGTGTTTTATAAAAATAAAAGTCCTTTTGATATTGTTTTTTTAAAAATTAATATTTGTCTTCCTAAAAACAGCCTTGATTAAGGCAATAAAAAAGTTTTTTTTGCCTCGAGTTACGAAATTCAAGTTCCTCTTTTTAATAGAGAGTGGTAAATAACGTCTACCGACTTTATGATGATGAATGCTCCCATAATTTTTTGAAAGGTATAGTGGTTTTTCGAATATTACCTACCGCAGACTTTGAGGACATACAGGTTCAGCTGCTGGAGTCTGGTCGGCAGCACTTTTGCCTCATTATCCTCAACGGTTAGGGATAATAAGCCTAAAAGCTGCTTAGATGATTTTGGACTCAACCTTTTTTATATCTATGTGGGTGTACCGTGTTTTAGGAATGATTTTTGATTTACGACGTCAAACAAGGTGGTTTCACTTGCGGCACTTTGATTACCTATCTAAAACACTATTTAGTTCCAAGTTAGTCACGAGAAATTATATCATGCCTCGTGCCACTGAAATGGTTCTTGTATATATAGCTTAGAAACCAAAATACTATGAGGAAGCGATCTTGATTAAATAATTGTAATTAGGTACTTGTTTATAAAATTTATATTGAGACGATAGTTTATTTTTTTCCCCCAGTATTTAAAAGAAAATTAATCTTATATTTCCGTCGTGTCTGTGGTTGAAAAGAAACGATTACAAGTAAGGAGGGCAATTCAGAAATAAGTTACTGAAAGAAATCGCATTTTCAGATTTCCATTCACAACAAAAGCGGTGTCGTGAATGGTCCTCGAGAGTCGTTTTGAATTCTCCCAAAAAGTAAATGCGATTTGGACTAAATTGTATATCCCCTTATGGCCTGTTGACGATGATTTCTTCAACAGGTAAATTTGGATTATTCACGCTTGATTAGACTGTGCCCCATTCAGTAGAGGCTTCCACAAAAGGGTGACTAGAGCGACTAAGAAGCTGGAAATTCCAATTCCACCTAATAAATACAAAGATTAGCCATACAATATCAGAATTTCGGTTGACGTGTCAGGAGATCTGTATCGGGTATATGTTTGAGGGCACAAAATAAAGACTTTCAGCGAATTAAGTTTTGACGAAAAGCTCTTCTTGAAGAGGGACTTATCGACATAATAGAGACGATGAAATTGAATTGAATCAAATCAATTTGATCAATCAGTTGATGAGAAAAAGATGTTTAAACGCTTGGCAACTGAAATTGTCGAGATATTTTTTTATAAAGTGAAAGAAAGAACTACATTTGGTAAAGGAGTTGTCTGAAGAATCTTTTTCAATTATGTTCTCCATAGAGAATGGTTTAATTGTTGGCACAATATTATAAAAACGACAAGGGAAAAGATTTACAAGTGCAGTAAAAAATTGTGTTTAGCATAAATGTGAAAAAATTGCTTTGTGAGTTAAAAAGGTAAAAGAAGAATGGTAGTAGAGAAATACAAAAGACTGACGCGGCACTAATTTGCTGTTAATTTAGAACCTGGTGGGCGGCCTATTACATGATTACAAGAAGCTACAAAAGGTACCGGAACGAAGGTATCTATGGACCCTAAGGCCACCTACTATGAATCGCATCAGTGTCATCTCAGAGGCACGCGCTAATATCCACTGAGCATTAATTATTTACACTTATTAGATCCTGAGAATGTCACTTTTAGGGACTCAGCCAGGTGTAATTGAGCAGGCCCAGTGAAAAAGAGTATAAAGAATCTACGGCTACATTTCAAACTAGATTTGTAAATTAGTTTACATTCATATAGACAAAAGAACTGGGTTTCTAAAAGTTGCATTTTGCAAACTGGAACTTTCTAAGATTTATTCCACCTATGCAGTGATAACGAATAAACATTATTAAAGAACGAAAACATAACGGATAATGTCTCTTATCACCTGTTTGAATTGAGAGTCGGTAGGATCAAGAGCGGAAAGAAAATGAGATGACAAAAATATTGGAGGAAGGCAAATGGTGATTAGCAATTATGTTTGGTGGATGTTGCATTTTTCAAACTGGAACTTTCTAAGATTTATTCCATCTATGCAGTGATAATGGATAAACATTCAATAAACATTATTAAAAAACAAAAACATAACGGATAATGTCTCTTATCACCTGTTTGAATTGAGAGTCGGTAGGATCAAGAGCGGAAAGAAAATGAGAGGACAAAAAGACTGGACGAAGGCAAATGGTGATTAGCAATTATGTTTGGTGGAGGACGATTGTGTTTGTTCAGATTACGATGCCGCTGAGGGAGTAAAATGAGAAGGCTGGTTAGGTCTACAAGCATATAGCCGCTAGGTCTTAGGTCGTCCCGCAAGATCTTGGTACAATCGTGGTGGTCCATCTGACTTTTCGTGTCCTCGTTGGCTCAACGGTGTTGTAATTTCCTACAGAATAAGTCCCTCCTCTACCGTCGCCTCCTACTTCACCTCAGGAGATATCAATTATGTCCCAGACCGACTCTTGCGTTAAGGTCCCTAGCTGTCTCACCTCCTCAACGATGGACTTGCCTCGTTATCCCTCGCTGTGGGCGTCGAGTTTCTGACTACGAGGCCCACCAGAAGCTGCACAGTGCAAATTATGAAAAATTCTGCACCCGCTCCTCTTTTTTTCTTTCTATTTCTTTAATTTTGTACCTTACCGCCCATTCATTTGTTTGTTAATAAATCTTCCCCTGGTTCCTGAAGCATTGTGGTTAGATTCGTAATTGTTAGTTTTCTTGGTATTAAATGATTAAAGGACCGAAGAAGATCTCTAAATTTACTGCAGTTGAATTTTTCTGATCTTCTGTTCTCTGATTTTTGATATTTTAATCAATGAAAATCAATTTAGAGTGGGCAAAATGCAGAGCAATTTTTTTAGTTTTAATATTTTAGATTATGGATGAACTTAACGTAACGAAGAAATAACCAAAAAGTACACTATCGTCGGAAATTGTTAGTCTGATCGATTGGAGCGGATTGAAAAAATGCAACTCAATTAAAACCACGATATCTTGGTTAAAAATTAAGATAGAAACTTGGTTTTTAGAAATTTGAAAAGCTTATGAAATAAGCTAAGATTATACTGATTTTGGAGAAAAACATACTCGGACATATTTAGTCATATCTCGTGAACCCCTCAATATTTTTCAAGTTTCCTTGGCTCAAATTAAAGCTGGCAATTAAACGAAGAGAATAATATAAATTTCAAATTTTTTTTTCAATTTTTCTACATCAGGCAACGAACTGAACTTTGTGAACGATAATTGGATAATTCGAGAATTTTTTTTCTAACTGTTCAACTAATAAAATCACTTTGAAATTTCTAAAAATTTTAACTAATAGGTGTTCTAAAGCAGAATTTCATAAGCTTTTTAAATTTCTAAAAACCAAGTTTCTATCTTAATTTTTAACCAAGATATCGTGGTTTTAATTGAGTTGGGTTTTTTCGATCTGTTCCAATCGATCGGACTGACAATTTCCGACGGTAGTGTATATAGTTGAGTAAAATATTTCCCACATAACCATAAAACTGTTAATTCTTGGAAAACTTTTCAGTCAGTAACAATTTAAAAATAAAACACTGTATTCATTTGTTAGTTGTTTACGGATTAAATATTTATAATATACGAAGAGTCAATATTATAAATGTTCAATCCATAAACAACTAACAAATGAATACAGTGGTTTTTCTTAAAAATTGTTTGTTATTAAAATATCATAACATAAAAGCATAATTAAATTACTCATTAGCATACACTCTCTCATTTAAATAAATAGATTATATAGCTTGATTTACGTTTAACAATACTTAAAACAAAAGAAAATAAACGACAAATTATTTTAAGCGTCTCCACGTTAGGCCTTCGAGCGCCATTTTATAACAATCATATGTTCGTTTCCTGCGCATGCGCGGACATCTGATACTGCGAAAGAGCTCCAGTTACGCTTCTGAAAATAAATTAAATTTGGCATAACTATAGAATTTGAAAATAAAAATTCAATTTATTAAAAAAAACAGTACATGCGAAGTTCAGAAATTGGGAATGAAGAAATTAGAAATTAAAAAACTTTTGTTAACGCAAAAAATTACTAAACTTCCTAACCTCCTATCTTATGCATAATTCATGAAACGCCTCTTATTTGCAATTTTTTCAACCCACTAAGAATGCACAGTATTCGGAAAATCTCTTTCTTATCGCAACAACAGTTATTTTTCCCAAGCTTATCTTCTTAAATATTAATAATAGAGTAAAATTGTACACTGATATTATACGCAAGCAAAAATTACAAATTCGTGCGCTTTATCAACTTTTATATCTTTCATCATCGTTCTTGCCTAGATTGCAATTTTTTTTTTCTTTTACAAAAGGGTGCGGCGGATTTTGCACCAAGGAAGAGGGACAATGAAACGCGTCTTCTCGAGGCGGGCTGACCTTTGACTTTGTGGCTTATATGCATAGTCTCTCGGGATAAGGTATATGTGATTCATAATATTATATTCGTCGGGTCGAGTAATGTAAACGCACTCCGCCGCTCAAAGGAACAAGCTCACGGGCGTCAGGGTGGCGACCAGTCGACAGGATTCGTCGCGACAACATTCTCCCACACACCTATGTCAGTCCCTTAAATTTCCATACCTGACACCCTCCTCTAGATTCCCAGGACCTTTAACCCTAACTCTAAACTTGCGGACTTAATGCTTTTATTTAGACAACAGCAGTAATGGGCGTTATGTGCCATTGACCTGTAAGTTTACAAGAAATTTCTGGAACAATAAGCGAAAAAAATATGTGTAGATAAAAATAACTCCCCTATATATCTTCGTCTGGATTTCCCCCTGACTGATTTAGAATTTATTTAGTTCATTCTACATGGATGCGACCATTTTTTTCGGGGCCCGTATCATATTGACACAAAACTTACCATGATACTAAGTCAAATGTTCATTAATTATAACCTAAAAATGTTTTAATTTTAGCAGTTGTACAAAATAACATTTACGTATGTTTGTACAATATAACAATCTTCATGGAAAGTTTTGTATCACAGAAATAATTTTGTCCGCGTTTGTCTCAAATATCACATATTTAATATTGGAAAATGTAAAAGATCACTGAAAAAATACTGTGTCCAGATTAGGCAGTTGACTTAGGGTAAAAGTAAAATCGAATATACGCAAAAATCGAATGCTATACATTTCGATTAATCGAATAATGGCAAAATTGATTCTTAAGTCTGCAATGGAAAACTCGAATTAAAATCGATTTTAAATCGAATAAATTCGATTCTGTCTGGCTGAAAAGTCGATCGATAAATTGATATTCGATTTTACGTCTTCGATTCCAATCTCTAGTTGCGTTGACAGGTTATCTCACGAGAATGAAGCCAAATAAGAGTGGAAGGGGAGAAACACCATTCCCGACAAAAGTGGCAGTTTTATCAACCAATTAAAATAAAAATGGATATATAGATAAACGCACATGTCCAATATGAATTTAAATCGTGAACCGTGTTTTGTTTATGTGCATCATAACCTATTTTTTGGTAAAAGTAAACCTAACATAACCTTAAAAATATTTTTCCAGGCAGCATACAATTTCGACACTTATCCAATTTTTTTACAAACAAAAAATGTAATTAAAAATATGACCATGTACCCATTATTTAAATTTTATGCAGATTCTAAAACTAATTTGACATTTTAAAAATATGTATTATTTGGGCTTCAGTTTCTGAACAAAATATTAAAAATTGTATACATTTTTTTTGTTTATAATTTTCAATATTTTGATCAGAAACTAAAGCCCAAATAACAGATATTTCTAAAATGTCAAATTAGTTTTAGAATCTGCATAAAATTTAAATTATGGGTACATTGTCATATTTTTAATTACATTTTTTGTTTCTGAAAAAATTGGATAAGTGTCGAAATTGTACGCTGACTGAAAAAATATTTTTAATATGTTAATTCTCACCTTGCAACATTTATTTAATTGAAAATTAATTTATAAATCTTAGAATATTTAGTGTAAGAAAAAAAAGTAAAAAGTGTTGAAGTATTTGTATATTTGTATCTTAATTAGTTAATCTTTAAATATTAAATTTTAGTGCTTGAATTTCCCTGTGTAACAGTCGAAAATTCGTTATGAAAAAATTTTTAAAATTGGTACTAAATCCCCCCCCCCCCCCCCTCACCATTAAAATTACATTTTAGAGCTAAAAACAGTTTTTCTGCAGATTTGTATAAAATATACTGTTACTTCGTCATTTTTTATCCGATTTAAATTTTTTTATTTTAAAGCTGACAAATAAGGATTTCTATATGTTTTAAATAAAATTTATGGTAGAAAAAATGTAAAACAGTTTGAAAATTGCATTTTTTTTTTTAATTTTATCAACTTTGGCAATGATTTACGGCTCAATTTTGTTTAGAATGTTTTTCTGTGCTGAATTATTTAAAGTGCTTTTTTTTAAATTAAATTAATGAAAAACTGGCTGAGTTATTGTATTTTTTGTCTTTATAATCACAGTATTTTTCGGGAAACTGAATTCTCAAAAATTTTGACGCCATTCTTAATTTTCAAAATTTAACCGAAATTTACTAAAATAAATATAAACAAGTTATTAGAAGATGATAAGTTTCACCTGCAACAATTAAAGAACGCAAAAAACAGAAAGTGCTGTTTTTTACTTAAATAAAAAACTGTGATTATAAAGACAAAAAATGGACTAACTCAGCCAGTTTTTCACCAATTTAATTCAAGAAAAGCTCATTCGATGCAAAATTAAATATACTTTAAATAATTCAGTCAGAAAAAAATATTTTAAATAAAATTGGACCGTAAATCATTGCCAAAGTTGAAAAAATGCAAAGAAATTGACAATTTTAAAACTTTTTTACTCTTTTTCTAAAGTAAATTTTATTTGCAACATAAAACCTCTACCACACTGTAAAAACATGGTGTCTTAAATTGGACAAAAATGTCTTAAATTAAGATACTTTTGGTGTCTAAGACACGAAAAATGTCTTAATGTAAGACATTTTTGAACAATTTAAGACACCTGTTTTTGCAGTGTAGATATAGAACGCCTTGTTTTACAGTTTTAAATTTTAAAAAAAAATTGAAATGGACTAAAAATGACGAAATAACAGTATATTTTATACAAAAACTGCAGAAAAAACTGTTTTTTGCTCTAAAATAAAATTTTAGGAACTGGGGGGGGGGGGGGGTTTAATATATACAATTTTTTTTTAGTTTTTCATGATGAACAATTTAGGCCAGTTTCAATTAAAAGTAATTTTTTGTTTTCATTTTTTGTAACACAGTGTTATTACTTGTACTATAAGGTTAATGTAATAATTACACTCTAGAGTACACTTTTAAAATATGTTACAAATTAATAAGTTCATTTTAGACTGTGTTCAAGCAAAATAATATATATTTTTTAGGTGTCACAAAAAAAGAATTATTGCTCAAGAATGTCAACAGGTTACCGGTAAAAACTAAAAGTTAACTAATTTTTTATTCTTAAATTTATTAATTCTTAATAACATTAATATTAAAATATTAGACAATATTAACATTATTAGTAAAATATTAATTCTAAATGCTTCTTACTTTGATAAAATTTTGTTTTTGTTTTAAATAAAGTAACTATTTTAATTTATATAAAGAATAAACAAGTCTTGACTAAAATGGTTTCTTTTATTCGTGGAATTTGTATTTCAAATAGATGTAAAATATTTCAAATTTTTAAAACTAATATTTTATTTCACAGTTCTGTTTAATTTTCAGTTTAAGGATCACAGATTGTTAGTTTTAATTTTTTTCCTAAATGATTTAATAGATTTAATAATAAAAGACTATTCTTAGTATGCAATTAAAAGTGTTAATCCAAACTTTCAGTAACCAAAATTTTAATTAATTAAAATTTTAACAAATTTTGATTTGTCAAAACATTTATTAACTAAAATTTTAAACGACTCCAATTTTGATTTAAACAAACATCAAACAGTCGAAATTAATTGCACTCAAATTTGAAGGAATTTAAACTTTAATTAGCTTAATTTTTAATAAACTTCAAATTCAATAAAATTAAATTTAAACTGATCCAAATTTGTGTAAATTCTAATTTTTATTGGTGAAAATTTAAATCGTTTTATTATTTTTCTATATTATTTTCTCAATATTTTAATCATATTTCTTTTAAAAATCCTTATAAATGTAATTAGCCTCAAATTTACATTTAATTACATTTTAATTCCTCTTGTCTTCAATTAATTAAAACTTGAAATGATATATAATTGCAATTATTTTAATTTTCTATCTCAAGCTTAATCATTCCTAACTTTTAGCATAATGTAGAGATTGAAGTCTGATTCTTGCAAATTTCAATTAATTTTTATGTAAATCCATTATTTTTACATAATTTTGCCTAACTAGAAATTTTGTCTGTATGTGTCACCTCATTCTTTGCACTTTCCATTAAAAAAAGTTAAGTAATTCATTTTTGTCATTCATAATTATATTTTTCTGTGATTAGAATTATATTAAGAATTTTATTATTGTACTGAAAATTAATCTTCTTTTTTCTCGAATGTGATTATTCTATTAATTAAAAAATGCAGATTTTTATTAGATTTAGAAATACTAATTAGGTATTATAACACCAAATAAGTGTTCAATGGTTTTAAGTAATAACTAAAATGATATGATTAATTGATGATAAATCTGACAGCTTAAAAGGTTTATAAAAATAATATTTTAATTTTGTTAATTTAAATCTCAATTGAAAATATATTTAATTTCTAATTTGTATTCTTATTTGCATAATTTAAATTCTGTATTTTAAGTATTTTGTTCTTTATTAATTTATAGTACAAACTGTTAATAAAACTAAAATTTTTTAAATAATACTAAAATAATTTTTCATAATTAAAATGTTTACTTTCAATTTAAATGTTATATCTTTTTAATATTTAGCATCGATTGCTAAATTAATCTTTTCAGTATTATTTTTGATGTAACTTTTATACTTATACTATGAATTAAATGAAGCAAAAATGTCCTTTATTTTTAATTACGTGTTATTATTAACCTATCATAATAATAGTTATAATTTGCAGTGGTAGATACTTCTTTAGCAATTTTTTTATTTTTCATAAAAACAAAATGAACTATTTAAATATATAAGAAAATATTATTTTCGCTTTTCTATAAAAGTACTTAAATTTACATTATCACTTTAATTTTTAAAAAATTACCAAATTTTGAATTTCCCGCCATTTTTATGTCTTTGCCCTGCAATACTATACACAAATTGTTGACGTTCTATTTCATCTAGTCCTATGGCTAAAACACAAAACAGCATGTCAATTCTCAAATCAGCAATAAAATATCGTCAATCTACCAATAATTATGCGGCAGTTCCTCGGAAACATTTTTTTCAGTGATGTAGAGACTAAACACACGATTAACTATAATGATAAATAAACTGAGGGTCGATTTTACTGAAGAGGGCAGAGAAAAGATAAAAAATTTGAATTTTCCATCTATTAAGAAGCGAGGATCCTCATCAAATACATGTCTCCACTATCTGCTAGATTTTGTTAAAGATCCTCAAGGAAAAAAAAAAAATGTTATCGCCTCTTGGATTTTAAGAATCTGAGAAAGAGAGAGGTGTCCTCGTTTTTAATGTCTTGGCTCGTGGTCCTTTTTGCAAAAAAGCATGAGGGTCGATGTTACGCTTTAGAAAGATACGTCTCTGACTATCTATTATAGTAGCAGGGGACTCGAATGAATCTCTTAAAAGCATTCTTAAATACATGTTCTTATCCATGTAGATCTGAGCTAGTTGAACGATCCTGACCATACCATGATAGATCTCTCTGCGTGTTTTCTTGTATGTTGTTACTCATTCGAAGAAAGTGCTGCCGAGAAAAAATTCCCTCAGGTCTCGTAATAGTTTCCTTATCTTATCGTCGACTCACGCTAGGATTTAATAAATCTTAGTTGACACTCGCGAAAAGTCAAATGTCCTTTGTGATGGGCAAGATAAAGAAATAGACAGTAAAAGGGTGCCAAGGGATGAAATTTCACCTGTAAATGAAAATTAGAATCTACTATTTCAATATTCACAATTTATCTTGAAAGTATATTTAAATTTAGAATTAACAAAAAAAAAGCAGAAAAATGTTATACGAATGTTGGTAAATTAAAATCTGAACCTTTGTGCAGTATAATGCAAATATTGAGACATGTAGAAATGTTGGAAATGTTGTCATCAACTGAAATGATCAGAATGCGAGGAACTGTTTCGTTGACCATTCCTTGCCTTTCTATCGTTATCTTGATCTTCTTTTTCTTTCGACCGGTCGATTCGTTAGGCCAACGTTTAAACGGCTTCTAATTAGGGACAATAGAAGCAAAACATGCCCAATTTCGAAACACTTGAGATAAGCAGAAGGACGAGGGAGCCGCATACCTCGTCGCCCAAAATGACCCATCCCAAGTCTAATCAGAAGCGAGGAATTGAAAATGACTATCCAGTTATTTCAGGGTTGACTTGAAAAAATAAAACCATTGAAAAGACCTAAATATCTTATTTTATCAGAGCGTATTACTCAGTAACTTTAAATTTCATTTAAAAAGTTCAATATAAACTGCCATTTTTAGTTACCAAACTTTGATATCAGTTTCGTAATCACTATTATCAACCCCAAAAATTCTCAAGTTTCAAGCAAGTACGGTTAACCTAAAAATAAACATACGCCATTTTGGATTTTTTAAATCTAATGCCATATTCTTATTTAATTTTTTATCATTTTTCAACAGTCAAATTGCAAAAAATAATTGTAAATCTAAAAAAACGAAATAAAACTATTTTAAAAATAATATTAACACCGAAGGTCTCTTTTAAATGACTGTAAATTAAAATAGAGACATAGAGAAACGGAGTTTGTGAGATTAACGAGGCAGAATCTGGTTCGAGGGATGAATCGATTTTTAAATTTCTTTTTCTTTTTAAGATAGTTCTTAAGACGACCAACAACTCAGAACCAAGGCGTCAGGTTGGTCGATCGACTTGTTATCTTGGTCTCGCGATCATTCTGACGACTGCCTTAACATGCACCTCATTGAGTTATATCACTCTTAATTACTTTTTCGTCTACTATTAAAGGTTTCTTCTTATTTTTGCATCTTAAGTGTTTCAGCATTTCTCAACATGTAACATCAATTTAGAAAAATCATATTAAAACACTGCCAAAGAATACAGGGTTAAAAGGAGTCATATTTTTTGGCCACATCTTTAATATTTCAAGCTTATCAACAGTTTATTTGCATATTAACTTGATGTTTTTAGGGTTATGTTCCCTGACGGTTTGATTCTTGTGTCCGCCGCCATTTTGTCTCCCCTCCACCTGAAACTGACTCTATTTCATTTAAAGACTGTTGTCTGAAAAATAATCATAAACATTTCTTTTAAATAAATTAAACTTGACTATATACTAAAGTGCGAGATTTATTAAAATGAAACCGGTTTTTGAAGCAGAAAATTCGGAGGTTATACTGTTCCTTTTGTAGAAATACCGAAATCGCTCTAGACAAAATTGTTTTCTTTCTAAAAGGTTACCGGATGAATCATCATTTTTCCAGCTGAATTATTCAGGAATTTCCATTTTCTTCTATACCATCAATTCTGTTTCCGGTATTTCAAAGACTTTATATGTATATCAAAGAATATACATGTAGGGAAATAACTAGAGCAAATAAAAAGGATGATAGCCTTAAAAGAAAAAAGATATTGATCCGAAAAAGAATTTCAAAAGTTACTCAACTTGAAATTGATAGGTGCATTGTGTTTTTATTAAAATAAGTCAATCTCTAGCATTTTGTTTAGATAGAATAATATGTAATGGATTGATTAAAATTTGTATTTTCATCCAGTTTCAAATTATTACTTTCAGTTATCATTTGAGAGAGAATAAATATTTGTTTTTATCCCTTTCGTTAAATAAACAGAAAAATATTCTTCGTAATTGATAACATATTGAAAATTATCAAGTTGGAATATTATTTACCTTTAAAAAATTGACTTTATCAGTGCTGCCATCTTGTTGAGGGTTTTTAAACTTGTGTTAAGCTGAGGGGTGGTGCCATCATATGGCCAAATGTGGAACAAGGGTATTTAACTTTATCTTGGATTTACCGGCTACCCCTTTTCGCAATCTGCAGGCTCTACAGGTGGTTTACCTTCGTTGACTGTTTTAAATCGAAGTCTTCATAGTCCTTCTTTATCATCAAATATTCATATAATTTAAATGAGATTTCATATAATTGTTTAATTATGCCGCTTTTTTGCATTTTCAAGTTTTTACCACCGGACCAAACCTAAGTGGTATATTTTAGCACCAAAATAACTAATCTGGTAGGGTAGGTTAAAAAATCCAAGTAGTTTTATTTTTATTTTTTTCGAAAACAATTTTATTATTTGCTCAAATTTTACTCAGTTCTATTATAAAAACACCTTTTAGGACATTTATTATTATTTTTAAGCTTATTGGGAATGGTTAAACTACGATACGCTATCTGGTGATGTGAATTTAAATTAAAAGAAGTACGTAAAAAAAGTAAACAAACACGTAAAAATTCTTTAGGAGAAAAGTCTAATTTTCTAAATTTATAAATAAAGCCACATTTAATTTTGAGTACGGGTAGATAAGGGGGGGGGGGGGGGGTGGGAAAAGCAATTAAAAAAAAGTTCTTAAAATTAACATCTTTTACCATGTGTGGATACAACGGCTGATCTGTCGAAAAACATAACCTATAAATTTGTATTATTTTTCAAAAAATGGATAGTTAATAATACAAAACATTCTAATTAATAAATAGATGCAACTGTTTTAAAGATTTTAGGCTCTTAATACAAAAATTGTTAATATTAAGTAAACTTTTTTTAAAGCGCTTTTTTCTAGTACACAAAATATCTTATTTCCGACATTTAAAACTTTCATACCCTCAATTAAATTTAGTCCAGAGAGTGCTGATTGCGTAAATAACAAATTTTATTTAAAGTGAGTCGTATTTCAATAAGTAAGCTTGGATTAAAAAAATATAGATTCAAATTTTCATTTGGTCATTTGTTACGTATAGTCACAAATAATTTAGAAATTGTGTGTAACTGCCCACCCCTGTGCATGAGTACACAACCCTTAGCACATTGTCATTGTCAGATGTCAAAATACGAGTTGCTATATAAATTCGTATTAAATTGAAAAGTTAAAAATGACAAAATATTCAAAGAGGGAATACCAACTCACATTTTGACAGCTTTTAAAACAATCAGGGTTGTTTATTCTCACGCAAAGGTGGGTAGTTACAAATATTTTTTAAATTGTCTATAATTACGTAAATTCGTATTAAATTGAAAAGTTAAAATTGACAAAATATTCAAACAAGAGATACCAACTACTGATGGGCGCTGACCGCTCTTCGTTTGTAAATTACTGAACATTGACAAAATTTACTGTAAATCCAGTAAATCGTATTTTTCTGATTTTTTATATAAAATTTGTAGTTAAAATAATGTCATGACAACCAGAAGTTCCTAAATAGTCAATTTTATATCTCTTAGATATATTTATAGTGTAAAGCACTTTATTTGGAAACATTTCGTCAATTGCAAAAAGATTCCTAACCTCGAAAATCCAAGTGCTTTATTAAAAATCATGAAAATTTGTCTCTTATTAAAGTATTTTTGATAAAACTAATCAGAGAATTCGAAAAAAATGTTTCTTTTTGAATAAGATGAGTCTAAAGGACAAGTATTAGTGAATTAATAATTATTTGTGATATTTATAGTCTAAAGCTATAAATCAAAAACATTGAAGTTTCTTGTATATTTTGCTATAAACTGTATTTGAAAAATGTTATGACAATTTGTTTATACTCATTATTTGTTTGATATTGTCAAGCACCTGACGAAAAGAAAGTTATTTTTTAACATGAGAATAAAAATTTGCTATAAAAACGATACTTCATGCTACATTAATTATGTTAAATCATGCAATTGACATTTAGTTTTAATTTAGTGTTTTGGTATATTAACGGAGTTTTAAATCTGTGTAAAATAAAAAGGAACATAAATTAATAAAAACAACAGTCAATTTAAAATAGATTATATTTATATATATGAGAATTGTATTTATTTCATGTGAATCAATTCTTAATTTTTTTCCATGAATTAATTTAAATTTTGTTTATACATTTATTATATATATTCAATTTATTCACCAAATCTATACAACTTTAAACAATTTTCTATTCATTAATTACTTTTGAATTAGCAAAAGAACTTTTTAAATTACCAAAATTCATTTTATTTTTTATATGTTTGGTATGACACTAACCCGATGTTCACCCTATATTAACGATTGTAGGTTATGTGACTAAATATGATACATACAATCTTTTCGAGTTTTTTAAAACAATCGTTAAATATTTTCAAAGAATTTTTTTAACAATATACTTTTATATTAATTACAAATCTTATTATCAAGTCAGAGTTCATTACATATTTCTCCAAAACAAAAACAATTTTTCTGTTTTCCCGTAAAATTTGTAAATTTACTTGTAAATTTGGTAAATTTCGTAAATTTACTGTCACTACCCATCACTAATACCAACTCATATTTTTACAGATTTCAATACGATCAGGGTTGTGTACTCATGCGCAGGGATGGGTAGTTCCGCATCTTTTCTAAATTATTTGTGATTATGTAACAAGTGACCAACTCAAAATTTATATTTTTTTAAACCAAGCTTATTTAACTTATTTTAAGTCCCAAAGCAGATAATCAAGCTAAAATTAAATTAAATACGCTTGGTTAAAAAAAAATATATTCAAATTTTGGTTTGGTCACTTGTTACGTAATCACAAATAATTTAGAAATGATGCGTAACTACCCACCCCTGCGCGTGAATACACAACCCCGAACATATTGTCAGATGTCAAAATATGAGTTCCTATATAAATTCGTATTAAATTAAAAAGTTAAAAATGACAAAATATTCAAACAGGGAATACCAACTCACATTTTGACAGCTTTTAATACGATCAGGGTTGTGTATTCTCACGAAAAGGTGGGTAGTTACGAATATTTTTTAAATTGTCTATGATTACGTAACAAGTGGCCAAAAATCAGAATTTGGATATTTTCTTTTTAATCCAAGCTTGCTTAACTAATTTTACGTCCCAAAACAGATAAGGGGCCATCCATAAATTACGTAAGACTGTTAGGGGGGTGGGGGTCCAGCAAATCTTACGACCAATAGAAAAAATGGCGCTAATGTATGTAAAAATCTTACATGGGGGTGGGGGGGGGGGTTTAAATGACCGAAAAAATGTCTTACGTAATTTATGGACGGCCCCTAATCAGTCTAAAAGTAAATTAAATAAGCTTGGATTAAAAACATAATATTTATATTTTGATTTGGTCACTTGTTACGTAATCATAGACAATTTAGAAATGATGCGTAACTACCCACCCCTGAGCATATTGTCAGATGTCAAAATATGAGTTGGTATATATAAATTCGTATTAAATTAAATAGTTAAACAGAACAAACTATTCAAAGAATGAATAAAATACCTAAAAATGCTTGTAATACTAAAAAGATCGTAAAATAACAAAATACAAGGTTGGTTAGCGACACCTCGAAAGTGGGCGTACGTCTCTGATTAGCTTGTTTCTGGAAATATTATGAGCTATGAAAAGCTTCTATTATGTATTCTAAGCTTCTAATATATGTATTTATGGGATAAGAATCATTAATTATATGGTTGCCTCATAAAGGAAAGTTTAGTTACTAAACTAGAATATATATGTATTCTATCATGTGTGCAATCTGATCGGCAACATCAACCATAGTTCGAGGGTGGTCCATACCTGGTGTTAACTGTAAAATCGAGCGGAATGTGTGGGTCGATAAAGGGAGCTTTGAGTCTTTGGAGTCTACCAATAGACACGTAGGTA
Organism: Ganaspis brasiliensis; assembly: GCA_037103525.1. Taxonomy (NCBI): domain Eukaryota; kingdom Metazoa; phylum Arthropoda; class Insecta; order Hymenoptera; family Figitidae; genus Ganaspis; species Ganaspis brasiliensis. The sequence continues at coordinate 1,409,560 of JAZKLR010000106.1, forward strand.
AACTGACCTCCCGTATTATTGCTATCTCTTTGTGCCCGTCGGAAGTGTGGACAAACGCGTGAAATCGTCTGGTAATAAATATGCGGCAAACTATCTCCGACACAAACGACATCGGATGAAATATATCAAGAAGTCAATAGAAAGTGAATCATTCTCAAAACCCAGATTTTCAGTTTCCTTTTCGAAAAATTACACGGAAATGGCCAAAGAATGTGGCTTTCTTACTTTTAATTCTTTAAATGTTGCTTTCTAGAATGAAAAGCCTAAAGCACAATGAATCGTAATCGCTAATCCTTAATCGTAATAATGAGAGGAAGTAGGACAGACATATATCTCTGTCCTGCTTCCTCTCATTATTACGATTAAGGATTAGCAATTACGATTCATTGTGCGTTAGGCTAAAGCAATTTATCGCAATTTTTCAGATTGACAGAAATTTAACTTTGTATTTATAAAACAATTCTGTGACGCTTACCGAAGAGATAAGGTAATACCTTACTCGAAATTACCAGTAATTATCTAAATTGTAAAATTAATATTATTCATAACTAAATAATTTTTGAACTGTTAATTTTCTTGCTTTGTAGGAAGATGACTAAAATATTTTAATCAAACAACTGATTTTAAAAGCAACAAACAGTGTTATACCAAGCAGCAGAAGAAATTCGCTTGTTGGCAAAAAAAATAACCTAACTTTTCGACTTATATTTATAATATATTTGAACGTTTAACATTTTTATTTCTTAGAATTAGTGTCAAACTGTTATCTTATATATGCAACATCTTGTGTTAAAATTTAACATTGCATATTAATTTATAGCTTTAAAAATAAACATTTTGAATTATGAAGTAGCATTAGGTTTGTAAAATTCTAACGTTTTCCATTGTTTGTAAATGCTACAGAGCTTCTAAAAGTTTTTTTTTAAATTTAAAAAGTAAAAAGAACATTAATCATTTAGAAGCTATTCTATTTTTGATCCGTAAAATTGTATATTATGTTAAATATCTTTTTCTCATTCGTATTTTTCAAATTACACTCTGGGTAAAAGTTTTCTGGAAATTACCAGTAAAAATTCGGCATTACTCGTAAATTCCGAGCACAGTGTAGGGATATGCAAATGGTATTCGATTTTCGATTAAAATCGAATAATCTGCCTCCGATTAATCGGTTAATCGTAATCGAGATTGGATTATGTTGTACAAAATTCGAATATTATTCGATTTTAATCGAATTTTACATTAAAATAATCGATAGATTAATCGTTAATCGATTTTCAATTATTAATGCACATACCTAGCACAGTGACAAATCACATCAGCCATATTTGTTTTGAAACACAAGCGCCAAATTGACCAGAATTAATTTGATCTGATATTTAAATCTGATTAAAAAATTTCTTACTACTTTATCAATGGTCTAACGCACATTGAATCGTAATCGCTAATCCTTAATCGTAAGAATGCGAGGAAGTAGGACAGACATATATCTCTGTCCTGCTTCCTCTCATTCTTACGATTAAGGATTAGCGATTACGATTCATTGTGCTTTAGGCTAATCTGAGTTTAAAATAGAGATGTGCATTAATAATTGAAAATCGATTAACGATTAATCGATCGATTATTTTAATGTAAAATTCGATTAAAATCGAATAATAATCGAATTTTGTACACATAATCCAATCTCGATTACGATTAATCGGAGGCAGTATTCGATTTTCGATTAAAATCGAATACCATTTGCAAATCCCTAGTTTAAAATCCATTTCCAGATAAAATCCTCTTTATCTATTACCAGTGTTCATAAAGATGTCAAATCTTGGGTGTCTTCTTTCTTGTTTGAAATCTTTTTCAATTTAGCAAAAAAGATGAACCTTTGTTTGGCTAATGACCGCTTGCCAGAAAACCATTATTATTCGCTAACCTACCCGCAGCAGTGATTGTAAACAGGTAAACCGATTACAAAAGGTAAAGGAAATAATGTGCCGCGCGAAGAACCAACAAACGTCTTGTTACAAGTCTTGAGCTTTGCCGCGTTGTGCCAATGGCTATTATATGTTGCCTTGGGCACGTCACGTATTTTTCTTTCGTCCTTACTTTCGTGCAGTAACATATTTTTTTTTCTTTTTTTTTTTTTTTTGAAAGCTGAGAAAAAAAGTCAGAAAAGACGAGAGACTGCTCCTCTTCCGTCTGATCGTTGCCGGCAACCTTTCAGAAAATCAAACGGGATCGAGTCCAAGGTATCCCATGTCTTTGGCTATTTGCAACTGCCTCTTTCTTAAAAAGCTCCTGTCCCTTGCTATAGCTGTGTATTCCTCTACCGTTGTCCTTTATGGACATCGGGGAGTGTCACATTTTTATTGCCAATGACAAGGTCGGAATCGGTCCTTTATAGTTTATAGCCATTCACTCTGTGTTACGTAATAAACCAGCTGTCACCATTAAAGACATTTATTCCATACATTTTTGACAAATCTAACCTAAAATATATGGATTTGACCGCGGGGTATGTATGGATCTCTTTTTGGAAAATATGAGGCAAGAGTAGTTTGTAATTAATGCAGGAAAAAGGGGACGAATATTTTGAGGTTATGTTTACGTTACGGATTTTTCTGGAGATAGATTCCCTCACAGTACAAGAACATAATATGAATATGTCACAGATATCCTACTCTCACAACAAAAAGATCCCTTCGAATTTTGGTGTAAGGGCGTATTAAGAAAAATTAGAAAATTCTGCAAAAATGATCGAGAAATTAAAAATTGTCAATATAACCCTTATGAAAAATAAGTATTGGATTAAGTATTGGATTAGTGAATTAGTGGATAATTTTAAAGGGTTGTTTCTTACCTTAATGCTTGTTATGGTCTCAGAATTAGGTATTTATAGAACGTGCTAAACTGTTTACTTTAATCCCGTAGCTACTTATAATAAGAAATTTTAGTTTCTTGTTTATAGTTGCTCAATTTTCCAATCTTAAATTTTTTTTAGATGGTTTTAAAGTGATATTTGTCTACCCTTAATTGAAAACAAAAAACTCTATACAGCTTAAAAAACTTATGGTTTTGATATCCAATCTTTGGATGTGTCCACACGATATATTTCGGATATCCTTAGATCTATCTGTTGCTGAGAAAACAGAATCCATATTCACAAACTGCTTTTCAAAAATTAAGCTTGGATTCACTCGGTGTTTATTGTTTCATACATAACAATTTTTATCATCTTGAAATATTCAATATCATTGTTGGTGCTGGTCATTGAGTTGATTTCGTAGGTTTAACTTGCTGACCATCTGTTAGTATAGGCGGTCTGCGACAAAACAAGCAGCTCGCAAATTACAGAGGGTGATTTTCGGCCTGTTCGACATAATTTGTACCGCCGTGGACAAAAGCAAACCCACGCCCACGATCGTTAAGTCCCCTCTAAGGAACCTCCTGTTTTGGTGTCTCTATTTACGCACACGAAGCCGCCCTCCATGCTACTTTCTTTTGTCCATCTGGTGAAATAGGGAATTTGACCCAAATCAAATCCAAAAATATTCCTTTATTATGCTCTTCTCGTTTTTTTTTTATTTTCTAATTGTCCAATTTTACCAATTTCTTTAATTTGACAATTTCCTTATATAAACAATCTCCAATTTCTCTATTTACCAGTTTACGAATTTTTTTATTTTGTTAATTTTCCAATTTACCAATTTACAATTTTCCAATAACTACTTTTCCAATTTTCAAATTTGTCAAATATGGGAAAATTAAATTGTTTTCACAAATATAAATTGTTTAAACAATCAAAACATCTTGAAAGGAAGTTTTGTTTGTTTATTTCGCACGCTATTATTGTCTTTCTCTATACCAGGTAACCTTATTCTCTCTTGCTTCAAGAACCGCAAACTATGAACTCTCCTTGCGTTTCGCTCGCTATGGTTCTCTTTATCTATCCCAAGTAACCTTATTCTCTCATGCTTCTAGAACCACAAACTGTGAACTAGAGTTGCAAAATTCTCGGTAATTTAAAATCCGGTTACATTCTCGAGAATATAATATATAACCGAGAATATTCTCCTTCCGGAGAATTTATGAGAATTTTCTATGTTTGAATGAGCCCCACTATTTTGAAACACAAACAATTTATTTAAAAAAAAAAATGGATAAATAACAAAATAATTATCATTACAAATTAACTATAAGTCAATGAAATGTAAAAATTATTATTAAATATAACAATTATAAACAATTTTAAAATGAAAGAAAGTAATTTAAATTTAAGAAAAATACTTCAAAATCTTAGAAATAAATTGAAACAAATTAGAGTATTTTCTCCAATTAAAATAAATGAAAATTAAAAAAAATTATTCAAATTTAGATAAATAATTAAAAATTTAGAAAATTATTTCAGAAAATGATTAAAATGATTAAAAATTTAAGTAAACTATGAAGAAATAATATAAATAATTTAAAATTAAAGAAAATAATTAAAATTTAAAAAATAATGCAAAAAATGCATAATATATTTTAAATGAAGGAAATTTAAAGAAAATTTCAGAAAAATACTTGAATCTTTTAGAAATTGATTGCAAAAAAAAAAAAATAATTAAATATTAGAGAAAATAAATGAAAAAAGAATAACATAATTTGAAATTAAGTATCATAGTTATGATTGAAAATTGAATAAAAAAATGAAAATTTCAGATAAATAATTAAATACTTTTTGGAAATTATGAAAAAGAACGTAAGTAATTGAAAATAATAAAGAAATAATATAAATAATTGAAAATTGAAAATGATTAAAAAATAAAGAAAATAATGGGAAATTTGAGAAAAATATTTAAAACTTTTAAAAAATAATTTTAAAAATTAAGAATAGGTAATTAAAACTTGTGGAAAATAATTGGAAAATGATTTTAAATTTTTAAACTTGAAGTCAATAATTGAAATAAAATGAAAACAATGATAAGTTGAAAATTTTTTTGTTATTTTTCTTGCAATTATCAACTAATTTTTTAAAATTTCTATTTAAATCTTTAATCTTCAATTTCATTTTTTAATCTTCTATTTATTTCTTTAATTTTCAATTATTTTCTTCAATTTTCAATTGCATTCTACGTTTTTCAATTACTTTATTCAAGTTTCAATAATTCTCGCATCTTCTCAATTATCAAATATTTTCTTAATATTTCAATACAATAATTTTTTAACTTCCAAATGATTCCTTTAATTTTAATTTATTTTTTACAATTTTTTCCATTAATTTCATCAGTTTTCAATTGACAATTTAATATTCTCCTCCAATTTTATGATTATTCATCAATTTTAAAATTTTTCTTTTTCAAATGCCAATTAATCTCACCATTTTTCAATTCTTTTTTCAATTGTTAATTATTTTTTTTAATAGTTAATTATTTCGTCATATTGTAATTTTTCTTTTAATTATAAATTATTTTCTTGAAATTTACATTTAATTCTTTAATTTCCAATTTCCAATTTTCTTCAATTCGCCAATATTTTTTTTTAAATTTCAATGATTTTGATCGATTTTCAATTAATTCCTTAATATTAATTAATTCCAGCATTTTATCAATTATTAAATATTTTTTCAATACAATTCTTGAATTTCCAATTGATTTATTTAATTTTAATTTATTTTCTACAATTGTTTTACATAATTCTTATGAGTTTTCAATAGGCAATTTATTATTCACCTTCAATTTTATGAATATTTATTTTGTACGAATGACGATTATTCTCACCATTTGTCGAAGTTTTTTTTCAATTCTTAATTATTTTTTTTAAATATTAATAAATTAATTTAATATTAATACATTTTAAAATATTTACTTATTTTCTTCAATTCGCCAATATTTTCTTTAATTTTTAATTATTTTTTAATCGATTTTCAATTAATTCCTCAATATTCAATAATTCTCGGATTTTCTCAATTATTTTTTTCACTCATAAAAATTGTTTTAAAATTTCAATTCAATTATTCAATTATCGAACTATTCTCTTCAATTCTCAGTTATTTACTTCAAATTTAAATTTCACTTTTAAATTTTTAATTATTTTCTTAATTATTAAAACATTATTGCCTTTTTTCTATTATTTTTTTCGATTTTTATAAAGTTTCTTTAATTTTTAATTACATTCTTCAATTTTTATTTCGATTCTTCAGTTTTTAATTGTTTTCTTCTATTTTTATTAATTCTCGATGCTTTTTTTAATTAATTTTTTTCAATTTTTAAGTAAACTTCAAAAATTTTAATTCAATTCTTCAATTTTTTATTGCTTTCTTTAATTTTCAATTATTTTTTTTTCAATTTTAATTATTGTTTTCGATTTTTAATCCTGTTGTTAAATGTGCAATTATTTTCAACAATTATTCCTATAATTTTCTTAATTTTTCAATTATTTTTTTTAAACTTAATAATTCATGTTTAATTTTTATAATTATTTTTTTCAATTGTCTATTAATCAAGTCATTTTTTAATTTTGTTTTCAATTGACAATAATTTTCGTAATTTTGCACATATTTTCTTCAATTTTTCAACTATTTCCTTCAATTATTAATATTGTCCGCAATTTTCCATTATTTCAATTTTGAATTATTATCTTAAAATTTTTCAATTATTCTTTAATTTTTTAAATTATTTTGTTCGGTTGTGTATTAATCTAGCTATTTTTTAAATTTTATTTTCTTTTGTCAATTATTTGTGTCATTTTGTAATTTTTTTTTCAATTATCAATTATTCTTTCAAATTTTAATTTAATTCTTAAATTTGTATTTTATTTCCTCCATTTTTTATTATTATTTTTTAATTTTAATTATTTTTTTCGATTTTCAATCCAGTTGTTCAATTTGCAATATTATTTGCAACTGTTATTTCTATAATTTTTAAACTATTTTGTTTGAATTTAATATGTATTTATTGTTTATGTCTTTTAAACTATTCTTTTCAATTTCGTAATTTTCATTATTTGAATTGGCAGAAATTTATAGTTTTAAATGACCAACAATTCAAAGTTTGTCTTTAATGTTGCTATAGCTATATATAATTCTTACTATTAACATTAAAATTCAAATCATTACTAATAAGAATGGCACTAGAGATTCTATTTTCGTACATTGATTGAGAACATTTGACTTAATTTGATAAATAAATAAAAAAACTTTAATTCTTATAAATTCTCGATAAGAATTTTGGTCGGTTATATTCCCGGTTGTATTCTCGTTCTCATTACCGTTCACCAGGTAATATTACTTCTTTGAACTCTCCTTGCGTTTCTCACTCTATTCTTATCTTTATCTATCCCAGGTAAATTCTATAACCTATTCTCTCTTAATTTCTAGAAAGCATAGCAGTATACCTATATCTATAACCCAACTGATTTCTTATACAGAAATATATTTTTCAATTCTACCACTTTTTCTTATCCTCTTAATTAGAAAGTTCAACACACCTAATTATTATCATTTATTTAGCTCTAATTACTCTCTCTCTTTTTTGTAATCCACAAAAAAAGGTAAATGAGATCTGAGACGTTTTTCAGCAGTTTTCTCACAGTAGCATTAAAATTCCTATGCACGTTCGTCCTGCGTCATTATTATCGTCGCCTCACCACGATTTCTTCTTTCACTCTGAAATTTGCCGTCTTCTTCAATTCTATGGCTGCATTTTCAGTTTCTTTCTATCTCTGTCCTCTTCTATTACACTTTTTCCCTCTCACAAGCTATGTTAATACCTGAACACCTTAACTAAATATAAAAGAGTCCAAGAAAACTTGTAAATGGAATGTCCTGCTGGGTTGTTCTCATACAGGAAGGGTAAATGTTTTCATTTGTATATACTGAACCGTTTTATCGTCACTGCCAACAAAGTAAGAGCTTAATGTCTGCTTTTACCAATACAGACTGGAATTTATTTTCTACTTAGTGCAGAATCGTGAAATCCTTTTACATTTTCTGCGATCCGCAATGTTTTGGCATTTTATTGCAGGATCTCCTACACACAAAGGAGCCAGGTTTCAAAAAGTAATCATTTACCGACTTTTGCATATAAACTCGTTCAATTAAAACACGTAAAATAACATCATAAAGTATGGGATTTACATTTTTTTTTCGAAAAATTACAGATTCTAGGAAGCTAATTGTCGCAAGTCATGTTCCAATATATTATTAATTATAATTTTAGGTTAATGAGCTTCGTGAATAGAGATTTTTGTTGTTTATTCGATTTTTTAAAAATGATTCCGTTTGCGAAATAAATTTTCATTCAGATAACAGGTATATTTTTCTTTCTTTGGAGCAGCGCTTAATGTTTAAAAAAAAAAAAATTCTCAAAAGGTTACCAATGAAGAAGAAATGAAGAAGGATTATTTTGCAGGGCAGGCATTGCAGATTAAAAGTTAATTGAAAATATTAACTAACTATTACTTGCTGAAAGTATACACGCGTTTTTCTTGAAACAGCATTTTTCAAATTTGCGAACACTATACTCTTGCAATTTGCATAGAATTAATTTTTTGTTTCGCAGCGTTTTCGTTGCATAATGCAATAAAGGGCAAAGGCTTTTTATTATAATAATGATAATAATAATAGTAATAATAATATTAATATTAATAATAATAATACATTAATACATTAATTAATTTATTAATACATTATAACAATAACAATAATAATAATAATAATAACTATATTAATCTCAAATTGTAAAAATTGATTTTTAAATCGTTTTTTTTAATTGAAATACATTTTTTGAAGCTATTTTTACGGTTATAGTTGTCTTATTGAAAATTTTTATTGTGCTACATGTTTCGTCTCTTATGAGTTCTCTTTTGGTAAATTTTCATAGCAATCAACACAAATAAATTAAAACAACAAAATTAGAACAAATAATGATGAGATATCTAAAAATTAAAAACTTCAAAAGGGGCTAAAGATTTCTGTTAGGCTATAAAAATTCTTTCCAACCGATTTTGATAAGTTTTTTTGAATTATTATTTTTGGAAGAAAAATATAACGTCAAACTCACTGTTTGTTAAAATATTTAAAATTCTATTTTACAAAAAAATTATTAATTATTTTCAAACTAAATTAAACAACTAAGTCTTTTACCAGTATTTAAAACATGTGCTCTCAATTTATAGGTCTTGACGTTATGTGATATGTTAAATTGTAAATAATCGACTTTTTGGTGATAAATCGATTTTTAGTCAATTATTATATAATGTAATATTATATTTAAAATTAATTGAACCTTAACCAAACAGTATTAATTTTTAATTATTTAAATTTCAAACAATTAAACTAAATAATTTCAAATTCAATTCAATTCTGAACAGAATCATTCTCAAAATTAAAATCAATTTCATATTATTGAAACGAGTGTTTAGGACTCGTAAAGTACGGTGCACACACTTGGGATAAATTATCCTAAAGTATCTTGAAGTACGTGAAATTGAATTATTTTGAAATATATTAAATTATCTGATGCATCTTGAATTATCTAAATTATCTTGAATTATCTGAAGTATCTTGAATTACCCTGAAGTATCAAGAATTATTCTGAAGTATCTTGAATTACACTGAAGTACCTTGAATTATTTTGAAACATCTTGAATTATCTGAATGTGAAGTATCTTGAAGTGTCTGATGCATCTTGAATTATCTCAATTATCTTAAGATATCTGAAGTATCTTAAATTACCCTAAAGTATTATGAATTATTTTGTAACATCTTGAATTATCAGAAGTATTTTATATGAGGTATCGTGAAATATCCTGAAGTATAATGACATACTTTGAAGTATCTTGAATTATTCTGAAATATCTGGAATTATCTGATGCATCTTAAATTATCTGAATTATCTTGCATTACTCTAAAGTACGTTGAATTATTTTTAAACATCTTGGATTACCTGACTCTAAAGAATCTTAAATCATCTGATGCATTTTGAATTATCTGAATTATCTTGATATAACTGAAGTATCTTGAATTACACTAAAGTATCATGAATTATTTTAAAATATCTTGAATTATCTAAATCTGAAATATCTTGAATTATCTAAAGTATATCTTGAATTATATGAAGTATCGTGAATTACCCTGAAGTATAATGACATACTTCGAAGTATCTTGAAATATTTTAAAATATCTGAAATTATCTAATGCATCTTGAATTATCTGAATTATCTTGACTTATCTAAAGTATCTTCAATTACCCTACAGTATCAAGAATTACTCTGAAGTACCTTGAATTACTTTAAAGTACGTTGAATTATTTTAAAACATCTTGAATTATCTGAATCTAAAGTATCTTGAATTACCTTTGTATCATAAATCATCTGAATCTGAAGTATCTTGAATTATCTCAAGTATCTGGAATTACATGAATTATCGTGAATTCCCCTGAAGTATAATGACTTACTTTGAAGTATCTTGAATTATTTTGAAATATCTAGAATTATCTGAAGTGTCTTGAATTACTCTAAAGTACGTTGAATTATTTTGAAACATCCTGAATTATCTGAATCTGAAGATTCTTGAATTGTCTGATGCATCTGGAATTATCTGCATTATCTTGAGATATCTGAAGTGTCCTGAATTACCCTAAAGTATCATGAATTATTTCCAAATATTTTGAATTATCTGAATCTGAAATATCTCGAATTATCTGAAGTATCTTGAATTATATGAAGTATCGTGAATTACCCTGAAGTATAATAAATAACTTTAAAGTATCTTGAATTATTTTGAAATATCTGGAATTATATGAAGTATCTTGAATTATCTGAATTATCTTGAAATATTTAAAAATGTATCTGAAATATCTTGAATTATCTAAAGTATCTTGAATTACTGTGAAGTATCTTAAATTGTTTTGTATTATTTTGAATTATCTGAAGTATCTTGAATTATCTGACATATCTTTAATTATCTGAAATATCTTGAATTACCCTCAAGTTCCATGTATTATTCTGAAGTACTTTGAATTTCTGTAAAATATCTTGAATTATTTTGAAATATTATCTTAATTTTCGTGATTTATCTGAAGCATCTTGAATTATCTGAATTATCGTTAATTATCTGAATTATCTTGAATTACCCTCAAGTTCCATGATTTACTCTGAAGTACTTTGAATTACTGTAAAATATCTTAAATTATTTTGAAATATTATCTGAATTTTTATGATTTATCTAAAGCATCTTAAATTATCTAAATTATCTTTAATTATCTAAAATATCTTGAATTATCTGAATTATCTTGAAATATTTAAAAATGTATCTGAAATGTCTTGAATTATCTAAAGTATCTTGAATTACTGTGAAGTATCTTAAATTGTTTTGTATTATTTTGAATTATCTGAAGTATCTTGAATTATCTGACATATCTTTAATTATCTGAAATATCTTGAATTACCCTCAAGTTCCATGAATTATTCTGAAGTACTTTGAATTTCTGTAAAATATCTTGAATTATTTTGAAATATTATCTTAATTTTCGTGATTTATCTGAAGCATCTTGAATTATCTGAATTATCTTTAATTATCTAAAATATCTTGAATTATCTGAATTATCTTGAAATATTTAAAAATGTATCTGAAATATCTTGAATTATCTGAAGTATCTTAAATTACTGTGAAGTATCTCAAATTTTTTTGTATTTTTTTTAATTATCTGAAGTATCTTGAATTATGTGAAGCATCTTGAATTATCTGAAGTATGATGAATTACTTTAATTTATCTTAAATTACTGTGAAGTATCTTGAATTATTTGGTATTATCTTGAATTATCTGAAGTATCTTGAATTATCTGAATCATCTTGAATTAACTTATACATTTTGAATTACCCTCAAGTTCCATGAATTACTCTGAAGTACTTTGAATTACTGTAAAATATCTTGAATTATTTTGAAATATTATCTGAATTTTCGTGATTTATCTGAAGCATCTTGAATTACCCTGAAGTATCATGAATTACTCTGTAATATCTTGAATTATCTGAATTGTCTTGAAATATCTGAAGTATCATGAATTATTCTGAAGTATCTTGAATTTTTTTTAAATTTCTTGAATTATCTGAGTCTGTAGTATCTTGATTTATTTTGAAATATTATCTGAAATATCTTGAATTATGTGAAGCATCTTGAATTATCTGAAGTATGATGAATTACTTTAATTTATCTTAAATTACTGTGAAGTATCTTGAATTATTTGGTATTATCTTGAATTATCTGAAGTATCTTGAATTATCTGAATCATCTTGAATTAACTTATACATTTTGAATTACCCTCAAGTTCCATGAATTACTCTGAAGTACTTTGAATTACTGTAAAATATCTTGAATTATTTTGAAATATTATCTGAATTTTCGTGATTTATCTGAAGCATCTTGAATTACCCTGAAGTATCATGAATTACTCTGTAATATCTTGAATTATCTGAATTGTCTTGAAATATCTGAAGTATCATGAATTATTCTGAAGTATCTTGAATTTTTTTTAAATTTCTTGAATTATCTGAGTCTGTAATATCTTGAATTATTTTGAAATATTATCTGAAATATCTTGAATTATGTGAAGCATCTTGAATTATCTGAAGTATGATGAATTACTTTAATTTATCTTAAATTACTGTGAAGTATCTTGAATTATTTGGTATTATCTTGAATTATCTGAAGTATCTTGAATTATCTGAATCATCTTGAATTAACTTATACATTTTGAATTACCCTGAAGTTCTATGAATTACTCTGAAGTACCTTGAATTACTGTGAAGTATCTTGAATTATTTTGAAATATTATCTGAATTATCTAGATTTATCTGAAGTATCTTGAATAACCCTGAAGTATCATGAATTACTCTGAAGTATCTTGAATTATCTGAAGTTTTTTGAATTATCTGAAGTACCTTGAAGTACATGAATTATCTTGAATTATTTGAAGTATTGAAGAACTTGTACACTTAAATCCCTGGTATTTAAGTAAATAATTTCTAAATTAACATTAACTCCAAACATAACTATTTTGAAAATTAAAATCAATTTTAGATAAAGAGACATTAATCTATTTTCGAAATTAATAAATAATAAGTTATATAATAAATATAAGTTATGTAATAAATATATCTTTACAAATAAATTTAAACTTAGCATTTATTTTAAATAAATAAATATTAAATTAATTTTAACTAATTAAAAAACTAATTTCAAAATTAGAACTAACTCCAAACCTAATTATTTGCAAAATTAAAATAAATTTTAAATCAATAATTTCAAAATAGAAAATCAAACTTAACGTTAGTTTCACATAAAAGAATATTAAATTATTTTCAATCCATTAAAATCCAAGTGAATAATTTTATAATTTAAAAGCTCAAACCAAACTTAGAGTAAGTATAGTCTCTTTAAATGCGTGATTAATATATCAAATTAATTAAAATTACAATTAAACAGATTAAATAAATCAAAATTGACTACTCATTTAAAAAAATCATCTTAATTTCAATTCAGATATTAGCAAAGAATATATATATCTGGGTGACCCTTATTTGGGCGATTTTTTCAAATTTTCTGTCTCCACCCGGAAAATTGATCAAAGTATTAAAAAAAAAATTTCCTGTAAATTTGAGCCAAATACAACAACATTAACAAGTGCCTCTAGACAACCAAATTTTCTCATGTATTTTTACAAGAAAAAGAAATCGCTTTTTCGTAAATTTGCTACCAAATCGTTGAAAATGAATATTTTTCAATGCACAAATGATATTTCTCTTTAAAAAGTGTTCAAAATATGAAATTCTGATACTTATTTATTACAGAGATTATATGAACTATTTTTGCAGGACCCCAAAAAATCCCCAAAATTGAAAAAAAGTTGTTACCTGGCGTCCAAGTAAAAAATAAAAAAAATTTAATCAATAAATAATTATGCGATAAAGTTATACTCTTTAAATATTTCTGAAGAGAAAAATCGTTCGCCCATTTAAAAATATTATTTTTTATCGATTTTATAGCAAATTTACGAAAAAGCAATTGTTTTTTTGTGAAAATATATGGGAAAATTCGGTTGTCTAGAGGCAGGTATTAATATTGCTTAATTTGGCTCAAAACTTTCAGGAAATTTTTTTTTCTGTATCTTGATCAATTTTCCGCGTGGAGACCAAAGATTTGAAAACATCGAGCCTAAAAACTTTCAAATAAGCAAAGTTTGATGTCAAATTTGATAGTATTTTGTAAATTTATAAAATATTAAATTTACCTAGCTTTCACCTTTTACAGTTGATCTGACGCCATTTTGAGCCCGCCATTTTGGAATTTGTATTTTCTTCATATATTTCATTAAAGTGCAGAAATTAATGCCAAACAAAAGAACTTAAATAATGAAAAAAAATTATCTAATAATGTAGAACTGCAGCTTTTTAAAGTGCAGGATCGATTAGACGCACCGAGAATTTAAATCGGTTTAACTTATTCAAAATCACGAAGTAGCCATTATGAAAGATAGTGGGTGTTAGAATTATGTGTTTGTGATGGCTAGAAAATGTAAATTCACATTTTTAATGATGAATCGTCCTTTGCGAGTTTTGCCGCCCCACCTTCAAGGCCAGCAGGGTTTTTTAAATCACCTGTTCAAAACCTAAACAGGAAAAACGTGACACTAAGCGACTAAGCACTGTGCGAAATAGGCTTCGTGTCTGATGCCCAATGTCGAGGATTAACCTGCGTATTTATCCCGAGGGCCTTTCAACAACATCCAAAAGAATTCTTAACAGTAGTTAAAGAATTTTTAAACTCTCTAAATCAACTTTTAACAATCAGTAACTGAGCTGTTCCCCAATTTAAATTGCATTAGAGTTAAAGAATTTTTAACAATATTAACAGAATTTTAACAACAGAGCAGATATTTTTTTTCAAAATTAAAATGTCTTGAAACAATTTCCAAAGAAGGAGGTTTTATCCCTAATAATAATTCTACTAATTAAAATTAATTTATAAAGCATTGACCAAATTACTCTTATCTAATTTACGAGTGACCCTCCTAATGTTTAACATAGATTGTTTTGGGAGTAGTAATAACAAACTGAAGTTTAGAATCATAATACAGCTGAACACAAACTCCTTCGGGGTTCTAACCACTTACGGTTACTTGTCATCATTATCCAGTTTCAAATTAAATGAGATACGAATATCTGGTCATAAAAGTTGATTTTCAACATTGAAAATTTCGGGTATTTTTAAAAACGATTAACGTTCTCTACTCAATTTGAATCGAATTGAATCTTTATGAATTTTATAGTATTAAATTTATAGTAATTTATAGTATTATCTAAAAAAGATAATCTAAAAAGAAATAGATTTCTGTCAATTTCTACAGAAAATTGTTGTCCAAAAAATTGTTGACATAAAACTCTAGTAGTAGTTTTTAGCACTTATTTGCTGCATTAAATCATCACTGAATTGAAAATTGAATTAATCAAAATTTGTCTAATTTACATTTCAATTAGATGAAAAGTGGATCTACTCTTCTATTTATAGCCATTTACTGTAAATAGAGACAATTTTAATCCTAATATGAGTAATGAAATGTTTGAACAATTTCCAAATAATTGAGATCGTAACTTAGTATTGTGACTGTTGGTTACAATTATTAAGTTATAATAATGTTTCAATACATTATACATATTTAAAGTTAGTTCCCTTAATGAATAGGTAAATGAATTGCCGTAGCATTTAATCGTAGTTAAATCGAAGGAAACAGATTGGAATTCAAATTGCCGCAGAGCTTAACCATCCGGAAATTCATAAAGGGATTAATCTTGGTACATCAGCGGTCAACACAGGAAACCGCTATTGTACAATATCGCTACATGCGAGCAAACACCGACGTTAATGCATTACGTGGACTGTTTAACCTGCTCCCACTAAACTCAGTCTAGCAAAATTGCATGTTCCTTGTTATATTGAAGCTATGTTAGATTTATCAATATTTGTTAGCAAACGGTCCACTAATAAATAAAGTCTTCAAGTTATTAATTTCAAAAAGTTTACTCTAAACGGGTAAACTTCCGAATAATGGGTAATGTCGATTTTTTTAAAACTTACTATACCTACGTATTTTGATGCGCTGATTACGAAAATCCTAGTGAAAATTGGGGACTAAATCATTTTCATAGTGAAGACCTTAAAAAAATCCTTAAAAAAGGAGTTTTTTGCAATTATCTCAATACATATAAAAAATTTTGAAAATATTTTTTACAAAAATTGTAAGCCTTCTTAAAATACATGTTTTATGTACTATGCACTTTTTTCATATCTATAATAGTTTTCGAGAAAATTCATAGTTAAATTGCTCGTGCAGCGGCGAAGAGAAGGTAGGATTGACACATTATTTTTTTTTTTTGTAAAAATCACTGATGTCCGGGTATCTTTTGGTAAAAAACAACTATAGGTGCCTTCCCCCCCCCCCTTTTTCAAAAGAGAAGAGGAGAAATAAGGAAGAGACTTTAAAAATTGGATTTAAAATTGGACCTCTATAAAAATTAGTAGCGACATCTGGCTTTATCTCTGGCACGTGTCTGAAATGGGACAATACTCAACTGGTTGTCAAGCATAAATAGAGTTGCAAAATTCTCGGTAATTTAAAATCCGGTTACTTTCTCGAGAATATAACCGAGAATATTCTCTTTCCGGAGAATTTATGAGAATTTTTTTATGTTTGAATGAGACCCACTATTTTGAAGCACAAACAATTTATTATAAAAAAAATGTAAATGTAACAAAATAATGATCATTACAAATTAATTATAAGTTAATGAAGTGTAAAAATTATTATTAAATATAACTATTATGAACAATTTTAAAATGAAATAAAGTAACTTAAATTTGAGAAAAAAAATTTAAAATCTCGGAAATAAATTGAAAAAAATTAGGATAATAAAAAATTTGAGAAAATAATTAAAAATTGAAAAAAATTAATTCAGAAAATGATGAACATGATTAAAAATTTAAGAAAATTATGAAGAAATAATATAAATAATTTCAAAATGAAGAAAATAATTAAAATTTAAAAAAATAATTGCAAAAATTGCATAATATATTTTAAATAAAGGAAATTGAAAGAAAATTTCAGAAAAATACTTGAAACTTTTGAAAGTTAATTGCAAAAAAAGAAGAAAATAATTAAAAGTAGAGAAAATAAATGAAAACAGATAAACATAATTTAAAATTGAGAAAAACAATTTTTAATTTAAGAGAAATAATTGCAAAACATACAGAATATAGGTACATAAAATACAAGAAAATCGTAGATATAATTGACAATTGAAAAGAAAAATGAAAATTTCAAATAAATAATTAAAAACTTTTTGGAAATTATGAAAAAGAATGTAAGTAATTGAAAGTAATAAACAAGTAATATAAATAATTGAAAATTGAATTAAATAATTAAAAATGATTAAAAATTAAAGAAAATAATGGGAAATTCGAGAAAAATATTTAAAAAGTTTATAAAATAATTTTAAAAAATAAGAATTATTAAAACTTGTGGAAAATAATTGAAAAATGATTTGAAAATTTCCACCTTGAAGAAAATAATTGAAATATGAGGAAAACAATGATAATTTGAAAAAAAAAATTGTTATTTGTCTTTCAATTATCAACTATTTTTTTAAAATTTCAATTTAAATCTTTTATCCTAAATTTAATTCTTTAATCTTACATTTATTTCTTTAATTTTCAATTATTTTCTTCAAATTTCAATTGCATTCTACGTTTTTCAATTACTTTATTCAAAATTCAATAATTTTCTCATTTTCTGAATTATCAAATTTTTTCTTGAAATTTCAATACAATTATTCAACTTCCAAATAATTTCTTTAATTTTAATTTATTTTTTAAAATTCCATTATTTTCATCAGTTTTCAATGAACAATTTATTTTTCTTCTTGAATTTTATGATTATTCATCAATTTAATTTTTTTTTCAAATGCCGATTATTCTCACCATTTTTAGAATTTTTTTTCGATTGTTAATTATTTTTTTTTTTAGTTAATTATTCTAGTCAATATTTTATTATTTTTAGTGAAATAAAATTTCCAAATCTGGGAAGGACCAACTTGAAATTTTATATTGATTTATTTGATCGTCATTATTCATTTGAAAAAATTTATTATTTTTGTCATATTGTAATTTTTCTTTTAATTATCAATTATTTTATTGAAATTTCCATTTAATTTTTTAATTTCCAAATTATTTCTTCAATTTTTAATTATTTTCTTCAATTCTCAAAAATTTTCTTTAAATTTCAACTATTTTGATCGATTTTCAATTAATTCCTTAATATTAATTAATTTCAGCATTATCTCAATTATCAATTATTTTTTTTCAATACAATTCTTGAATTTCCAATTGATTTATTTAATTTTCATTTATTTTCAACAATTTTTTCCATAATTTTCATCAGATTTCAATTGTCAATTTATTATTCTCCTTCAATTTTATGAATATTCGTTAATTACAAATTTTTTTGTACGAATGAGGATTATTCTCACCATTTGTCGAATTTTTTTTCAATTGTTAATTAATTATTTTCGTCATATATTGTAATTTTTCTTTCGGTTATCAATTATTTTCTTGAAATTTACATTTTATTCTTTAATTTCCAATTTATTGCAAATTCCAAGTTTTGAACGCGGGATATATTATTGAATAAATAAGTAAATAAATTTTTAATTATTCTCTTCAGTTCTCAGTTATTTTCTTCAAATTTAAATTTCACTTTTAAATTTTCAATTATTTTCTTCAATATAAAAAAATTATCGCTTTTATTTTATTATTTTTCTCGATTATCATTAAGTATCTTTAATTTCAAATACAATTGTTCAATTATTTTCTTTAAGTTTTGATTCTATTCTTCAAATTTTATTCCCATTCTTCAGTTTTTAATTGTTTTCTTCTATAATTATTAATTCTCGGCTTTTTAAATTTTTTTTTCAATTTCAAATATATTCCAAAAAATTTTAATTCAATTCTTCAATTTTTAATTATATTTTCAATTTTAATTATTTTTTTCGATTTTCAATGCAGTTGTTAAATGTGCAATTATTTTCTTTAAACTTAATATTTCTTGTTTAATTTTTACAATTTTTTTTCAGTTGTCTATTAATTTAGTCATCTTTTGAATTTTGTTTTCAATTGACAATAATTTTCGTAATTTTTCACATATTTTCTTCAATTTTTTCAATTTTTAATTATTATCTTAAAATTTTATAATTATTTTTTGATTTATTAAATTATTTTGTTCGGTTGTGTATTAATCTAGTTATTTTTGAATTTTGTTTTGAATTGTCAATTATTTTTGTCATTTTGTAATTTTTTTTCAATTATCTTTTATTTTTTCAAAATTTAATTTAACATTAATTGAGAAAATTTGACTTAATTTGATAAATAAATAAAAAACTTAAATTTTTATAAATTCTCGATTAGAATGTTGGTCGGTTATATTCCCGGTTATATCGTCTTGAATTAATCACACGTACTTTCGTAAAATTGGCATATCTATGTTATTTATGAATGAATAAATCTGAAAATTTCCAAAAAACTTCCTCAACTAGTGATGAAAAAATGTTTCACTGGAAGTCATGTCAACTCTTAGATAACATAGAGACTGTTTGTCAATTGAAGTTGGAAGTTTCAAAATAAATTGTTTTCAGTTTTTTGCAGTTTCTATCAAAAATATTCTTTATAAAGAAAAATCCCAAAGAGAAAAAAGTTGCGTATTTTCATTCTCTATAAAACAGCGTTTTTAGACAATTGAAATTTTGATTTTCGATTTTTAATTTTTGTCACTTTTTAATGGGCTTGACTGGCTTGAAAACGATCCGCCAAGCGCAGATCGAATTATTTGATCCGGACCCTGAATTTGTGAAAAAAATGTTCCATGAATCGTTTATATATTTTACAATATAAGATTAAGATATTTCATTTGAAGTTTCTCATCCAGTGGATATGTCTTGAGCTTGCACAAGAAACAAGTTGACAACTTTGAGTTTCTCCAGGTTGTGTCGAACCGGAACAAGACGAAAGAATAATATCCCAAGAGGAATCGAATTTAAGTGTATTTGCGCTTTCAGATGTGGAAGTTTAGTCATTGAAAGGAAATTGAATAATAATAGTTTTGTGCGGTGAAAATTTCGTTACAGAACACGTTCAATTTACGAGTAGTTTTGTCGGTTTTGTAGCAAATGGATGAAAAGGCATTTTGCAACTTTAAAATATACTTGAGGTATCTTTCTTTTTTTATGAAAAGTGACGATATTTCTAATAATGATTCACGTTAAATAAAATCAGACCGAGGGGTCGTCAACTCCATTTTAGAGCGTACGAAGAATATATTCTCAAAGGAATACTTGAGAATACTTGTAAATATGGAGAAATACTTGGGAATATTTAGGAATAAGAAATATTCGGAATTTTTGAAAATCTAAGAATATTAGCTAATATTCAGGAGAATCTAATACTAATAATTCGCATATTCTTTCATTCTTTTATTCATTTTGTCTGTTCACGCCTGAAGTTTGACACTTAGATGTTTTTTTTTAAACCAGCTACTTTTTAAAAAATGTAATTACATTCATTAAAATTTTAATTTGATAATATCAGTTGAAATAATTTAAATTTGATTATTAATAAATCTATAATTCTTTCTATAATTGTCAACAGTTTTCCATTTACAATATTATTCTCCTTAAATTTTGTAATTATTCTTTAATTTTAAAAATTATTTTGTTCTGTTGTCGATTATTCTCGTCAGAATTTTTAAGAAAAATTAAGAATTTTTTTTCAATATTATCAATTATTTTCCTCATTTCTCAATTATTTTCTTTAATACTCAATTATTTTCGTCATTTTGTAATCTTTCTTTCAATTATCAATTACCTATTTTCTTAATATTTAAATTTTATTCTTTAATCTTCAATTTATTTTTCTTTAAATTTTAAGCTTTTTCATCAAATCACAATTATTTTCTTTCATTTTAAATTATTTTATTCAATATTCAATAATTTTCGCCTCTTTTCAATTATCAATTATTTTCTTGAAATTTCAATAGATTTCTAAAATTTCCAGTTGATTACTACAATCTTGATTTTTTTCCTACAAATTTTTTTTTTAATTATCTACAGTTTTCAATTGATAATTTATTATTATCCCTCTATTTTATAGTTGTTCTTTAATCTTTAAAATTATTTCTTTCTGATGCCCATTAATCTCGCCATTTTTATCGCATTTTTTATCAATTCACAATTATTTTCCATAATATTTAATTATTTTCGTCATTTTGAAATTTTTCCTACAATTATCAATTATTATCATACAGCTTGAACTTAATTCTTTAATTTACAATTTAATTCTACAGTTTTAATTATTGTCCTCAATTTTTAATTATTTCCTTTTTTTCAATTATTTTCATCGATTATCAATTAATTACACAATATTTAATAATTCTCGGATGTTTTCAATAATTTTTTTACTCATAAAAATTGTTTTAAAATTTCAATTCAATTGTTCAATTTTATAACTATTTTCTTGAGTTCTTAATTACTTTCTTCAAATTTCCATTCCATTTTTTAAGTTTTAATTATTACTATAATATTATAAAATTTCCGTCTTTGCTCAATTTTTTTATTCTAATTATCAATAAGTTTATTTAATATTAAATTCAAATCAAATATTTCCTTCAATTTTCAAGTTTCTTTTTAATCTAGTAATTTCAATTTTTAGTTTTTAACTTTTTCTTCTACATTCAATAACTCTCGGGTTTTATCAATAACTTTGTCAATTTTTAATTATATTTTTCTAATTTCAATTTTTATTCTTCAATTTTCAATTATTTGTGCGATTCGCAACTAACTTTTCAATATTAAAAAATTCTCGTCTTTTTTAATTAATTTTTCCAATCATAAAAATTGTTTTAAAATTTCGTTTCAACAATTTTCTTGAATTTTCTTCTTTCTTCAATTTTTTACAACTATTTTCTTTAATTCCTCATTATTCTCTGCAAATTTTAATTCCGTTTTTAAATTTTCAATTATTTTCTTTAATAATAAAAAATTCTTGACTTATATAAATTATTTTTATCTACATCAATAAATTTCTTTAATTTTAGAAACAGTTGTTCAATTATATTCTACAAATTTTAATTCCATTTTTTAATTCTAAATTTAAATTATTTTCTTCCATTTTCAATCAATTCTTCAATATTCAATAATTATCTGATTTTAAAAATTGTTATAACAATCATAAAAATTGTATTAAATTTCAATTTTTTTTCCTCTTTTAATTCAGTTGTTTAATTTATAATTATTCCTATAATTTTCTTAATTTTTTGATTATTCAGTTAAAATTTATTGTTTATTGTTTAATTTTTTAAAATATTTTTTCAAATTTTTTATTATTCTAGCCATTTGTTAAATTTTGTTTTCAGTAGTTGTCAATTATTCTCGAAATTTTTCAGATATTTTCTTACATTTTGCAATTGTCCTCTTTATTTTCAATTATTTTTCACCCATAAAAATTGTTTTTAAATTTTAATTCAAGTGTTCAATTCTACAACTATTTTCTTAAATTCTCAATTACTTTCTTTAAATTCCCATTCCATTTTTTAGTTTTCAATTATTACTTTAATATTAAAAATTTTTCGCCTTTGTCAATTTTTTTTTTCAATTATCAATAATTTTATTTAATATTAAATTCAATTGTTCAAAAATTTCCTTCAATTATTCTCAATCTTTTTTTAAATTTAGTAATTCCATTTTGCAGTTTTCAACTTTTTCTTCTAAATTCAATAATTCTCGGGTTTTATCAATAACCTTTTCAATTTTTTATTATATTTTTTAAATTTCAATTACATTCTTCAATTATCAAGTAATTTCATCAATTTCAATTTTTTTTCCTTTTTCAATTCAGTTGTTCAATTTATAATTATTCCTATAACTTTCTCAATTTTTCAATTATTTATTAGTTTAAATTTAATTTTTATTGTTTCATTTTTTAAAATATTTTTTCAAATTGTTTATTATTCCAGCCATTTGTCGAATTTTGTTTTCAATTGTCAATTATTAATAATTAATTATTAATTTTGTTTTTGTAACTTTTTTCAATTATTAGTTATTTTTTTAAATCTTAATTTAATTTTTAAAGTTTTAATTTAAGTCTTCATTTTTTAATTATTTCTTTTCTTCAATTTTTAATTATTTTCATTAATATTTTGAAATTCTCGTATTTGGGTAGTTTTTTTGGATTATTAATAAGTTTCTTTAATTTCAAATTAATATTTTCAGCAATTCTCAATTTTTTTTTCAAATTTCAATTCCACTTTTCAGTTTGCAATAATTCTCTTTAATATTCAATAATTCTCGCCTTTTTTCAATCTTTCATTATATTCTTTAAATTAAATTTTGTTTTCAATTGTCAATTATTTTCGCCTTTGTTTTTGTAACTTTTTTCAATTATTAATTATTTTTTCAAATCTTAATTTAATTTTTAAATTTCTAATTTCTTTCTTCATTTTGTTATTACTTACATTTTTCAATTTTCAATTATATTCTTCAATTTCAATTATTTTCTTGGATTTTCAATCCAGTCTTTCAATTTTCAATTATTTCCAACAGTTATTCCTATAACTTTCTTAATTTTTAAATTATTTTGTTTGAACCTAATATTTATAGTTTAATTTATTTTTTCAATTGTTTAATTTTCTTGCTATTTATCGAATTTCATTTATCAGAAGTTTGAAGATTATTTAGCAATACGGAATAATATTTTGAAATATCAGTAATAATCCAGAATATTGAATATATATGCTGGAATAATCAGAATTGCGTATAAAGTTTGTCAATTTAAGAAAAAAATTTTTGAAACGAAAGAGATGTAGATCTTGTCGATTTTGCCGTGCCAAGAAAAGCGCCGAAAAATTGTAGGGGTTGCAACTGTATGATTGTCGAGGTAAAGAATATTGGAAAGGCTTGTGAGCCACTGTGTACAATAGACACACAAGATTTGTCGATAGAAGAGAAAGAATTTATTCCAGACGCTTTGGGCGGGATCAAAGAGCCAAGCACGAACCGGTCACCAAAATACGATCTGCTCTGTTATTGAAATGGCATTCGCAGCTGTTTACGAATTTGACTATATGCATGTCACTATACTGAGGCACAAAAGGGCTTTTGCACCCTGCCAATTTCCTAGGAAAGCAAATCAAAAAGGGTTCACGAAACGTAAATTTTCTCCTTCGACCTTTTCTTTTGATAAAAACATTTCAAAAAATGACTTTATTATTTATGCACTTTGACAGTGAGTCAGTCAAAAATAACACAGGATATTATGAAAAATTATTTATTTCTTTGTATTGTAAGAGGTTAAGGTAGCCACTTGCTCAGAATGTCGTCATCATTTTGACTTAATAATGTCTTTTTAAATATTCTAAAATGAGCGATTTTAGTGGATTTTTATTTTGCGTAACTTACAAAATCTTTTAAAAATATTTGTAGCTCGAAAAAAGCAGACGACAGACGCTTCACGCTCTGCGCGTACGCAAACTGATAACTCTGTCAAGTTGCGCATGCGCGCAGTATCTGTTGTCTGCTTAATGTGCTCCACGCGTCATTTTTTAGTTACAAAAATGATAAAAAATACATTCATTTGACAGATTAGTCGAATTTTGTTTGTGAAATATTAAAATAGACCCCCTCTGAATTATTTTCATTTAAAAACATCATTAAATTGGGTTCTGCCGTTCAAAATGTGACAAACTTGCTCTGTAAGGAAGTAAACAACTTGAGATTTGGTATTAGATAAGCTACATATATATAAAAAACAACCTGAAGTTGCTGTTTAAATAAATATAAGCGTGGAGCGTGTTTCGTGAAGTGCCGGATGTACAACCCTTGAAAAGTGTTACCAGGTGGTTTGGTTCTCGATTGTAAGGAGATACGAAAACCATGGGGGGAGGATATCGGGAACAGAAGTGAGAAGGCAATATTGGTAAGAGCACGCGTGGATAAAAGGTGGAAACTGGAAAGTGGAGAAACCGATAGAAAAGCTTGTGAGGGTGTGCACAATCTGCCTCTTTACTGTCTACTCTTTGGCACTCGTGCCAGATGTTTCCAGTCATCCGCAGGACCAAATTTTTCCCTGATAAAATAACCCAAAAATTTTTATGTTACAAAATAGTTCAGGAGCTAGAGGGAGTTGAGTATGCAAAATAAGAGCAGTGGAAAATGTTAATTGATTCATGTAGGGGAACCTTTGCAGAATAAGAAAACCCCATGTTGCCCAAAAAATTTTGGTCCATTGGACCAAGAGGATTAAAAGGTGAAATTTAATTTTTAGAATATTGCAATAAATACTGATCTGACAAAATTTTTGTATAATACCTTTTTTGTGGAAAATAATAATATCTATAACTTTTATAAAAGACATTTTTACGTAACTCAAATAATTAAAAAGTTATAAACGATTTCGGGGCAAAGCTACATTTTACATTATAATTATACTGTTAAACATTTCTAGTGGAATTTTCTAGCACTTGTAACAGTAGTTTTTCTGGTTACAGGTTTTATAGTTAATTCTGTCATGTCTACGTAACACGCATGCGCGTTGTTGATACTACGCATGCGCGCAATTGATACTACGCCTGCGCGTAGTTGTTGCCGCGCATGCGCTATATTGATAATATCTGGAATTTCTGTCACCGTGGTAAACCTTACTAATTGTAGTAATTTAAAGTTTGACTAAATTAAACAAAGTAAGCTGGCGCGAGATTATTTTCTGCACCTTGTGTTACCAACAATTATAAATATTTTAAATATAATATTTAAAAAAAAATTTACATAAATAAATGAATAAATATTATAAATATTTTAAATATAATATTTAAAAATAAATAAATAAAATAAATATTTATTTAGAACAATATTTTCATACAATTTTAGAATAAAAAAAAATTGCAAAAAATAACTAAAATTAAACAAAATAATTGCATATTTTGCAAATTAATTGAAAAAAAATAACGAAACTAATTGAAAATTGAGGAAAGTAGTTTTAAAAAAACAGAAATGTTTTAAAAATAAAGAAAATAATTTAAATTTGAGAAAAATACTTGAAAATTTTAAAAATAAATTGAAAAAAATTGAATAATGAAAAATTAGGAAAAATAATTTAAAAATGAAAAAAGAATTAAAATTTGAGAAAATAATTGAAAAAACTACATAATATATTTTAAATAAATGAAAGTTAAAGAAAATTGCAGAAAAATATTTGAAACATCCAACTTTTCATTGAAAAAATTAAAAATTAGAGAAAATAAATGAAAAAGTTAAACATAATTTAGAATTGAAGAGAAAAAAACATTTTGGAAATTATGAAAAAGAACGAAAGTTATTGAAAATTGAAGAAAATAATATAAAAAAAAATTTAAATAAATGAAAATTGAATGAAATAATTGAAATGTCAGATAAATAGTTTAAAGTTTTGGAAATTATAAAATAAATAAAAAAATTTTTAAATTGAAGGAAATAAATTTTGGAAAGTAATTGAATGATTTTAAATTTTGAAACTTGAAGAAAATAATTGAAATGTAGTACAAACAATGATAAGTTGTAAAAAAAATGCCATTTGAGTGGAATAATTAAAAAAATTATAGAATTTTTTTAAATAAAAAAAAATAATTTAAATTTGAGAAAAACACATGAAGTTCTTAGAAATTAATTGAAAAAAATGAGAATAACTAAAAATTGGAGAAAATAATTGAAGAAAGCTAAAAATAATTGAAATTTACGATAATTAACCCTTAACTGCTAGACTGGGTCTGACAGACCCTGGTTTTTTAGAGCCTCTTTTTCACTATTTTCAATCTACAGTCCGCTATAGGAGAGAGCGGAAAAGGTCTCCTGGGTCTATCAGATCCAGTCTAGCAGTTGAGGGAAAAATTTTAAAAAAAATTAAAAAATTTTAGAAATTATAAAAACGAATAAAAATAATTAAAAATTGAAGAAAATAATTAAAATTTTAGAAAAATACTTAAAAATCTTAGAAAACAATTTTAGAGAATGAGAATAATAATTAACAATCGAGGAAAATATTTAAAAAATGATAAAATTAATTCTAAATTGAAAGAAATAACTAAAATATGCTGAAAATAATTTAAGATTAAAAAAAATTGAACTATGATGAAAATAATTTAAATATGTAAAATTAAAAACAGTAATTAAAATTTGAGAAAAATGATTGAAAAAATCATAGAATATATATGATTAAAGAAAGAAAATAATTGCAAAATTACTAAAAAAATTTTAATTAAACAATCGCACAAAAAATAAAAAATTGATGAATATAATTGATATTTTTGAAAATTATGCCCAAAATAATGAAAATAATTAGAAATTGAAGAAAATAATGGAAAAATTGCAGAATTTCTTTTTAAACAAAAGAAAATAATTGAGAAATCTTTTAAAACATGGAAAATTAATGACAATAAACTAAATTTGAGATAATAACTGAAAATTTAGGAAATTAATTGAAAAATAATGAAAATATTAAAAGATGGAGATAATTGCAAAATAATAAAAAGAAATGTAAATTGAACAAAATATTTGAAAATTGAGATATATTTGAAAGTTCAGGAAAATAACTCAGAAATTATTAAAATGATTAAAGATTGAAAATAATCATTGCAATATGATAAAAATAATGGTAAATTGAAAAAAAATAATTTAAATTTACGATGGCTGTTAAAACATTTAGGAATAAATAATTAAATATATATAATTTATTTACTCTCCCTTACGGGTTCGAGGGCCTCCGCTTCCTTTACAATTCTTACAACTATTTGCTTACATTAACGCTTACAATATTTTGCGACAGCTTAACCTCTAAACAAAATTCTTACAACTAACTATTCTAAACGCTCTAAACGCCTTTGCCAGTGCCTGGGCTTCCGTTTCCTCTTACCTTTTCTTTTCATTCTAAATTCGCATTTAACCTTTATTTTTACTTTTCTCTGTTCTCTCTTTTTCTTGGCTTTACTCTAAATCATTTTTTCCCTCTTACACTCTAACTCTCTCATCCATTTCTCTCCCGTTCCACTTTCATGCAACTTTTCACACACTCTCTCCCCTACACCTCTATTCCCATCCTCCTCCTCCACCATACATACATCCAGTACATGCGCCCAATCTTCCAATTCAAACATGCAAACTCTACACTTTCTCACCTCCATTTCCTTCCAATATTTGCACTCATTCATACCTTCTCCCATCCTAAACCTAATCACTCTATTCCATTTACCCTCTTTTTTCAGCTTATCTAAGTATTCTGGCCTTCCTTCTCCCTTAACCATTTTGTACCATCTGTTGTACCTCGATTCATTTATCTTTTCCCACCTTTCCTCCCTATCCTTGCTCACTAATCTTTTTTCGATTTCCGTCCATCCTCCTGCTTTCTCACCCTTTTTCAGCCCTTCGTTAATCGCATTTGACCTATCCTTCTCCCAATCCGACATACTTGCATCTCCTCTCTCCGATCTATCCCTAATCTGCTTCCAACATAACTGCGCTATCCTACTTCCTTTTCCCTGACTAAATTTTTCCTCCATCTTCCACGCTCTCTTTCTTTGCCTTATGAGCATTTTCTCTCTCCCTAACTCTTCTCTTAACATGTATCCCGGGCAATTGTAACTCACTCCCATCGTCCATCTCAAAAATCTCTCATGCATACGCTCCATACCTTTCTCTTCCTTCCATCCCCATACTTCCACTCCATAACACATAACAGACCACACTAACATATCAAACATCCACACCCTTTTCTTCCAGTCATTCCTAAACCTTCTTTTTCCTATTCCCCACACCTGCCCCAACACCTTACTTGCCCTTTCTATCCTTTTTCTTACATTTAACTTTCCACTTCCATTACTTTTAAACCAATATCCCAAGTAGCAAAATTCACTCACTTCTTCCACGACTTTTCCATTTAACTTCCATACTTCACTCTTACTCTTCACTCTCTTTCTAAATCTCATCATCTTTGTTTTCTCCACATTCACCCACAGATCTTTTTCACTCACATACCTCTCAAACTCTCTTATCATCAATCTCATACCACTCTCATCTTCCGCCAGTAGCACCACGTCATCCGCATACGCCAGGGAGAAAATTTTCACATTGCCTATTACTTCCCCTCCCTTCCCTCTCTTCCACATTTTCTCCTCCAAATCTGCCATTAGCAGGTTAAAGAGCAGAGGGCTTAAAGGACATCCTTGCAGTAACCCTCTACCTAACCAAAACTCCTCTCCCAACCTGTTTCCTACTCTCACTCTGACCCTTGTGTCCATATACATTTCCTTTATCCTCTCTACCATTCCCTCCTTTATCCCTCTTTCCTTCAGTACCCTCCACAAAACGCCCCTATTGACTGACGGGAACGCTGCCTTAAAATCCACAAAAAGCGCTACCAATTTTCCTCTCTTACTCTTTAGGTTCCTGTTGACCAAAAAGTTCAACACATATACATTGTCCATCGTTCCCATCCCTTTCCTGAACCCACACTGGTTATGCGGTATGCAACCTAACCCCTCGACCTTCTCCTCTAACCTCCTTCTTACAATCTCTGCATATACTTTATAGCCTACCGGCATTAGAGTAATTCCCCTATAATCTTCTACATTCTTGCCCTCTCCCTTCTTTAGCAAAGGCACCACCAGACCTGTCCTCCATTCCTCCGGCCACCCTTGCCCTTTCCATACCTTATTTACCACTTCCCATATGTCCTGCCTCAGGCCTTCCCCTTCGTACTTTAAGCTTTCATTCTCCATTCCATCCCATCCAGTCGCCTTGTTTCTCTTCAGTCTCTCTATCGCTTTATCTACTTCTTCTCTATTTATATCCTCCTCATCCTCCTCTATACTTCTTCTACC
The DNA here is from genome assembly GCA_037103525.1 of Ganaspis brasiliensis. Classification (NCBI taxonomy): domain Eukaryota; kingdom Metazoa; phylum Arthropoda; class Insecta; order Hymenoptera; family Figitidae; genus Ganaspis; species Ganaspis brasiliensis. The sequence goes on from JAZKLR010000106.1 coordinate 1,439,530, forward strand.
TTCTCCTCTTACTCTGCTTGTCACTCCCCCATACATGTCACTAAAGTACCTGGTCCATTCTTCCATACTTATGTCCCTACTTATCTCTTTCCTACATTTCCTCTCTCTATTTATCACCTCCCATTCTCTTCCTTCTCTAATTGCCTTTTCTATTTCCTCCATGTACCTTTTATTCCCTTCCTCTCTTTTCCCTTCCAGAAGTCTTTCGTGTTCTTTATGTCTCCTATTATATTCCTTTTTCTCTAATCTACCTTTTCTCCATTCCTTTATGTTTTCTCTCATCTTTCTTCTACTTTCTTCACATTCCTCGTCCCACCATCCTCTTGCTGGTATGTTTGCATCTTCCTGTTTCCCCATCTCTTCCTTAACTCTCTCGATTCTCTCCTTCACTACCTTTAAACACTCATCTACATTCTTTTCCTCCACATCTTCTCTGTTTCCTTTTTCCATTCTCTCCCCAAATTCAATGAGACTTTCTTTCCTCCAATTTCCCATCCTTTCCTTCTTCTTTCCTTCCCCCGCCTTCTTGCGCTTTCCCTCATTCTTTAACCTCACCGTGACCACAATCGGAAAATGACCTGATCCTACTTCTCTCGCTACCTTCATCTTTATCATCCGTCTCCTTACCTCCTCATCTGCTAGCACATAGTCTATCACCGTCTCACCTGTCCCTCTAAACGTAAACTCACCCTCTTCGTCTCCTTCAATATTGCCATTGCAAATCGACCACCCTGCCTCCTCCACCATCTTTAGCATCTTTTCCCCTTCTTTATCCACTTCTTTGTGCTTCGAGTTCCTGTTATATAATTGTTTTTCTTTATCCCATATACCTCCTCCCCTTTCTCCTGTCCACGCATTCATATCTCCTCCTATTATTACTCTTTCTGATTTACCCTTCTCCATCCATCTCTCTATCGTCTCCCATCCTTCCTCCTCCCCCCTCCTTCTATAAATAGCTACTACTGTTAACTTTTCTTTTCCAGAACCTATCTTCCTTATCATGCTGCCTTCCATTTCCTCATTCCTTCTCTGACTTTTCTCTTCTTTTATTCCTACTCTAACTCCCGTTACCATCCCTCCTGCCAGTCTACCCATCTTCCTCTCTTTCTTTGCCTCCTGCATTCTCCAGACATACCCTGCTGGTAGCTTTCTTTTGATTACCTCCCATTCCCTGTTATCTATCCAGGTCTCTCTCAACATCACCACATCCCATTTTCCTATAACTTTCCAAAATCCTTCGTCCTTATTCTTTAATCCTGAAACATTCCAAAAAGCTATCCTAACCTCATCTCCTCCACCGTTTCCTGTTCTTCCCTTACCTCTTCGCTGAACCCCGCCTGGTCTCCAATTCGTTCCTCTCTCTTGTTACCTTCTTCATTCTCTCGGACCTCACTTTCCCAGTAATCCCTTGCTTCCCCTTTCCTTATTCTATTCCTAACTACGTCCTTAAGCTTTACCAGATCCCCTTCTTCTTCTACTACTACCCACTTCTCTCCTTTTATCCAAACAAAATCTTTCCCCACTCTTACTTCACTCCCTTTCTCCCATTCTTCCCTTGCTTTCTTCTCGAGCTGCCTACTCAGTCTCCTTTCTTTCTCCGTCCTATCCACATCTATCCAAACTCTCCTACCTTTTAATCTTTTCTTCCGTTCCAGGACTTGTCTCCTGTCCTCCTCACTCCCCAGTTCAACTATCCACACTTTAGGTCTGTTTCCTTCCATTCCCAGACCATTAACCTCTTTAACCACAACTTTCGCCTCTATTTCCTTAAATATTCTTTCTACTTCCTCCCTTCCACTATTCTTATCTACCTTCAGCCCTCTTATCACTATGTTCCTCCTCTTTCTCTTTTTCTCCTCTTGTTCCAACAAATTTTCCAACTCTTTTACCCTTTTCTCTAATTTCTCCTGACAAGCCGTCCCAACTCCATCTCCTTTTCTTTCCACCCTTTCTATTTTCAACGAAATATTTCTCTTTTCCTCCTTATCTCTTTCCTCCATCTCTTTTTGCCTCTTTTCTAACTCGTCTACCCTTTTCATTACCTTGTCTCCCCTCTCCATCTTTCCTCCCAGTCTTCCCACCTTTTCCTAATGTCTGCAATCCCCTCACTTATTCCCTTCTCCCACTCCTTTCTTTCTACTTCCTCTTTTTTCTTTCCCACCTCCCATTCCTTACTAAGTTTCTGTATCGTTTCTTTTGTTTCCTTACTTTCACTCAAGATTAAATTTTTTATTTCTTCTAACTCTGACCCCTTTCTCTTTCTTTTACTATCTCTATTTTTCTCTCCCTTTAGCACTTTCTCAGCCTGCTTGGTTTCAATATTGTCGGTTTCCCGATCTGTTTCAACCATCCAACTCCGCACGCTACCAGAGCTTACGCTATCAGACCTCAGTCTCTCTCTATTCGACGGCCTCCCTCCCCTTCGCTGCGTCAACTTCGAGTCAAGCCTAAATAATTAAATTGATTTTATGTTAAGGGAAAAATAATTAAAATTGAAAAAGTGGTTGAAGAAACTAAACAAAATAATTGAAATTTAAAATTTTAGGGAAAATATTTAAAAATTGTAGAAATTAATTGAAAAATGATAAAAATAGTACAAAGTTGTAGTTTAAGTACGTTCTAAGATCACAAATTTTTTTTAATATATAATTTTAAATGTGTTTTTAAATGTGTTTTACTTGTCAGCACATTAGCTTATATTCTACCTTGTGCTGCCAATATTAAATTTTGTACAAAAAAACTCCAATTTTGTAACAGATAATACTTACAAAAATCAGTCAACCAAGTTTAAGATAAGTATTAAGTAGAATGGAAAATATTGTTAAATAATGAATACTTATATAAAAATGCAAAAAATCTAATATAAATATCTAATATAAAATACATTTTAGACTGGATAGTTTGTTCAATTTTAAAGAATATTGCTTGCGGTCCTGCATTCAACTCACATATTTTGAGGTTATAAATATGTAAACACTGAGAAGGCTACCATCCCCATAATACGGAATTTATTGAAACTGTCAAAATGGCGCTAAATTTAAAATCCGATTATTGTTATTTTTCACTATAACAAATATTGTTATTATCTTAAATATTAACACCCAGCGTTAGTTATTTTTATATAAATATTATTATTTAAAATTTGAAATCTGTATAATTATTATTATTATTATAACAAATTCTTTTTCATTTATTGACCCTACAGCCACAAATACTCCTCTCTTTCAATTATTATCATACTTCGTTTTATTTATTTTACATTAAAACAAGCGATAAATTAAATAATGTTAAATAAATTAATAATACATTTAAAATGGCTCAAAAACTATAAATGCTACCAACGTAAAAATCAAAAATATTTAACTACATTGTAACCAAACATAACCTAACATTTTATATCGGCTAGACTCATTGTTAATTACCAGTGATCGTTTACCCAATTTGATACCCAACTCAAAATGCACCAAATATAAGTTCAGATTTTATTCAATGCAAAGATCATATTACATTTATTTCAATCACAATTTTTAAACAACTTTTCAACTACTCTGAATTTGAAAAAGCCGCACCGTACAATGCAAACAGAAACCTTTCTAATATGCAAGTGATGTAATCCGGCGAGAAATTGCTTCTTACCCTTTTTTGTATAGTTGATGAAGAATGAAGAATAGGGAATCGAACAAAAGAAGACATTTTTTATGATCGATAATAAAAGCTATATAAACCTGAGAGCAGGTCATTCCTTGCTCAAAGTAACTATAAAAGAATGAAAGAGATTCCCCATATCTTCCATTACTCGTCTCGAGATTGATCGGTGTTGTAAAAATAGTGCAGAAAACACAATATGAAAAATCTACAGATATAGCCTAACTTTCGGAAACTATTTCAAGTCTAAGGAAAATACATACATTCTTTATTATGCACTTATGTATTTATACATAAAAAGAAAATCAACTTACAGTCGAAAAAACCAATCATAAAGATATAATTCATTTTGATAGAAAAAGATATTAATGTCAGATTAGCTGTTGTATGTTTTTTAACCTCATTGTTCATTTGCGATGACAATGTTTCTAAGTATGTATGGACCGTATTGTACTTTATAGTAGAGCATAGGCTGCGGATAGTATAGAACATGAATTGTGTAGGTACGAAGAGCTCGAACGAACAATGCGGCTTCCCCAGATGCTTCCGGTCTCTTATTTCACCGGATAGTCATCAGGACACGTGCCCTTCCTGCCTTTCCTTATCGTTTATACTCCATGATAAGTTAGTTCTCTCTAGATTTTTTTTTTCATTCAGAGGCACATTTTTCTATCGTTTTTCATCTTCGTGTTCTATTTTATTTAATAGAGATTTTGCACATGGGAAAATTGTTGATAATAACACTGCTCTGCAAATATCAACTTTTTTGCCAATTGGCAGTTTTAATTTACAAAACGCCCCTATCGGTCATTCTGGAAACTATCCAATATGGCCGACATAAGAGTGGAAATTGACAATGTTTATACACTGCGTTTAGTATTTTTGTAAGAAAACAAGATTTTAAAGTACTTTTAGAAGTGAATTATAATTTTAGAAAGCTGATAATTATTCTTTTTCTGCGAAAATAATGGAATTTGAACAAAAATTCAGAAATTCTGTAAGTGAATAGGATTTGCTGTGTGAGTAGTTGCAACTACAAAAAGGCTTGAAATTCTCATTTAAGTTTTCATAAAGTACCGAGGAAAGGACAAATCAAAATTAGAAGAAAAAATATCTTTGGGAATATTGAGAAGATTGATAAAAACACACAATGGCTTAAAAGGCTAAAACAAAAACAGAAAGCTAGAACAGAAGCTAAGAACAAAAACAGGAACAAGTCATATTTTCTATAGAAACTTCACTTTTTATATTATTAACTAAAAAGCACCTATAATTGTGTGCGGTTTTGAACATAATGCACTAGTTTGAAGGCACAGCAAATAAAAAAAAAGTTTTTCCGTAGATTTAATACTGATTCCGCACAATATTATCGTGCCAGAATTAACTACAATTTAACCTTCTTTATATTCCTAGTTGACGGAGCAGCTTCGCAGAAAAAAACAAACTATTAGAAAATAATAACTTATTGCAAAAATAAACGTCAAAAACCAACTGCTACATTGTCTTAAAAAAACCAGACTGATGTCGGCCATCTTTGTTTTTATATAAGTGGCGCCTCCCTGCCCGCGGTGGTAGTTTTCTTTGCCAATAAGATGACACCTAGTATTTCCGAATGGATTTTTCGAGCTGAAAATAAATCTGGGTTAAAAAAAAAATTCCCATAATGTCACATTTTTGAGAAAATAAGAGTTGGAACCCCCTAAAAACAACGTTTTTATCCATTTTTTCAAATGAACCCTGTGCTAAATTCGTCGCATGTGCCATTAGAGACTAGGGGTGGAGTTAAAAAATGAAGATAGATAGATAGGATTTTACCGTACATCCATCATTTTTAAATTTTTAAATGTAACTACTTATTCGTAATAAGAATGTAGATAAATAAATTTACAAGTCGAAGAAAATTATTAAAATTTAAAAAAGAAGAACGATATTTTGTAAAGATAATTGGAAAATGACGAAAAAAGTTAAAAATTAATTAATAAATAATTTAACTAATTTCTTATTGAAGGAAATAATTAGAACTGAAAAGGTTTTATTTGAAAAATATCGGGCAAGTACGAGTTACACTCGTACCAAGTCGAAGGGTTCCGTACCGCTCTAATTTTTTTCAATTATATGAGTCAGAGATTATTTGAATAATAATTTAAATAATGATAAATTAAAATAATTTTTTTTATTTTTAAAGAAATTTAAGTATAAACTTAATGATTTTTATAAGATTAAAAATTTCCAATTAAATAGACTAAACTTTTTTATATAATTTTAAATTTTAAAGCCAAAAGAATTTTTTTTTTTAATTTTTTTTAATTTATTAACTATTAAAGTAATTTAAACATAAAAATAAACATTTTGTACAAAAAAAATAATCTGAAACTATAAAATATTGTAGCTGTTTAGAAGAAAAAAATTTTTTTTGGTAAAATTTCAGTTTTTTGGAAAAAATGTTATGATAATAAATTTAAACCACAATTTTTATGGTTTTATAAAAAATTCTGCATAAAATTACACATTTTTAACCAATTCCCAACCTTTCAGGATAAATACGCTGAGCGCTAGCATAGGGGTTTTTTGTCATTTTTCAACTTTTCATTAATAACTTTTGAAAATTAAGTCCAGCAACGTTCGCTATATTTTTCCTGTAAACTACACGTAAAAATACCTAGGTATACCAAATTTCAAACCTCTAGGTCAAATGGTTTGGAAGATAAGGGGGGGGGGGGGACACGTTTTTTTTTAAAAAAAAAGTTTTTCCTTGACAACGCTATGACCATCACCTCCAATCATGTTCTCTATATTTTTCCTGAACTCTACTCGCGAAAATACATATGTGTACCAAATTTCAATACTCTAGGTCAAACAGTTTAGGAGATAAGGGGGGGGGGGGGGGTAAATAGGCATTTTAATGCATTTTTTGAAAAAAATCTTGTTATTTCCTTGACAACGCTATGAACATCACGTTCAATCATGTTCGCTATATTTTTCCTGTAATCTACACGTGAAAATACATAAGTGTACCAAATTTCAACTCTCTATCTCAAATAGTTTGGCCGCTAGGGGGGGGGGGGTAATGGTTTTGGGCGACGGACAAACGAGTGAAAACATAAGGGTTCCGTTTGGACACTTTGTGTACGGAACCCTAAAAATTAAAGAAAATAATTGAAACTTGCGGAAATTAAATTTGTAAATTAGGGAAAAAATTGAAAAATAATGGAATTATTTAAAATTTGAAGAAAATTTTTGAAAATTGATAAAAATAGTTGACAATTGTATAGCAAATAATTAAAATCATAAAAGAAAAGAATTGTTAAAAATTTAAGATATTTTAAAATAATTTTAAATTTACAAAAGATTAAAGAAAAGAATTGAAACTTGGAAAATAGAATTTAAAAATGAAGGGAAAAAATGAAAAATAATGAAAATAAACAGAAATTTTTTGAAAAATGATCAAAATAGTTGAGCATTGTAGCCAATAATAAAAATCATATAAGGAAAGAAATCTTAAAAATTGAAAAAAATTTTTAATATAATTTTAAATTTACTATTCTCAAAGAGTGGATTAATTAAATTTTTAATCAATGAAATGTCAAATTAATTGAAGTTCGAAGAATTGTAATATATAATTGTAATTGTAGTCTTGTTTATCTCAAATATATATTCTGTAATTTTTAAAATTATTTTTTACAAATATTTATTATTTTCTTCAATTTCCAATTATTTATATGAATTATTTTATTATTAAATTTATTTTTCAATAAATTTTTAATTCCTTTTTGTCATTTTCAATTATTTTTTTATTAATTTTCTAATTTTTTTATTATTTATTATTTTTATTATTTATTAAATTTATTTTTCAATTGTCATTTTCAATTATTTTTTTATTAATTTTCTAATTTTTTAATTATTTATCTCAAATTTTAGTTATTTTTTCAATTTATTTTCATCATTCTGCAATTATTTTCTCGTATTACAAATATATGTTGACATTTTTTCAATTATTTTTCACAGACTAAAATTATTTTCTTTAATTTTTAATTATTTTTTTTATTTTCCAAATTTTTCCTTCAATTTTTTATTATTTTCATTATTCTTCAATTATTTTCCTAAATTTAAAAATATTTCTCTCAAATTTTAATACTTTTCTTCAAATTCCAAAAAATTTTGTTATCATATTGCAATCAATTTTTTCAATTTTCAATTATTTATCTCATTTTTCAAATATTTTTTTCAATTTTCATTTTCTTTTATATATTCTATCATTTTTCCATTACTTTTTGTTATATTCAATTATTTTTTAATTAGTTTTCAATTTTTATATAATTTATCACAAGTTCCACTTATTTTTATAATTCTGCAATTATTTTCTTTCATTACAGATAGTTATCCTAATTTTCTAATTATTTTTATTACCTTTCAAATATTGTCACGAATTTTTTTTATTTTTATTGCTCTTCAATTGATTTCCTAAATTTTAAAATATGTTCCTCAAATTTTAATAATTTTCTTCAATTTTCAATTATTAATATTATCATTTTGGAATCAATTTCTTCAATTTCTAATTATTTTTATTATCTTGCAAATATTGTCTCGAATTTTGTATTATTTTTATTACTCTTCAATTAATTTCCTAAATTTTGAAATATATTTCTCAAATTTTAATAATTTCCTTTAATTTTTAATTAGTTTTATTACTTTGCAAATATTGTCCCGAATTTTTTTATTAGTCTCATTACTCTTTAATTAATTTCCTAGATTTTAAAATATTTCTCTCAAATTTTAATAATTATCTTCAAATTCCAAAAAATGTTGTTTTCATTTTGCAATCAATTTCTTTAATTTTTTATTAATCTCAGTATTCATTCCTCAATTAAATACCTAAATTTTCAATTATTTATCTCATTTATCAATTATTTTTTTAACATTCATTTTCTTTTATCTTTTTGGAATTATTTTTTTAATCTTTTAACTAGCGGTATATTAATTATTTTTCAATTAATTTCCTAATGTTTTATTTATTATTTCAAATCAAAGATACTGTATCCACGCGTTTAAATGATTTAATCATTCTTCTATTATTTTTTTCATATTTCAAATACTTTTGACAATTTTTGATTATTTTTTTTATTAAATTGCAATGATTATCACAAATTTTACGTTATTTTGATTATTTTTTGATTAATTTCGAAAATTTCAATTATTTATCTCAAATTTCGATTTTTTTTCTTCAATTTACGATTATTTCTATAATTTTTCTTCAATTTTCATTTATTTTTCTTATCATTTTGCAATCAATTTCTTTAATTTTTAATTATTCTCACTATTCATTCCTTAATTAAATTCCTAAATTTTCAATTATTTATCTCATTTTTCAATTTTCGTTTTCTCATATCCTTTTGCAATTATTTTCTCCACCTTTTAATTAGATACATAAATTATTTTTCAATTAATTTCCTAAATTTTCATTTATTATCTTAAATCTAAGTTATCTCGTCTCCACTTTTCAATGTTTTCATCAATCTTCAATTATTTTCCTCAAATTTTAATTAAGTTCGTCAATTTTTATTATTTTTTTCATTTGCAATGATTTTCACAAATTTTATATTATTTTGAATATTTTTTTATTATTTCCGAAAATTTCCATTATTTTCTTCAATTTACGATTATTTCTACTATTTTTCTTCAATTTTCAATTATTTTTCTTATTATTTTACAATCAATTTCTTCAATTTTTAATAATTCTCACTATTTATTCCTCAAGTAAATTCCTAAATTTTCAATTATTTATCTCATTTTTTAATTGTTTTTTTCAAATTTCAATTTCTTTTATCATTTTGCAATTTTTTTTTCCACCTTTTAATTAGATTCATAATTTATTTTTCAATCAATTTCCAAAATTTTCATTCATTATCTCAAATCTAAGTTATCTTGTCTCCACTTTTCAATATTTTAATCAATCTTCAATTATTTTATTTCAATTTTTTTTACTTTACAAATATTTGCTTCAATTTTGTATTATTTTCATTACTCTTCAATTAATTTCCTAGATTTAAAAATATTTTTCTCACATTTTAATATTTTACTCAAATTTTAATAATTTTCTCAAATTTTCAAATATTATTGTTATCATTTTGCAATCAATTTTTTCAATTTTCAATTATTTATTCCATTTTTAAATTGTTTTTTTTTTCAATTTTCATTTTCTTTTATCCTTTTGCAATTATTTTCTCTACCTTTTAATTATATATATTAATTATTTTTCAATCAATTACATAAATTTTCATTTATTATCTCAAATCTAAGTTATCTCGTCTCCACTTTTCAATGTTTTAATCAATCTTCAATTATTTTTCTCAAATTTTAATTACGTTCGTCAACTTTTAATTTTTTTTTTCATTTGCAATGATTTTCACGAATTTTATATTATTTTGAATACTTGTTGATTATTTCCGAAAATTTCAATTATTTATCACAAATTTCCATTATTTTCTTCAATTTACGATTATTCTCATCATTTTTCCTTAATTTTCAATTATTATTCTTATCATTTTGCAATCAATTTCTTCAATTTTTAATTATTTTTACTATTCATTTCTCAATTCAATTCCTAAATTTTCAATTTTTATTCTCTTTTATCCTTTTGAAATTATTTTCTCTACTTTTTATTAGATTTATTAATTATTTTTTAATTAATTTCCTAAGTTTTCATTTATTATCTCAAATTTAAGTTATCTCGTCTCCACTTTTCAATGTTTTAATCAATCTTCAATTATTTTTTTCATATTTAAAATACATTCGACAAATTTTGATTATTTTTTTGATAAATTGCAATGTTTTTCCCAAATTTTATATTACATTGATTATTTCTTGATTAATTCCGAAAATGTCAATTATTTATCTCAAATTTTCATTTTTTCTCCATTTTTCAATGTTTTAATCAATCTTCAATTATTTTTTTCATATTTAAAATACTTTCGACAAATTTTGATTATTTTTTTAATAAATTGCAATGTTTTTCCCAAATTTTATATTACATTAATTATTTCTTGATTAATTCCGAAAATGTCAATTATTTATCTCAAATTTTCATTATTTTCTTTAATTTTCGATTATTTCTATAATGTTGTCATTATCTTAAGTTTAAAATTCTTGAAATCAAGTTGTAATAAGGCACTTTCTTTTACTTCACAAATATTTTGTATTTTTTAAAATTGTTTTTCTAAAATTGAAATTAATATCTACAAATTTCAACTATATTCACCACTTTCCAAAAATTGTCTTCAAGGATTTTCATTATTTTTTAATTTTTCCCCTAAATTTTAAATTTAATTTTCTCAAGTTTCAATTATTATTTTTAACTTTTTCAAATAAAACTTTTTGAGTTTGAATTATATTTCCTTCAATATCAAATTAGTTTCATTATTTACTTATTAACTTTAAATTTCTTTCGACATTTTTCAATTATTTTAAAAAATTCGATTTTTGTTTTCAAATTTTCAATTTTTTAATCGTTTTTCAATTATTTTTCTCAAATTTTAATTAAGTTCGTCAGTTTTTAATTGCTTTTTTTAACTTACAATGATTTTCACAAATTTTATATTATTTTGGTTATTTCCCTGGCGACAGTATCGGATTGAATTCCAATCAGTTTGAATAAGTTTTACTCAGAATTCTTCCGGGGCAATCCGAAATTTATTTCCGAGCCAATCAGTTTTTATCTGAATCTAAAAATGGATGTAACTTGACGAAAAATTCTTTCCGAATCATTCCAAAATAATCCGTTTTATTCCGAAGCTAAATTTAAATCCGTTTGAATCCCGTTATTTCATTCCGAATCAATCCGTTCCAATTTTATTCTGGTCTATTCGAATATGAAACGTATTGATTCTGATTGATTCGGAATGAAATAACGTGATTCAAACGGATTAAAATTTAGCTTCGGAATGAAACGGATTAATTCGGAATGATTCGGAAAGAATATTTCGTAAAGTTACATCCATTTTTAGATTCGGATAAAAAGTGATTGGCTCGGAAACAAATTTCGGAATGACTCGGAAGAATACTGATTAAAACTTATTCAATCTGATTCAAATTCAATCCAATACTTTTGTCAGGGTTGGTTATTAATTCCCAAAATTTACTCGAAATCAAATAAAATTGTCAACTTTTGCGTTACAATAAATTACGCTAATTAAGAAAGTCTTTAATTTACTATTGTTTTATTTCTCTCGCTCCCCCCACCCCTCGGTCAATATTAATTTTGCAGGTGGCAACAATTTTCAAGTCGCCGCCCCTGTACATTTTAGAAACTAAAAATCACGAATCCAATATGGCGGATGTATGTTAAAATTCTTTACGGCCATCCTAAGATTATAATATAATTTTTGCCCTGAAACATTTTTCACGTATTAGAATCATTGCGGAAAGTAATTGGAAAGGTCGCTTAGTCAGTTACGATGCTGAAAGTTTTCGTATTAACCTTTTGGCTAACCGCCTACCAGATCCGGCTGCAGCTATAACGACACGGAAGTACAATGCCATCCTTTTCAATTTTACCTTGAAGCACGACCACCTGGAGGATGTCGGCATCAGGCATTTGCTGTTAAATACTCGTGCTACTAGAAGCTCAAGAGGTTGGCAAACGTTTGACGGCGATATGCCTAGGCATGTGGGCGTTTTAGTGCCTATGAAAACGCTTCGTGTGCCGAGGGGAATTTCAAGAAGAATAAGTCGAGAGTTTTTGGAATCCACTTCCGGAGCACGCGACGAACAAATCTCGACTAGACCCCCAGCTGCTTCCTGTTTGCTGCTGTTTTGCTTTCACTCCCCTTGTTCTTTAATTATTCCTTCACTTAGACTGTTTTTATACATATCAGTTTCTTCTCAAGTTCAATTTCTTAATTGAAAGATTAAACTAGCTTTTAAAGTTTATCTTCGGTAATTTTTACCAAAGCAGACACAATAACAATTAACAGTTGGTAGTCTCAAAAAGTCCACTGCCAAAGTTAACATTCACATTTGACAATATTAATTAAATAATTTTTGAATTGTTTACTGTAATTTTCTTGCTTTGTAGGAGGATGACTGAAATATTTAAATCAATCAACTATTTTTAATAGCAAAAAGTGTTAGAAACTAAATATTTTTGTTAGTTTCATACCAAGCAGTAGAAGAAAATCGTTTGTTGACAGAAAACATAACCTAACTTTTCGACTTGTGTTTATAATATATTTGTATATATTATAAATACACATACAAGTCTAAAAATAAATATTTTGAATTATAAAATAGCATTGTTTGTAAATTTCTAACGTTTCCCATTATCATTCAATGCATGTATTCTAAAATGTTAATTTTGTTATTAAAAAAGTACCCAAAGGCGTAACAACATGGGGACCAGGGTGGGTCCGGCCCACCTAAAAAGAAAGAATTCAAAGAATTTCAAATAAAATTTTAAGCGATCCTATAGTTGAAATTCAAGGCAACAATTTTAGAGGCGCATGAATATTCCCTAAATCTCATTTAGCCTAAATCCCATTAAGCCTAAAATCAAAAAGCCTAAAATGCATTCAGCTAAAATTCCATTTAACCTAAATTGCATTTAACCTAAATTTCATTAAACCTAAATCGCGTTTAACCTAAATTCCATTAAACCTAAATTTCATTTTACCTAAATCCCATTCAATCTAAATTCCATTTAACCTAAATCTCATTTAACCTAAATCTCATTTTACCGAAATTCCATTTAACCTAAATTCCATTTAACCTAAATTCCATTTAACCTAAATCCCATTTAACCTAAATCCCATTTAACCTAAATTCCGTTTAACCTAAATCTCATTTAACCTAAATTCCATTTAACCTAAATCCCATTTAACCTAAAACACATTTAGTATAAATTCCATTTAACCCAAAATGCATTCAGCCTAAATCTCACTTCACCTAAATCCCATTTAACCTAAATCTCATTTAACCTAAATTCCACTTAACCGAAATCCCATTTAACCTAAAACGCATTTAGTCTAAATTCCATTTAACCTAAAATGCATTCAGCCTAAATCCCATTTAACCTAAATTCCGTTTAACCTAAATCTCATTTAACCTAAATTCCACTTAACCTAAATCCCATTTAACCTAAAACGCATTTAGTCTAAATTCCATTTAACCTAAAATGCATTCAGCCTAAATCTCACTTCACCTAAATCCCATTTAACCTAAATCTCATTTAACATAAATTCCACTTAACCTAAATCCTATTTAACCTAAATTCCATTTAACCTAAATCCCATTTAACCTAAATTCCATTTAACCTAAAACGCATTCAGCCTAAATCTCCCTTTACCTAAATCACATTTAACCTAAATCTCATTTAACCTAAATTCCATTTAACCTAAATCCCATTTAACCTAAAACGCATTTAGTCTAAATTCCATTTAACCTAAAATGCATTCAGCCTAAATCTCACTTCAACTAAATCCCATTTAACCTAAATCTCATTTAACCTAAATTCCACTTAATCTAAATCCCATTTAACCTAAAACGCATTTTGTCTAAATTCCATTTAACCTAAATTCCATTTAACCTAAAACGCATTGAGCCTAAATCTCACTTCACCTAAATCCCATTGAACCTAAAAATTTTTTTAATTTAAGGATAAATATAGTTGAATCAAATATAGTTTTAGGTTAAATGGGATTTAGATGTAGTGAGATTTAGGCTCAATGCGTTTTAGGTTAAATGGAATATAGACTAAATGCGTTTTAGGTTAAATGGGATTTAGATTAAGTGGAATTTAGGTTAAATGAGATTTAGGTTTAATGGGATTTAGGTGAAGTGAGATTTAGGCTGAATGCATTTTAGGTTAAATGGAATTTAGACTAAATGCGTTTTAGGTTAAATGGGATTTAGGTTAAGTAGAATTTAGGTTAAATGAGATGTAAGTTAAATGGGATTCAGGTGAAGTGAGATTTAGGCTAAATGCGTTTTAGGTTGAATGGAATTTAGGTTAAATGGGATTTAGGTTAAATGGGATTTAGGTTAAGTGGAATTTATGTTAAATGAGATTTAGGTTAAATGGGATTTAGGTGAAGTGAGATTTAGGCTGAATGCATTTTACGTTAAATGGAATTTAGACTAAATGCGTTTTAGGTTAAATGGGATTTAGGTTAAGTGAAATTTAGGTTAAATGAGATTTAGGTTAAACGGAATTTATGTTAAATGGGATTTAGGCTGAATGCATTTAAGGTTAAATGGAATTTAGACTAAATGCGTTTTAGGTTAAATGGGATTTACGTTAAGTGGAATTTAGGTTAAATGAGATTTAGGTTAAATGGGATTTAGGTGAAGTGAGATTTAGGCTGAATGCATTTTAGGTTAAATGGAATTTATACTAAATGCGTTTTAGGTTTAATGGGATTTAGGTTAAATGGAATTTAGGTTAAATGAGATTTAGGTTAAACGGAATTTAGGTTAAATGGGATTTAGTTTAAATGGGATTTAGGTTAAATGGTATTTAGGTTAAATGGAATTTAGGTTAAATGGAATTTAGGTTAAATGGAATTTCGGTAAAATGAGATTTAGGTTAAATGAGATTTAGGTTAAATAGAATTTAGATTGAATGGGATTTAGGTAAAATGAAATTTAGGTTTAATGGAATTTAGGTTAAACGCGATTTAGGTTAAATGAAATTTAGGTTAAATCAATTTAGATTAAATGGAATTTTGGCTGAATGCATTTTAGGCTTTTTGATTTTAGGCTTAATGGGATTTAGGCTAAATGAGATTTAGGGAATATTCATGCGCCTCCAATTTTAAATTGAAGAAAATAAAAGTAAAAATTAAAGAACATATAATTGAGAAACGAAAAAATTACTTTTAAAATAACAAGAATTTAAATTAAAAATTGAAGAAATTCTTTTAAACAATAATCGAAAATTAAAGATTATAAGTTAAAACATACGAAAATAATAATTAACAGATGAGAGATAGACGAAATTTGGAGAAATTAATTTAAAAATAAGAAAAATGATTTTGAACTTGAAGACAATATTTTAAATTTAAAAAAAGAAACAAAATTCAGCAAGAAATTAAAGACAAGATTAAAAATAAATAATTGTAATTGAATTTTAAAGAAAATAATTAAAATTTTAAGAAAATAATTTCATTATGACTAACCTAACTGAAAATTGATGAAAATAATTTTAAAAAGAAGGTAATTAAGTAATGCCAAAAAAATTAAATTGGAAAAAAATTCAAAAGAGAAGAAGAAAAAACATTGAAAAAATTCATTTGAAAATAACAAATAAAATTAAAAGTTATTGATTACAAGTTAAATTTGTGAAAATAATAAAAAACGAAAGAAAATCTTAAAAAAAGACTGTTTTTGCATTTAAAAATGAAAAAAATAAATAAAATAGAAATAATAATTTAAATTTGAAGAAATATCATACAAATTAAAGTCATTAACTAAGAAGCGACAAAAATAAATTAACTGTTTAGGCTGCCTAAGAAAGTGGAAGGTATTTTTGACAAATTAAAAAAAATATTAATGAAATTGATAAAAAATTAAAAGAAATTTTAAATTGTTAGAAAATATAAAATACTACGAATATAAGATTAATAAGAACTAAAATTTCAAATAAAATACTGAAAAATTAAGAAAATCTTAAAAAAAAAATTGAAAATTAAAGAAAAATATTTTAAAATACATTAAGAATGTAATTGAAGTCAATATTGTAAAATTGAAGAATTCCGTTTGACAAAAAATATTAAAAAAAAAAAATTATAGGCTACAAATAGAAAATTGAAAAAAAAAACCGAGAAGTAAAGGAAATTATTACAAAATGGGAAAAAGAATTCAAATAGAAGACTATAATTAATTATTAACAACCATAACTGTAAAATTTTAATTAATAATTCAAAAAATAAATGATTGAAAACAGTAGAAAATCACCGTAAATTAAAGAAAATTAGTTTAAAAATTAAACGTGTAATTGAACCAAAATGTAATTTTCTTAAATTAAACAAAATAAATAAAAGTGAAGAAATTAAATAAACATAAAATATACCGTCAAGTGGTGCTATTTTGTGCGCCGTGGGGCTATTTTGTGCACGCGAGGTTTTTAATGAATAAAATCTTTATATTCAGTTGCTTAGATTTGCTACTTGGTATAAATATTTTCTGATAACTAAACTATTTAGACTACTAAATGAATTTACTTTATTCTTTATCAGAAATCAGAAAAAACAAATCGTAAAGTCGTAAAAATCAAACTGAAAATTTTCAAAGTTTAAGAATTCTGTTCAGATTTCCGGAAGTTTAAAAGTGTTTCTAAAAGTATTAATAATAATTGTTGACAATTTAGTTGTGATGATGTATACGTGATGCGCTAACTTTTTATTGCATATTTTAAGAAAAAAGTGTAAAAAACTGAAAAACCAGGATTTGGTGGGTTATTTTGTGCATCCTTTAAAATCAAATTTTTTTTTAATAATTTGTTTTGTAGTTAGTAAAAATTACTTTAGAATTTCGTTTTAAAACATTTTTGTCTTAGTTTTGTTATAAAAAACTAGAAATAAGCATAAAATTTCAGTTTTACATATGGTGCCTTAAAAACCTCAAAAAAGTAACATTAATAATTACATGCTTTTCAAGTTAGTTTTGAAACTTTTTCTCTTAAAATAACTCAAAAAGTGTAATAGAAGTTATTTTAAGTAAAATTTTCTTAAAGAAATAACTTTTTTTGTAAATCTACATTTTTTTGAAATTTTAGTGTTTTACATTCAAATTAGTTAAACAATTCTTAGAAAAATATTTCTGGCTTTGTTTTCCTTTATTGTACTCTAGAATATCTAGAAATAATACTTCATGCAGCAAAAGCGTTCAAACAAATTTTTTACACAACTTTATAAATAAGCAAACTTTGATGCACAAAATAGCCCCACCATGAGGTTTATTTTGTGCACAACTTTGAGTTTCTATAACTCAGCCTAAAATTTTTTTCTTGTCGGCTAACTCATAGGACACCTTTAGAAAGATGTCTACAACATAACGAAATAGATAAATTCTTTATTTTTTCAAATTCTGAATTTTAATAAAGCATAGAGTGGAAAAAGAGCGGTTTTGTGCACAAAATAGCCCCACTTGACGGTATGTAATTTAAAAATTACGGAAAAATTTCAATTGAAGACAAAAATTTTTAAAATGTGAAAAATAATTAAGAATAGATGATATTCAATAAAAATGCCGAAAATAATTGATAGAAGAATAATCAAAAATTGAAAAGAAACATAAAAATAAGAAAAATAATTCCAATTGAATACAATAATTTAGAATTGTAAAAGAAATTTTTATTTGAAGAAGAAATTTAGTATAAAATGATCAATATAATTAAAAAATATAAGTTACGAGTTAAATTTATTGAAAATAATTGAAGAAACTCATTTAAAAATAGAAAAAGTAATTGAAATTATAGACAAAACAGATTTGAAGTGAAGAAACATATGATAAATAAAGAAAATAATGGAAAAACGAAGAAATTGCATTTAAATATACTTTTAAGAAATTGAAATTTGGAAAAAGTGCTTTAATACTGGCAAGAACATTTGAATGTAAAAGATTAAAATTATTAATTGATGATATTCCTGGAAAAATAATTAAAAATTAAAGACTATAAGATAAAATATACAAAAATGAGAAAAATAATTGAAATTGAAAGACAATAGTTTTTTGAACAAGGAGCCAAAATTCCTGATGAAATTTAAGGCAAGAATAAAAATCAAAAATTGTAATTAAAATTTCAAGAAAAAAATTGAAATTTCAAGAAAACAATTTGACTATGACTAAAATAACTGAATATTGAAGAAAATAATTTTAAAAAGGATGTAATTAAGTAATGACAAACAAAAATGAAATTGAAAACAAAATGGAAGAGAAAAATTGAAAATTTATTGAGGAAATTTACTAGAAAATGACAAATATAATTGAATGTTGTTGATTGCAAGTTTAAGATTTAAGAAAATCTTTTAAAAATTTGGTTTTGAATTAAAGATTGGAAAAAATAACTAAAATGTCAATAATATTTCAAAATTGAAGAAACCATAATTCGTTGAAAAATGTCAAAAATAATTGAAAATCAAAGAAGTTAAGTGAAAGTTGAAGAAATTCGTTAAAAAATGACAAAAAGTAATTGAAAATTATAGTTTCCATGTTAAAATTGATGGCAATAATTCAATGAAGTTGAATTGTTATAAGTTGAGTGAAATTTCATGTCTCAAATCGCAAAATCGTGAATTCTTAAAAATGAGAGAAATTTTGTAAAAAATTGAAAAGCGCGACCTTTAAAAATGGTTTAAAAAATCTTTTTTTCTATACCAAAGATCTATATTTTTGGGTTGCGTTATAGAAAATTAAAAGTTGACCTTTTTCTGGGGCACCAAAATATATATACTTTTAGACTAAATAGGCCTGGACCCGGACGGACTCTACAAAAATGTTCTAGTTACGTCTATGAAAGTACCAATGTTTCTTTCAGTGCCAAGGACAAAATCGAAATCATATTGTAAATTTACTTGTTTGTAAATTGTAAAAATATTCATAAAAGAAGAAAAAACTAAAAAATAATCCTTTTGTTAGGCAAAGCATTATAAGCTTGCATTTCGACTTTATATTTTTATTGATCTTTTAATATTTTTAATTGTTGAAATTAGTACCGTACAAAATAAAAAATATATAATAATATTATAATTTGCACAAAAATGGTATATAATGAAGTAGTTTTTTAAAATTCTTTTTAATAAAATCAGTCCATATGGAAGTAAAATATAGCCTGATTTAAAGAATGTAGAAAAACAAATATTCACCTTTATTGTAACCTTATTTTTTCATAAATAATAACACTGTAAAAACAAGTGTCTTATTTTAAGACATTGTTGTCCTCATTTTTAAGACATTTTAGGGTGTCTTAATTTCAAACCAATGAGAAAGCATCTCTTAAAATTATTAACCAATAACTTGAAATAACCGTAAGACGCTTTCTTAATGTCTTGTGTCTTAAAATAAGACACTTAGAAGACATCAGTTTTTGCAGTGAATAATAAAATTATGGGAACATATAAATACATAAAGAATAAAAACAGTACCATATAATTTATTAAAAATTTAACATGAAATTTCATACATATGCGCAAATATATCAATAAATATTTTATAATGAAGAAAGCAAATAACTATGTATTTGCAATTTGAATATTTGCTATTAGAACTATTTATTTGTAACTACATTTTAATTTGGAACAAAATATAGTACTCAGCTATTTCTAATTGAAATAAAACTTTGTAAACACAAATAAATGTACACTAACATCAACTTCATTTGTCGTCTGCTACTGAGTTTCTAAAAATTTTTTTTATTTAGCCCCTATAAACAAATTTAAAAAAATGAAAAAAAAAAACAATCATTTATAAGCTATTCTACTATTGATCCGTAAAACTATTTAATATTAAATATCTTCTTTTCATTCGTATTTTTCAAATTACACTCTGAGTAAAAGTTTTCTGGAAATTACCGGTAAAAATTCGGTATTACTAAAAAATACCGAGCACAGCTATATATACAACCAACTACTGCTCTATCCAACAGTCATATAGCTAAAACACAAATACTTCACGCCAGTTCCTAAATCAGCAATAAAATATAGTTCATCTATGCATCATTAATTTAGTTCTTCGACTCAATTTTTTTCGCGTAAAATATTTTCAAACACAGTGATTTTTCCAGTTGATTAAGTCGTGAATTCTGAGCGAGAATTGTTTGTAGAAAGAAACTGTTAAATGTACAGAGAATAAAGATAGCGGATTAAAATAAATGTTTGCTTCCGGTTTATTTGATATAAGGCAGAGGGAATGATATACAAAGAGTTCCGGCGCGTGGTTGTCGCGTGGGGAACGCGTGCGCCTAGTTTGGATGAATCGGGTTGGGGACTGGTCGAATCGAGGTTTTGTTGTGGAAGGCGAAGTATATAGAAGGGTATATAAAGTGACAGTTGCAGAACCTGCAGGCAGGTGGCGACACAGGTACTACTGGCACGCGCCGCTACTGCTGATTATATACTCTCGACTCCACCGACGGCATTTGCCCCCCTTGGAAGTTGCATTTGTGAACAATACGTCTGCACTGTATGTGCTCGTCATCGTGCTGGTACCATGGTGAACGTGCACCATGTAATTCAACAGTGGTCTGCCAAGCGGTGATGTTATCAATTATCATAATTAACCAGCTGCGAGAGGGACCATATTCAGCCTGAACTGCACCACGTTTGCCCGCACTATACGCTCGAGATAATAGAATGAATGCCAGACTCGATTTGCTGAACTTGCTGGCGTTACTACCATTAACACGATTTTCATTAAATAATTCCACAATTACGTATACTGTAAACTCTGAAATTCTGCCGAAAATTCTGCAAACAATCATTGATTAGATTCATTTCGAGATTTTGTTTATAATTCTACTGTACAGTTGGTATATCATGTCATCAAATGTGAAGAGGAATTGTCATATGACTGAACCTAAATAATAACACAAAATATACTCTAACCTTAAACTTTACCCTATGTTAAAGGTTCTTATGAAAGAACAAAAGCTAACTTTAAAAGATATCTTATACACACTCTTCCTCTAAGTAATTACAATAATAAATTTATTCAAAAAGGTAAAGACACAACAAAAAAGAATGAGATTGTGAATACTGTTTATAAAATAAATTGTAAGAATTGCACGGCGTCTTATGTTGGTGAAACCAAACGAATGACAAAAATCGGGCAAGTACGAGTTATACTCGTACCAAGTCGAAGGGTTCCGTACCTCTATAATTTTTTTAACTATATGAAATAGAGATTGAAATGCAATAGCAATTGTATATATATTTCAAATAACAAAGTCATTTTTCTATAACTTTATATACTAATATAGTTAAAATTATTTTAAAACTTATAACAAATAACAAAATTTTAATGCACTATATTGAATTTTTTATTTAATTTCAATGAAATCGGCAAATTACTAATAAAATAAAAAGTAGATTATATCCCCGGGAAAAAGGGTTTAGATATAATCAGATATATTTCAGATAACATCAGATATATTGTAGATATAATCAGATATATTTCAGATCTAATGATATATGATTTGATCTATTCAGATATAATCAGTTATTTAAACATATATCTGCTTATATATATTTAGATATAATCAGATCTGATATTATATCTGTTTATATCTAGATAGATATCGCCTGATGTGAGGTCATATCTAACTAGATATATTTTAACATAGTCAAATCTGATATTATACCTTTCTATATCTAATTAGATATTGTCAGATATGAAGTCAGATATAATCATTTTGTTAACAGATTTAATCATACATAATATCAGATCAAACTATATCTAATAAAAAAATAATTTATTTATAATATATATAAATAATATAGTTTGGACTTTTTCAAATTTCAAAAATTTTTATTTTTTTATTAGATATAGTTTGATCTGATATTATGTATGATTAAATCTGTTAACAAAATGATTATATCTGACTTCATATCTGACAATATCTAATTAGATATAGAAAGGTATAATATCAGATTTGACTATGTTAAAATATATCTAGTTAGATATGACCTCACATCAGGCGATATCTATCTAGATATAAACAGATATAATATCAGATCTGATTATATCTAAATATATATAAGCAGATATATGTTTAAATAACTGATTATATCTGATTATATCTGAATAGATCAAATCATATATCATTAGATCTGAAATATATCTGATTATATCTACAATATATCTGATGATATCTGAAATATATCTGATTATATATAAACCCTTGTTCCCGGGATCCCAAGTCAAATACTACAAACGATTTAAAAGGGGGGGGGGGGGCTCGGTCATTTTTTCGAATTTTCTTTAAAAAAATCGTAGGTTTTGGCTAGTAAACATTGTGAAAACCGCCTTTACAAAAGTTCTCTATGATTTCCTGTGATCTACACGTAAATCTACATATGTGTACCAAATTTCATCATCCTAAGTCAAATAGTTTAGAAGATTAGGGGGGGGGGGACATGGTCATTTTTTCGAATTTTTTTCAAAAATTCGTACTTTTTGGCTAGTAAACACTATGAAGACAGTCTTTACGAGAGTTCTCTATAATTTTCCTGTAATCTACACGTGAATCTACATATGTGTACCAAATTTCAGCATTTTAAGTCAAATAGTTTAGAAGATTAGGGGGGGGGGGACATGGTCATTTATTTCAATTTTAGGGCAAAAAAGTGGTTTTTGCTGGATTTCGGCATGTTCATGAGCTGGAATCGCGTTTTCCATATCATTTTCGTAAATCCAAGGTGAAATTACATATGTGGACTAAATTAGAAGACTTTAGCTCATATAATTTAGAAGTTAGAAGGGGTGCGAAAACGGACACACATAGTGATTTTAATAGGGTTCCGTTTTACGGTACGGAACCCTAAAAAACGAGTGAACGAACACAAAAATTCCAAAGACAATGCATTTGCAGCTCATAGTAATGAGTATGGCCACGAATTTGACTTTAAAAACTTTAGTATTCTAGACAGAGAAAAAATTCGAGGAAAGAGACTGATATCGGAAATGATACACATAAATTTACAAGTTAACCCTATTAATAAAAAAGAAGATATCAATAAAATAAATGAAAAATATTCTCAATTCTTAAAATCTGAAAGCTTGTTTATTTCATGACTTAAATATATTTGCATTGTTTTTAATTTTATTCATTGACCGTTTTCCGATATTAGGATCGAAATTCGAGTATCCGTGATGATTAACTTAGTTTTCGTTGTGTTGCCTTGTTCCTATATTCGTATAAAATATCTTACTGCATGTGTGAGGCTTTCTCTCACTCTCTTTGATTAATTATATTTAGTCGAGAATGTGACTTTATATTTACACGTGCGTTTAACGCTTGACTTCCTTCGGAAAATTGTAATTATTTGTGTTTATTTAATTTTTATTGTAATTTTAACATGCGAATAATCATAATTTAATAAATATTTTAGTTTCTGATGAGGACAATGATATTGTCGAAACATTAAGAAAAAACAGAATCTGTGCTTTTTAATTAACTCGGAAAGAATGACCTTTTCTTTTATATAATATTTCTCGACCGAGTGATAAATTCATCTACATACTTAAACTTTACCATTGAAAGTGCAAAATTGCTATAATTGAATTTTATGTTTTAATATTAAATAGTTCAATGTTAACAGTTAAATATAATTAAATTAATTAAATAAAAAGAAAGCGATGAAAAACATTGTTATTATTACTAACCCATATAAATCTACAGAAGATTGACACGTGAAGACCACTAAATAAACACACCACTTCTTTTATAAAATTAAAACACGATTAACCACTAAACACTTCACTGATTTTTTTTATAAAACACTTTTCTTTTAAAGTAAATTAAAATTTCAATTAAATATTACAAAATTACAGGCGTCACAGGCTGTCCTCTATTTCCCCTAAATTATAAAATTATAATTTGTCACTATTGAAAATAGGTCAAACCATTGACTTTCGTCTGAGGGCTGTCGCTGACATATTTTTTGAAAAAAAAGTTTTGGAAAATATAAAACTTCAAACTAATTCTGAATCCAATAACCATAGTGTTATTGTGTAAATTCTATTTTTTCAAGAGTTATTATTAATCAAATGTAAGAGGTTTACGATGTGATTTCGTAACCTTAAATTTGTCACTTTTTAAAAACACGTTATATTTAAAAAATTATTAAATATTAGAAATCAAAACTTACCAGAAATATAAATCCCGTTATTTTAATCCTAAAAATGATAGACAACTTATTAAAATACATTATTATAAAATAATAATATAATTTGAAAAATTTGTACTTGTGAAAATTTTCAAGATTTATTAAAGCATCTAACTTTTTTTTTGGGAGCTCCCAATAATTTGAGGATTTGAATATATATTATTATTAATATAACTTACTTGCTATTAAAATTTGGCGAAGGCGTTTTGCTTCGTTTTGAAATAAATTAAAATAGAAAATTGTCTATATTTAAAAAGGTTAATTCTGGTACTTGAAGTAAACAAAACAATTCCACATAGCTCTATTTACATTAAATTTTAATATTTTTGAATAGAAAATTTTTAAATTTAATATTTTCTAAATAAAGTAAAACGCCTTCGTCAAATTTTAATAGCAAGTAAGTTATATTAATAATAATATATTTTCAAATCCTCAAATTATTGGGAGCTCCCAAAAAAAAGCTAGATGCTTTAATAAATCTTGAAAATTTTCACAAGTACAAATTTTTCAAATTATATTATTATTTTAAAATAATGTATTTTAATAAGTTGTCTATCATTTTTAGGATTAAAATAACGCGATTTATATTTCTGGTAAGTTTTGATTTCTAATATTTAATAATTTTTTAAATATAAGGTGTTTTTAAAAAGTGACAAATTTAAGGTTACGAAATCACATCCTAAACTTCCTACATTTGATTAATAATAACTCTTAAAAAAATAGAATTTACACAATAACACTATGGTTATTGGATTCAGAATTAGTTTCAAGTTTTACATTTTCTAAAACTTTTTTTTTCAAAAAATATGTCAGCGACAGCCCTCAGACGAAAATCAATGGTTTGACCCATAAAAATAATGTGATTTCAAACATGTGATTTTTATGATGGAAATTGTTAGATACATTTTTATTTCTTATTGCAGCCCAAAATAATAAATAAATCATTATCTAATAATTATTATAATTTTGATTTCATATTTAAAGATCCTATGAAGTATGTATTTCTTAATTTTTTCCTACCATTCATACTTATTTGTATTATTATTTGACTAATTTCATGAACTGTTAATTATTTTCATCAAATTTTAATTATTTCATTCAATTTAAATTAGTTTTTTCTACTTATTAAATATTTTCATTATTTTTCTGTTAATTTACAAAACTTGAATTTATTTTTTTACATTCTAACTTTTTTTTTATTATTTTATCATTGTTTATCCTTTTTCAGTTATTTTATTAAATTCCAAAAATGCTTTGTATTTTTATCACTTATTTTTCATAAATTTGATTTATTTTCTTAAACTTTCAATTATTTCTATAACTTTAAAAATATTTCCTCCAATTTTTAGTTTTGAAAAGTAATTTTTCATACACTTTCTACATTTTTCATCTATTATTTATCTCAAATTTCAGTAATTTGTATTTTTTTCAAGTATTTCCATCACTTGTAAATTAGTTTCGTTAATTTCTTATTTTTTTTTCTCCAAATTATAAATTTTTCAATTATTTTTTAACTGATTTACTAAACCTTTAATTATTTATTTCAAATTTCAATAGACTAAAAACATTTTTAATGAATTTTTAAATTTTTAAATTGTTTTTTCAAATTTACAATTACTTTCGGTAATTTGTAAATAATTTCATAAATTTTCAATTATTTATCTCAAATTTCAATAATTTTAAAAAATTTATCATTATTTTTGCTATTTTTCAGTTATTCTTCTCAATTCTCAAATATTTTCTAAACTTTAAATTACTGTCTTCAATTTTCAATTATTTCTATAATTTTGAAATTTTTTTCTCCAAATTATAATGTTTAAAATTATTTTTTAACTGATTTACTAAACGTTTAATTATTTATTTCAAATTTAAATTGATTAAAAACATTTTTAATCAATTTTAGAATTTTTAAATTATTTTTTTCAAATTTACAATTTTCTGTTTTTTGTAATTAATTTCCTAAATTTGCAATTATTTATCTCAAATTTCAATTATTTTCTTTAATTTGATATATGTTCTGTAATTTTTTAAAATAATTGTTCTTAAATCTTGATTGTTGTCTTTAATTTTCAAATATTTTCTTAATTTTAAATTACTGTCTTCAATTTTCAATTATTTCTACAATTTTGCAATTTTTTTTCTTCTATTTTTTATGTTTAAAATTATTTTCAGTTTGACTTACTTATAATCTTCATTTATTAATCTTAAATTTCAATTTTTTGTTTTCAATGTTTAATTTGTTTTATAACCTTCTCATTGATTTCCTCGATTTTAAATCACCTTAAACATTTTTTAATCAATTTCCTAAATTTTGAATTACTTTTCTCAATTCTCGATTGTTTTCATCAATTTTGAATTTTTTTTCAATTATTCTTAACCTTTTTAAATTAATTTTTTAAATTTTCTCAATTTTCAATTATTGTCTTCAATTTTGTAATTATAGAAACAACAATTTTTCATTTTTTAAATTATTTTAAAATTGATTTATTAAATCTTCAATTATTTGTCTCAAATTTGAACTCCTTATTTTAATTTTGATTAATATTATAATCTTTTTTAATTGTTTTTTTTTCAATTTTTAATTATGTTCATTATCTTTCAATCAATTACTTAAATTTTCAATTTTTTTTTAATTTACTGTTATTCTTATCTTTTTTTAATTATTTTTTCTTAGATCACATTTTTCAAATTATTTTTCTCATATTTAGCAATTATGTTCTTCAATTGTCAATTATTTTTCTATAATTTTTAATTATTTTCTTTAACTTTTAATTATTCTCATCACTTATATTTCAATTATTATCTTGAATTTTCAATTATTTCTGAAGTTCTGCATTCATTTTCTGTAATTTTGAATTATTATTTATCAGTTTTAAATTACTTTTCACAATTTGTAGTTATTTTCCTTTTTTTTTTGTTTTGATTAATTTGAAAATTCTGTAATTATATTTTATTATCCAATTTTGTAATTTTGCCCTACCCAAATATCTTTACTAAATTTATCTTTATTTACAAAGTTTTTAAAGTACCCTAAAAGTTCCCTATTTTTTTATATTCAGTTACCTATTTCCCCTAAAATATTCTTCATTGTCACTGTAAAGCATGAAATCACAAAATAAAAAGAGAACAACTAACCTTAAATATTATTCTTAGCAAAATACCACCAAAATAACAACAAAAAACTATCGATAAATATCAAAGATATTGTTGACCAATGAGAGAGCGAAAAAGGGTCTTACACGTCTGAAGTTTGTCGAAAGGTATTTCTTTCATAAATTTCAAGGTTAAACCTAATTTTTAAATTACCGTGAACTTAGTTAAAATTATTATAATTTTAAATTCCCAAAATAATAAAATGTTCTGTAAAGTAATTTTGAAATTAAATTTTAATATTTCACTATAAAAATTATTATAAAAATCAGAAAGTCGAAATCGAAAATCACGTCTGTCTGCCTCTCTGTTTGTCCATCTGTCCGTCCGTCTGCCTGTCACAAAACCTATTTGTTTGGGTTCATCACATTTCATCGGCTGAACCGATTCAAACGAAACTTGATGATCTGTTAGACATTGACCCAAGTTAGGTTTATAACCTTATAAATAATAATAAATTTAAAACATTAAAGAATAAAATTTTTAAATTAGAACAGGTAATTTTACTATTTTAAAAAGATTTAAAAAATTACAATTATTAAATTATTCATTTTTTTACATGCTATAAAACTTTTTTTTAAAAATATATTACAAATTATGTGTGATGTAGTTAATATCCACTTTCAGGACTAAAATAAAAAATTAGTCTTAAAAAACCCAAATTGAAAAATGTAGTTTTAGTTTTGCACAATTAAGCAAAATGCTTTAAAATATAATAAAGTATGGGAATGATAATTTCGCAGTCAATTTTAGGGGTGAAATAAAGATTCGGTTGTTTTATAAAAAAAATCCTCCAATGTGAAATTGAAAACAATAAAAACAAACCAAGGATTATCTTCATATCATGAAAATTTTGTTTTTTCGTCAACAAAAATATTTCTCATGGAGGAAGCAATAAGATAATTTTGTTAAAAATGAAAATTTCAATTGTTTAAAAATTTAAAAATTGTGATTAATTCTTTAAAATTTTGACAAAACATATAAACTTTTTATCAATCAATTTTTTTTGAATCAAGAAATATGATTTGTTTATATATTAAGTTAAGTTTATAGATTAACAAATTTAACAAATTTTTCAAAAAATTAAAATTCAATAAAATTGTTTTGTATGGTTATTTCTAAAAACTTTTGTGTCTTATTTCAGATTTTGGTAGTAAAAATAACTATACCAAATTTTATTTAAATCCGTTAAACCGTTCTCGAGTTATCGTGATCACAAGAAAAATACACACACACACGTACACATACATACACACACACACACACACATATATATATATATATATATACATACATCCGGTCATTTGATTAGGAACTAATATAACACATTTCTAGATAGAGGAAAGTTAATTTGAAGCATTTTAAAAAATTTATAAATTTGAACGAATACAAAGCTTTTTTCATAAGGAAGCAAAAATAAAGATAATTTTTTAAATAATTTTCAAAATTTTTTTAGTTAATTTTAAACGTAAAGTTTAACATCTTTTAAATTGTAAAAAATTCAAAATTATAAGCAAATGCAATTTTTTATGAAACACACTTTTAGGTTAGGTTTGTAATTTATGACATTTCAATTGCGAATAAACTTTTTCAGAGTTTTTATGGATGATAAAAAATAAAAAAAAACTAACAGAATCTTCTAAAAATAGCAAAATGAAAACACAATTTTAATTAATTAGTATAATTATCTGAAATTCCAAAACACTTCACATCCATTTCTAAATAATATGAAAAAATTAACATCTCAGACTTAATGGGATAAATGGTATGAGTAAATGGTATGAGTAAAAAGTGAAAAATAGTGACTAATATTAATGAACTGATGTAATTATCTAAAATTCTAAACTATTTCATATCCGCTTTCATGAACATTTTGGACACAATATAGGGTATCCCAGTGGAAAAAACAATCTAAGCAGATTACTGTCTTGATTTATATATAATAAGCATCAAATATGTTACATAACCTTTTTCAGAACGTAAAAATTAGTGTGGGAATTTAATTTTGAAATATATTTTTAATATCTTAAAAGTAGCATCAAAGATACGTTTTTCATCCTGTACTCAGTTTTATCCGTTCCTGATTAATATGGACGTTTTGGACTGAGTATAGAAAAGAAAAGATGAATTTTTAGCATAACCTCTAAATAAATTACAAAAATTTCTTTTAAGGTTCGAGAAATATATCGATATCAGTAATCGAAAATCTCGAGTCTGCGCAGAAAGTCCTGTAATGTATTCAGAGGTTATGTTAAAATAAATTTTACATTTTACTTTACTGTACACCTTTTAGGTAAAAAAATATATATATATTGCGCGGACAGTAAGTTATTCTAAATCCAGAAAATTGTTTTTAAAAATGTTCCCATTATTTTAAATGTCCCTATCAAATACCAATTAGTGTCAAGACATTTTTAACACTTTCAACTAAATTAAAAATATTCTAAAATAATACAACGTCGATTTTAGTTTTATCCATTGAATAAGCTATATTAAAGAAAAGTAATTTTAAGAAATCCCAAAAATTCGACATTTCTATTTTCACATGATGCGAATTGTCCAAGAAATGTCTCCTATTTGGTAGGAGTAGAATTTCCCGCAAATCCCTGGGGTCACCTTATGCTCTTCATAACAAATAAAGGATAATAACGACAGTATCGGTTTTGCTTTTTGTTACAGGTAAGTCTATCTCTTTTGATGGTAAGAAATGTGGAACTGAGAAATCGAGAAAAAATGTAAAGAAGAGATGAGAAGATGGCTGGAGCTTTTATGCTATAGAGAATTTTTTTTCTCTCTTATATATGTATACATCATGTGAATGGTGGAATCTGTTCGAGTTTCTACAGGTATTGTGTTATTGCCTTAAGTTACAAATACTCATTTACAGTTGTATTCTAAACTTGTATCAAATGATATTATACATTCATTAAATCAGGAAAAAAAATTCCTTCATTTTGTGTCGTGAACTACTTGGCATCTCGGAAGATGCGACGATACCAGAGACTTTAGCAATTTTCAAAGTTTGAATCTAATTTAAAGGGGAAAAAAGACGAAACTAATTTATATTCGTGGTACCCAGTTGCTATGAAACAAAACGATGTCGCTTGAATAAACTGCCTCATGAAGATGCATTATAAGTGCATGCTAGTTCGCATGCATGCGTGCAAAACTTTATGATAGTTGGGAGTTGGGATGGGAGCTTGGAGCGTCAGCTGCGTGGGTCTTCTTTATTCTCTTTTAAAGCTTTTCTTCCATAGTATCATGTTCTTAAATCGGAATCGGAAACGAAACTTCCATTCCAAAGTTGATAAAACGTATTGTGAGTCTGAGCTAAAACGTTTCTCGAAATGGTATTGTTTATTTAAAACGGAATGTTACTTAGGTTAAGATACGCTACCAACAATTTTCTAATCGTACGACAAATTAATCTTGGCTTGAGTTTCGGTACCTAATTAAGCTGAGGAAATAATGCGGTTCACATATGCGGCTCTAGAGAAATCATAGAAAATAGACTTCTGTTTCTTTATTCCCCCTGATTACTTTGCGAGTTTACGCTACTCACACAAGTGAAGCTTTAATTTGAAAATCTACCCAAAAAAAAAAGAAAGAAAATCTATCTGCTGGATTGCCAATTGGCGGCTGTTCCAAACCGATGTTGTGCTTCTCTTCGTGGGCAAAGACTCCTGATAATCGATATAGTCGTTTCCCGCGAGTTTAGATTCTCGTGATCATCAATTTCATTCTGTTTTTTCTTCCACTCTAAAACTTTTAGTCTTTTTCTCGAAAAATAGAGCACAAACCAGAGGGTCGACGGAAAGCGATTAGTTTTTAATTTAGTACCGGTTTGATCGCGTGAAATTGAGCCAGCCTTTTCGTTTGGGAGGGATTCATTCTGCGGCTGTTGATGCAACAATCGTGGATCCTTTCTCATTGTACTATTCCTGGAAAATTGAAAATTAATTACCGTTGTGATTTTTAAGAATTGGGAAATGAATCCTATTTAAAAAAGAACAGACTTCCTATTTCTAAAAAGAACAGACTTTGTGGTTAACTTCAGACGTGTAACTCCATTTCCGAGTCTCCCATTGGTCAGTACATATCAAACCTCACTATCGATAGTTTTCAGTTTCGATTTTTTGTTTTGCAGACGAATTAAAATCTTTTAATTAAATATTGTAACCTCAAGTTTATTTTATAAAATTGCTTATAATGTTAGCAATCTAAAATAACAAAAAATTTTATTAAAATAGTTAATATATAGAAATTAGCTTTGACCTTGACTTCCCTATACGAGAACCCTTTCGACCAACTTCAGAGGTGTAACACGTTTTATCGGGCTTCTGATTGGCTAGCAGATTTTCGATATTTTTTGTCAAGAATAACATCACAGTTCAGACGTTTATTTGGAGTATTTTTCAATTTATTTAAAATCTTCGTTTAAAAAATAATTGCATTTTATAAAATAATAATAAATTAAAAATAAATTAAATTCTAATAAATATGGAGTGATAGTTTAAGAAATGACAGTGATTTTCGTGAAGTTGTTAAGGTTATAGTGTTTTGAGTGAAATAATGTTTTGTTTACATTGGCATTCGTTTCTGACAGGTGAGTAATTAAATAATAATAATCTCCGTAAACTCCTGAAGTTAGTTACTTTTTATATTTATTCATTTTTTCTGTCCACGTTTTAAAGTCTGAAGTGAAGGTAGTTAGTATTAATATTTATTAATCTTTTTCTGTCCATGTTTTAAAAACTGAAGTGAAGTTAGTCTTACTCCCTTTTATTTTATTGATTTTGACTCTCTTTATCAGGAAATATTTTGAAATTTGAATTGAAAGAATAAGGTAACCTTTTTCGTTAGTGTCGTGTTTTACTGGTTTTTAATTGTCATTTGTGTAAAAAAACAGTTTCGAAAAATGCTTTAAAAATTTATTATGGTTTTTGAAGAAGTTTAAAATATACATAAACACATGCATTTAATTTCCTAAATTTTCAGTTATTATCTCAAATTTAGATTATTGTCATCAATTTTCCATTATATAACAATTTTTTAATTATTGTCTTTTGTTAAAAAATAAATTCTTCAATTTTTCTCGATTTTCATCAATTTATAATTATATTCATTATTTTGGCATTACTTTTAATATTTTCAATTATTTATCCGATATTGCAACTATTTTCATCAATTTTCGATTATTTCTGCGATTTTTTAATTATTCTCTTTAATTAAAAAATTTTAAGTAATTTTGTAATTATTATTTTTTTTAAACATATATTCTATTTTTCAGTTATTTCTCTCAAATATTATTGAATGTTTTCAAGTTTTTATATTATTTAAATTATTTTCATCATAATACAATTTTCTATCTCAATCTTATATTATTTTCAGAATATTTCAATTATTTTTGTCAATTTTTAATTAATTTTATCATTTTTCAATTATTTTTTTCGATTTTTAATTATTATTCTCATTTTCTAAAATTATTTTCTAAGATTTTTAAGAATTTTTCTAAAATTTCAATTGTTTTCTTTAATTTTTAATTATTTTTCTTTGTTTTTATAATTTCCAAAAATTTTTATTAATTATCGTAAATTCCA
This sequence comes from Ganaspis brasiliensis, assembly GCA_037103525.1. Taxonomy (NCBI): domain Eukaryota; kingdom Metazoa; phylum Arthropoda; class Insecta; order Hymenoptera; family Figitidae; genus Ganaspis; species Ganaspis brasiliensis. Next base: position 1,472,798 of record JAZKLR010000106.1, read on the forward strand.
ATTACTTTTAGCTTAGTTCTTTAATCCTTCTCTCCAATTTTTAGTTAGTTATTTTTTTTTTCATTGAATTCTAAGATCTTCATGCATTTTTTTTCAAATTTCAATTATTTTTTTTATTTATTTAAATAATTTAAATGAATCATATTTTAATTATTTTCGGTAAGTTATAAAATTTAAAAACATTTTTCAATTATTTTCCAAAATTTATTTCCTTCAAATTTCAATTCTTTTCATTTGTTTCATAATTAAAAATATTTTTAATTATTTATCTGACTTTCCAATTATTTCATGTACGAAAGGGTCATAATTGTACCCGTTTAAGAAGGAAAGAATAAAGAATAAAGAATTTCATTATTTTTATTATTTTCTTCAATTTTTAATTACTTTCGTTCTTTTTCATAATTGCCAAAAAGTTTTTACTTATTTCACATTAATTAAAATTTGTTCTGTTCAATTTTAAATTATGTTTATCTTTTTCATTTATTTTCTCTAATTTTTAATTATTTTCTTTTATTTCAATGAACTTCTGAAAATTTTAAGTATTTTTCTCAAATTTTGTTTAACTTTCCTTTATTTAAAATATTTTATGTAATTTGTTTAAATATTTTACTAAATTTTAATTATTTCTTATAGTTTTAATTTATTTATCTCAATTTTTAACCATGTTTTTTCAATTTTCAATTATTTTCTCTAATTTTTCATTATTCAATTTTGTTTTAATTTACTTTTAAGATTCTTAAGTATTTTTCTCAAATTTAAATTATTTTCTTTATGTTTAAAACATTTTTATGATTGCTTAAATTACTTTCCCCAATTTTTAATTGTTTTCATTTTTTTCAATTAATTTGCAATTATTTTGTTTAATTTCAATTATTTTTTGCAATTTTTTTTAATTCTAAAATATTATAAATTTTGTCCTAAATAAATATTTATTCTATTTATATTAATTGATTTTTAATTATTATATTTAAAATATTTATTTCTTCGTATTAGATAAATATTATTTAACGATTTGTTATATTTTTTATTGTATTTTATAATTTCTAAAAGGTATGAAAAACTAATCGCGCGCTGGCGCGCGTTTTATTTTGCTAGTAATAATAATAATCTTTTATTTCTTTTTATTTTATTTGTCACTTATTCATCTGTTTTTTAGAACTATTATTAAATGTTTTTTTTCCCTAAAAGTATCATAATTATTTATGTCATTTAAGGTTTTGATATTTTTTTTTATTAGAATGCACGTGGTGATTATCCTCGTATTTCTTTTCGGCCAAGTGGAAATGGTGAAACTGGTAAGTAATAATAATAATTTTTAGTTCTTTATTTTGTTTTATTGTATGTTCATAATTCATTAACTTTTTAAGTTTCTGTAAAATAAAAATATTATACTTCCATGTTTAAGGTTATGTTTTTTGTTATCATTCTCCAGTTACGTAGTAATGGTTAGTGACAGATAAGTAATAATAATAATTTTTAATAATTTTATTTTATTGTAAGCTTCTAATTTATTCATCTTTTTTCTTATTACATTAATTCAATAATTGTATTTTCTTCATTAAAGTATCATATTGATAAATGTCATTTGCAGTTAGGATGTTTGTTTCTATTGTAATTCAATAATTACATTATGTAATAATTATAATTGAAGTTTTTTAACAAGTAATTCATTTTATTAAGTTTATTTAAAGCATTAGTTTATTAAATAATTATTTTAAATTTATAAAATGAGTATAATTATAATAAAGATAATCATAAAATAATTGTAAGTATAGTGAATAATAATAACTTTTTACAATTTCTTTTGTTTCTAAATTTTTAATTTCTTTACATTTGAAACAGTTGTGTTGTTTATTATTTACATTTTTTATTTATTAAATTAAAACTAATAATAATTCATTACTTTTAATTAATATATTGAATTATTTATTATTGTATTGAAAATAATATTTTATTAATTCTTTTAAATTATTATTATATGAGTAATTTAAGGTTAGAATGTTCGTTTCTATTCTATTTCATGTGTTAATCGTTACTAACTTTTATTAAAAAAAAAAAAAACAAGCGCGCCGCGGTGCGCGGGTCGATCTCATTTAAGAAATGGGAAAATTGTCTAGTTTTGGATTTAATAGTAACCAAGATGAAATATTTTATGCGGACTCCCAAAAGTCTAATTTTTAGAGAGAGCTGTGTTACAAACTCGGTAGAATGTGTTGACTGAAATTATAGCAAGTCATTCCCAAGCGAATTAGTCAAATTGTTAAAATAGTAAACTCAATTGTCATAGTGAACTTCAGTTGTCCCCGATGAGTTGAACTTTGCGATGCAAAATGATCCAACAGCGTGATAATTAATTTCATACTAATTCAAAGTTGGCTTCGTGTAACAAGGGATTGGTCGTGTGCACCCTTCTCCGGTATTTCTCAAGGGTGCTATAACTCGACTCATCTCGACGCTGTTAGACGCGTGCCGCAGGTTTCAAAGTCCGGATCGTGTGGTTGTTTAATGGTGTGGGTGGTATCGTCTTTCCTTGGCATCCATGGCATCTGTTGAACCTCAACGTTGAACTTTCCCCCTTCCGCTGCTTTAACAGGGTATTAGAATTCCTCAATTCTCTTAAATTACCATCATACCTAAAATAATAACCGATATATATTTTATCGAATTATTGGCTTCTTCATTGCTGTTGCACAAGAATTCAATATGGAATTTTGTCAGGCAGTGATTCAGGAGCTGTTCATAAATTACGAAAAATAGAGAGAAAAAATTAGATAATACACTAACGGACAAAATTGTTGGACCACTTACAAAAATGGGATTAAAATGTTGTTAAAATGTTAAACTGTTTTAAAATGTTGATAACTCTGTTAAATATTAGGAAAATAAAAATTTTCATAAACCATTGAAAAGCTTATAAAATTTACCGTTAAATGGTCCTATTTTAAAGCTTTTTCGATTAATAGAAATTGAAATTTAATGTGATAAAGGCAGGTGAATTTTTTGATTTTTGTGAATTTTCGCTGTTCAAGTTTGGTGGGCTACATTTTCTAGAAAAGTAATTGGAAAAATGTCAAATTTAGCTAAATTAAACCTTGAACTTTTAGCTTTAAAATAAGCCAAAGAAAATTAAAATATCTTGACTGGTTCAAAAGTTATATGTAGATGTATGATACGAGAGACTGCAACGAATCTAGTGCTGCTCCAACTTTTGGCGCAAATAGGCCGAGAGCGTTGAGTTTTTTATACTATACATTTTCTTATAACTTTTGAACCAGAAAAGATATTTTAATTTTCTTCGGCTTATTTTAAAGCTAAATGTTCAAGGTTTAATTTTGCTTAATTTCAATTTTTTCCAATTACGTTTCTAGAAAATGCAGCCTACGAAACTTGAACAATGAAAATTCACAAAAAATTAAAAATTAATCTGTCTCTATCACACTAAATCTCCATTTCTATTAGTCAAAAATGCTTTAAAATAGGACTATTTAATGGCAAATTTTATGTTATTTAAAGAAAACTTTGACGAGACCAGGTAAATAATATATATATATATATATACCTACTGAGACAGAACAACATGTAATCTTGGAAAATTAAAATAATTAAAATAAGTATGTTCTTTGTAGATTCTGAAGAGGGTTGGCAAATTGCAACCGAAACGTTAATAAAACACGAATTAAAACAAAAAAATAAAATCTTTTTGATTTATGACCAAAAATAAGAAACAAAAATCATCTATTTTATAAAATTAAACAAATTTTGTCGAAACCAGAGAAAACATCAACTTTATAATTATATACAATTTGTTTTTCCTAAAATATTTTAATTATATATAATAATTTACAAGTTTCTTTCATTTATTTATTTTTTCATTCTGTTTACACTTGAAGTTTGTCATTAAATGTTTTTTTAAACTTGCATTCATTAAAAGTTCAATTAATTTCTGCAATTTTTAATTATTTCCATTATTTCCCACTTTTTTCCCTAAATCTTAAATCTACTTTCCGCAAATTTCTATTATTGTCTTCAATTTTTTCAATCTCTTTTTCAATTTTAATTATTTTTTCTTTGACAATAAAACAATTTTATTATTTATTGCTAAATTTTATATTACTTATCACAAATTTAAATTCATTTTTTAATTTAACATTACCATTTTGTAGAGAACTGATATTCAGTCCGATTTATTGATTTTGTAAGTGATCGTATGACCAAAGAAATGTTTTTGACTATTAAATTTATCGCAATCAAAATCAGAAATTTAAAAATTTTCTAAATTCTATCCTTCTTTTGAAATTTTTACTTGTCTCAATTAATATTCTGAACTTTCAAATATATATCTCAATATTCAATCGTTTCGTTCAATATTAATTTCTTTTTATCATTTTGCAATTATTTTCTCCAAATATTAATAGTTTTAATTATTTTTAAACTAATTTTCTAAGTTTTCAATTATTATATCAAATTTAGATTATTTTCTTCAATTTTCAATTTTTAAGCGATTTTTCAATTATTTTCTTTTACTTACAAATAAACTTTGTACTTTTTCTATTATTTTCTCCAATTTCTAATTATTTTCAATCTTTTGGCATAATTTTCAAAACTTTTAATCATTTTTTTTAATATTCTGCAATTTTTTAAATTATTTATTGCAAATATCATTTCTTTTCAACTTATCATTGTTTTTATTATATTTCAATTATTTTCTTCAAGTTTCAAAATTTAAAATCATTTTTCTACTATTTTCCCCGATTTTTAAATATTCTTATTTTAAAAAATTATTTTCTAAGATTTTCAATTATTTTTCATTAATTTTTAATTATTTTCAATTTTTTTTATAATTTCAAAAATTTTAAACTATTTATTTGATATTTTAATTATTAAATTTAATTTTTTTCAGAAAGTTTTTAATTACTTATTTTAAATTTCTATTATTTTGTTCAATTTTTAATTACATCTATGATTTTCTTGTATTTTATGCAGTTATATTCTGTAATTTTTGCAATTATTTTCTTCAATTTTTAATCATTTTCATTATTTCTAAATTCATTTCCCAAATTTTTAATTATTTATCTCAATTTCAATAATCTTTTTTACTTTTATAACTTCTCCAATTTTTATTTTAGAATGATAAGTCCTGTGGATAAAATATTCTAGATTAAAAGACGAACTTATTGGTCCATATAAAGTATATATTTTCTGAAAAGTGATAGAATTAATGGCTATTTTTTATTTTCGTAAAAAATGTGTAGAACATAAAATGTGTATTTTTATAAGCTCTACAACTTTTGTCTAATTTTTTTTTCATATTTTGAATATTTTATGAGATAATAGCAAAAATCATTTAATTATTGTAGTAGTTTTTTATGGTTTTCACCGTGAAAAAAAAAGTTTATTGGGTCATAAATTTCTATTACCTCAGAAATTATTTTCTGTATCTCCATTTAGAAAACTTTGTTACAATTGTAACATAAAAGGTGAGTTTCAAAATATTTTTAATAGTGAAAAAAAACTTGTAATGTTTTCACCTGAAGGTAGGGAGTTATGCATAAATTTGTACTTAATATCGAATCATGATAACGTATCCCTTTCATAATAGCATATTACTGTACAACTTCATATCCTTTTTCAAGATACTTTTTAGCCAACAGCTTGCAACTTACCGTGTGCAATATGTCGTTTAGCAACACACGTGCTCTGTTATGCGAAAGATCTGATCCATTCAGTTTTTGATCCAATTTTTTGTAATTAATAAAAAGGTAGGATATTGCCGTTTCCTCTTAGTTTAGGTTTTTAAATAAGTTATTAACGAAATAAAAAAATTATTTCTATCAATTTATTATAAGGTCAGCAAAATTGGACGATGGTAATGAGTTGGTCTAGTACTTTTATTGCGATTTTAACTACAAATTGCGAAATTACATAAAATAAAAAATTTAGATTCCATTGAGGTATCAAGAGAGCACTATGAAAAATTTATCGGTTTATATAGAATTCCCATGGCATTGGTAGTTGCAATCATCGGAATAAAATATAGAAAAGTTTTCCGTACACATTTCGAACTAGAGGAATTAAAAAATAATCACGTATAGTAAAATGACTGCTTGTTAAAAAACAAAATTTTTATCTAGTGATTTTTTACTATTCTGTTACGTCATGGAAAACATAACGTACAAAAATAATTTTTAAATTCAATCGGTGGTTGAACAGTGAGGGTAAGTTGTACAGGTAAATGAATAGAGAGGCATTTGTACATTATATATATATCTGAATTTATTGTTTACACAAGGGATAATCGACGATAGAAATCTAAAGTGCTGAGGAATTGAGAGAGCGGCGAGAACTGGTGGCAGAGTACGAATAATCTGAAACAGATTATATGTTTAGAAAAGAAATGAGATAAGAGACGAAAGATTAAAATGTTTGTACTTACTTTTATTTTAAATGTGAAGAACTTTTGGTCAAGTCTCAGGAACCAATGTTGCAAATGGTTGTTGAACCTTGGTTGACAGCAAACAAGCAATCAGGCGGCTATGATACAAAGCCGAGGTTGGGCCGACGTTGGCAGGAAACTGGCAACCAGCCAGCTGAGTATGGTCGTGATGTTGGTTGAAACTTGGCAGGATACTGGCAACCGGCCAGCTGAGAATTGTGCTTGATGTTTTGTGAAACTTGGCAGAATACTGGCAATCAGCCAGCTGAGAATTTTCTGCAATGTTGGCCGGACACTGGCGAGATATTGGCAACTAACCCGTTGAACTTTATACAGTAAATTGGTTGAAATACTGTTCGTAGAAAATTGACAATGTAGTCAATTGAGATGATTGTCGAACAGAGTTTCTGGTTGAATCAGACTTGGTATTAAGATTTAATAATCAGAGTTCCGGGGTTTGAATTAGACTGGTCTTTTTCATGTCGCACAGCACTTTATATAGTCTTTTTTAATCGATATCATTTCGGGACTTTTCGAAGCCGTTTCAGAAAGAGTACAGGTTCTATTGATTACCACCTTTATTACAAAACTCCTTGCACGTTACCTTATATGGTATGAATTTAGGGTGTTTCTCTATTTCGTACAATCAATGCGGTGAGAAGAGTCATGATAAACGTTATTGATTCACATTGTTTGCTACCCGTATCATTATGTGATATTATTCACGGTAAAAATTCAGGAATATATATATTAGTCAGAATTAATAAATAATATGTATTCATATAATAATATTAATAAACGTTACATACGTAACAATTCAAATGACTCCGAAAATATTTTTGATTAATTAATTAATTAATTTATAAATTTAAAATACGTAGCTTTCAAGGTTAAAACTGCAGTTAAGCTTCCGCTTCTTGAAGTTGGCTGCAAATCTGGTCAGCTGTTCTCGGGGTCAATGTTGCCAACCTAAAATGACTATAATCATAGTGTCACGACATCTCCACTCTGATATTTATGTTTCTACTTCTGAGCCATTTGCAACCAACTTTAAGAATCGGTCCCTTCCTTATGAAGGGAATTTCTTATGAAGTTTGACAGGAAAAGTATGATAGGCCTGTCATTAACGCGTCCCGAAATTTTTAAAAACTTTTTCGACAGCAACGAGACCACACTCACGACGGATGATACAAGACTAAACGGTTCCCGAGAACAGTAGCTGTTGGCCGTTCGAGGAGGGGTCAGTAATTCCTGATTGGCCGATGAGAACTTGACGTACCGAAATGGAAACAATTAGATTTTCTGCTTACTGTGAAACGTTCTAATTGGTTCGACTTCGGTACATCGAGTGCGCATCGGCCAATCAGCAATTACTAACCCATCCTCCAATGAACAATAGTTACAATTCGCAGCAACTGCTCAGTCTTGTGTCATCTGTCGTGAGTGTAGTCTCGTCGCTATCAATAAAGTTTTTAAAAATTTTCGGGACGCGCTGATAAAGTTAAAGTGAGACTCGCAGAATTGAACCTGGATTTAAATTCTCCTTTAAACAATAAAGTTTTTTAAAACAACAATAATTAAAAATCAATTACAAAATAAACTATATATGTTAATATTTACCTGTGCACTGTTTATCCTGCTAATTTGAAGAGATTGCAAAAAAAAAATCTTTTTCTTGCGTTCACTTTGGAGAGCATACGTTGAATTCGAATTGGAATACGATAAGTAAACTCGTTTACTCGCTGTATAAAGAGTTGATTTAGTTTAGCTCAGGTAGCTGTGTACTGGGATAACCTCTGATTCGACTGCAAGGAAACAATGTCCGGAAAGCAAAGGTAGAGTCTTTTCGGGAAACGCTAGGATTTCAAAATAAGGTACCGACGGGTCACGTACGCGAATCCCAGTTCGTTCGACTGGAAGCTTTCGCTTATCGCGATGCATTTCGATGGCGATAAGATCTCGTGACATGCACCACCAACTCTGTACCCGTAGTTACTGTTCCTGCGAATTCCGTCGCAAGAGTCCCCCATCCTCACGTCTCTTCGATCTACCATCTTATCTTTTTCTTCTCAAACCTTTATTTCTAGACAGTAGAAACCTATTCGCGCGAATAATACAACATAGAAGAGTGAATGCACAAATGGAATTCGAATACAATACGCTCGAGACAGTTTCTATTGAAAACCGTGAGGGAAACAGAAATACATAAAAAGAGATATCTTCTTCGCAACGAATTGTCAAATATTTATATGCAGCCACTCTAGCTTACCAACGAGATGAGTCGTCGAGAAAGGCAACTTAATATGGGATCGGCTTTCAAAGAAAACAAAATAAATCCTATTGAAAAAAGTGTCCCCTTTTTTAACGAGGAATCAGATAAACAATCGAAAAAGAATGCAAGGATAAATAATTTCTTTTTAGGAAGCCGACAGTTTGACTTTATTTATTAGAATACTTAACCTCGCGAATTTTCATTTGTCAGAATGTTTAAATTCTAGAATATAGATTTCTCAGAAATTGTATTTGTCATATTCATTATTTGTCCGAACATTTAACTAACCGAAGTTTTATTTACCAGAATCTCAAACTTCCTAGACACAAAAATTGTAGAATTTATATTTGCCGACACACGGAATGTAGAGTTTCTAAAGGAGCTAACTGATTGGCTGGTAATCTTTCCAGAAATACTACTGGCCAATGAGCGAGGTCTTTTAGAATATCTACATTCCGTGTGTCAGGCAAATGCACATTCTGGAATGTTTGTATTCGGTAAGTTTAAGACTCTGATAAATGAAGTTTCGGTTAGTTAAATGTTCGGGCAAATAATGAATCTGATAAAAACATATTCAAGAATTTAAACATTCTGACAAGTTGAATATTCTGACAGAGTTTTGTATTTTTAAATATTCGGAAAAAAAGTAAGTCTGATAAATACAATTTCTGGAATATGCATATTTAGGAAGTTAAATATTCCGATAAATAAAGTTTTGGGAATCTAAATATCCGGATAAATACATTTTGGTCTGTTATTTTATTATTTTGGTCAAAATGTCGGCTTCCCTTATTTTTAACATTTTGATCAATTCAGAGTTGCATTTGATTTGGTTATTGGAAAATTGGCAAATTAGAGAAGTGATTATTGTAAAATTGGAGAAATTGGAAATTGATAAACTGGAAGATTGGCGTATAGAAAATTGTTTAAAGTTAAATTAAGAAATTGGAAATTTGGTTATTGGAAAATTGAAAAATTTTAAATTGGTAAATTGGAAAATTAACAAAATAGAAAAATTGAAGATTTTTTTATTAGGAAATTGTCAAATTAAGAGCATGTGATGGAGTATGACGTCACTGGTATAGGCAAAATTTGTCCGTAACTTTTCTCTTAAAATATTGAATATTTTGTCATGAAACTTGGTAGAATGACTTAAAATGTCATTAAAAAGGTCTCTCAGACCCGAGTTTGTTTAAATTTTGGCTCAAAATTTATTTTAAAAAAATTTTGCAGTTTTTCGAAAATTTCCCAATATAAATTTTGGGCCAAAATTCAAACGAACTCGGGTCTGAGAGACCTTCCTAATGATATTTTAAGTAATTCTACCAAGTTTTATGAAAAAATATTCAATATTTTAAGAGAAAAGTTACGGACAAATTTTTTTTTTTTCATAACGACAATAAAATTTTGCAAGATGAATACAATGTGTGTTTTTTTTTATTTAATAATAATGTAAGAGCTACTAAGAAAAACTTTTATCTATCGTAAATGCTTGTTCAATTTTAAGGTCGCTATTGCTATCAACTTCTACTCATAGATATGGATATTAAAGAAAAAAAATTTAATTTTTATCAAGAGTCATTTTAATATTTTTATTCAGTTTGACATAACTGTATAAGAAAAAAAAAAGTTTATAAGCAAAATTATGAGAATGTTAATAACTTTCGACACAATGACAGCAGAAAGTTTAATGATTTTTTTTTCTAAAATTGTATTTTTTGGATTCCTAAGGCAAAAAAATAAATGGATTTGTTTGTAATCAATTTGAAATATTTTTTGCATTTAATTTTTTTTCATACATTTTTTAGTTTTAATTAATATTACTATTGTAATTAATTTGGTTTCCTGTTAAAAAAAACATTGTACCTAATTGCAACATTTTAATTAAATCAAGTTTTTTTCATATTTATTTCTATTTAATTAGTTTTAATTTTTACAGTTCATCATTATCATTCAAAAAATATTTTAAATATTTATTGGCTAAATGGTGAATAATTATATGTTTAAAAAATCTTTCAACCAAAAATTCATAACTTATTGGCTGAATATAATTATTTTAGAATAGGTATTTGTTTTTCTTTTGTTTTTATAAAGGCCGTGACTATTCGTACAGAAAATTTGTACGAATAGCCAGACCAAGGTAGAACGGCTATTCGTACAGAAAATTGAAACGGTGTCTTTGGCAGCGTAATACCTTAAGTGTTTTGGTTGTGAAAAATCATAATAAAATTTTGAAAATGTTAAGGGGGGGGGGTTCTTGTGTCACATACAGTGGTCTTTTAACCAAAAGATACCCGTCTAACATTAATTTTCACAAAAAGAAAGACTTTGATAATTTTCTGTACGAATAGCCGCTCCATTGAGGTTTGGCTATTCGTACTTATACAAGCAATTTTCTGATTAGTTGAGATTTTTTGTACGAATAGACACTTTGTTTTATTAAATTGTTCTTTAAAAATGTCCAGGAAGCAAGAAAATATATTATCTACTAGCCTGCATTCTCAAGTTGTACTAAAAAACTTAAAAAGACGTACAGTATAAACTAAACTTATAATTAAAGTTACATTGAATTGCAATATGGCGCATTTTTCAAGAGTATTCTCAGTTGTTTTGATATTAACAATATTCTTTATTGTCAGTATTGTTGCATCACCATGTAAGTGAGAAGTTCAATCATAATTGTGTATTTGAAATCTTGTTTAAAAAATATGATAAATATGATCAAAGAGAATTAATAAGTTCAAAATTCTACCATAGTAACAATAATACAAATGTTACAATTTATATCATATTTTTTGTGTATATAAACTTTTTTCTTTCTTAAAAATCCTATTTTATATTTGATAACAATATAATACCTTCCTTAAAATTAAAAACGCACCTTATTAATTATAAATAATGCATTTTCAAAATAATATCAACATAAAATTTCATAATTTTGATTGCATGTCAAATCTTATAAAATTTCAAAAGATTTGGTTGTTTTTTTATTGCACATATTTATTAGGACTTTTGCAAATTGTACATTACACAGCCACACAAAAAAAAAAGTACCCGAGTTGGGGAATGAGACTACCCATTCCTTATGTATTTTGATGCTCTGAATCCGAATCCGTCCTCAGAATTGGTCCATCAGGTCAAGTTTTGACCCTAACCTTAAAATTAATAAAATTACACTTTTTGAACATTAGAATTTGAACTCGACTTAACTTTAAAACATGCCTAGGACCAATAGAAAGCTTGAATTATTACCTTTAAAACGCTTTTTTAGAAATTGTTCTACGATGATTTTTAACGAAGTTATGATGTTCTACTTAAAATATGACTTTTTTCTATATGTTAAAAACACATCAATTATTGATGTGTTATTGTGCAAAGGAAAAAAATAATTCTAAGTAAAACATCATAACTTCGTTAAAAATCATCGTAGAACAATTTCTAAAAAAGCGTTTTAAAGGTAATAATTCAAGCTTTCTATTGGTTCTAGGCATGTATTAAAGTTAAGTCGAGTTCAAATTCTAATGTTCAAAAAGTGTCATTTTATTAATTTTGAGGTTAGGGTCAAAACTTGACCTGATGGACCAATTCTGAGGACGGATTCGGATTCAGCGCATCAAAATACATAAGGAATGGGTAGTCTTATTTCCCAACTCGGGTACTTTTTTTTTGTGTGGCTGTGTTATTTTTAATTCAATCTTCCCAGCTAAAATTTGACCTACACTGAGAAAAAAATGCTATAGAATCAATTTCATATTGGTTTGATGCAACAAACGGCGTATTCACCAACGTTCAAACAAATATGCTTTGGTTTTAATAGTACATACTTTCATTTTTAATACTATTGATTTGATATAAATTACTTGTAAAACAAATAAATCTCAATTGTCGCAATGAAATATTTTTCCAAAGTAATAAGTAGTGATGCACGTCGAGCAAACGATCTGATCGACTTCACATCTGATCGTCTGTTGTTTGCTCGATTATGATTGATTTGAACAAATTACTTTTTATTTATCTTTTAATAAATAGCATAATTTTTTAAAATATCTTTAAGTAAGTATCCTTTCTTTTTGTTGACACTTTTTATTTTTTACGTGGGTAATTCCATTGGCTTTCGTCGGAGGGATGTTTGCTAAAAATATTTTACTTTAATTTAAATTATCATTTAAAAATTGAATTTTTAAATGAATAAAAAAATATTTATAAAAATCTTTATTTAAAATAAACTCTATAGAGTTTAATAATGACTTATATATAAAACAAGTGTATTTTTGAGATATGCAAGCAACATCCCTCAGACAAAAGTCAATGGAATTACCCACGTTACAGATAAAAAAAGTCAACAAAAAGAAAGGATACTTACTTGAAGATATTTTCAAAAATTATGCTATTTATTAAAAGATAAATAAAAAGTAATTTGTTCAAATCAATCATAATCGAGCAAACAACAGACGATCAGATGTGAAGTCGATCAGATCGTTTGCTCGACGTGCAACACTAGTTATAAGAAAAATTATTTAATAGAAACAAGGAAATTATTAAATCTATAGCATATGTGGAAAATGTGAAAAAAGTGCTCTCGACTGAATAAAATCAGATTATGAAAACTATAGCATATGCTATAAACTTGAGAAGAAAATGTTGAGGTTTCAATAGTACCGTCTCTATAAGTTAAAAAATTTTGACTTTTAAACGAAAAGCATTATTAAATGTAAATATACAAAAATTTAGTTTTACACAATGAGAAAATTATATCTGTAACGATTACAGAGCTGCTATGGTACTGCTCGGACGAAAGGCCACCTTCGGTAAATAGTAAATAAAATGATCTTATAAAAAAAACGAGATTGTCTCATACTATTTAATGTTACAGAAAGAAAAAAATTAACGTACGTAGTGATAAAATTACAGGACAAAATATACTTAACGAGTATTAAAGAGTCTAAGAAATACTTATGTTATAACTTGGAAAAAGATATAAACTCACCGAGAAACTTTACAAAACAGTTCTGTAATTTAACCTGTTCACATATAAAAATATACAGTAGTAAATTTATTAAACATATTATATTCAACTTTCTGTCAATGCAGAATATGTTTATTACTGTTTACCATTATTCAAAGATTAAATATCTTAATTTTTCAAGTAATCGACAATTTTCTTGAGAAAATTATTCTATTCCCGCTAGACAATCGCAATAAAGTTTATATTAAAGAAGACCATAAACGAAACCACTTTTTAATATATATAAAGATTGTAAAAATTTACAAATTTAATATACGAAATTTAAGATGAAAATTTGGCCAAACTCAGAAGATTTCAATTAATCGAGGGTTTCCTTGAAAAAATTAATCTTTTTATGCTAGACAATCGCAATAAAGTTTATACTAAAAAGGGCCATAAACAAAACCACTATTTAATCTTTATAAAGATTGTAAAAAATTTACAAATTTAATATACGAAATTTAAGATGAAAATTTGGCCAGAATCAGAATATTGCAAGTAATTTAAAATTTTTCTTGAAATAATTGATTATTCCCCGCTAGACAATCAGAATAAAGTTTATATTAAAAAAGACCATAAACGAAACCACTTTTCAACATTTATAAAGTTTTTAAAAAATTGAAATATATTATATTCTGGAAAATTTGAACATCTTAAGAACATATTAATTTATCTTAAATTATAATATTGTATAAAACAAATCAATATTTATTTAAAATAATTGCAAGTACTATTGCTTTATATAAATGTGAAATTTCTTTTCATAGTATCATATTTTTAACTTAATAGTTCCATTTATTTAAGTTAGAAAGATAAACATTTAAACTTATAACAGAAAATTTTGTTTTAATGTCATGACATTCTATAGCAGCCGCACTATTGAATTAAAGACATTGTTTTCTCAGTGTCATATGATTAAGGGGAGGGACCGGTGAAATTTTAGCTTATGGAAATTCACGATGTTCAGGGTTACCAATTTTTTTCTTGTGTAATTTTAGACCTAAAATTATGGGATAATGTCAAAAATATAAAAATAAATTTTTTGCGTAGTTTAAGATACATATTCTGGAAAAAATGCAAATTTTGAAAATTAAACCTCTTCCACAATTTTCATTTTTTTTCATCGCCAATTTTTTTGTGGCCTTTTTAAATGTTTTTTTACAATCTCTCGTATGGATTTTAAAATATTTTAATTTTTCAAAAAAATAAAAAATCGTAAAATACTAAAATGGTCCAAAATGCTAGAAAAATTTTTTTTTACACCTTTTGATTGTATATCTATATTCTAGATCCAAAATAAAGTAAGAAAAAAAATTGGCACCCCTGAGCATAGGCTTAAATTTTTTTGGTCTCTCATCTTAAATATTGAACTCCGTCTACAATTTTCATTATTTTTTATTGCCAATTTTTTTTCACGCGATTTTAATGAATCTTTACAATCAAGCGTATGGATTTTGCAAAATTTCTATTTTTTGAAAAAATAAAAATTCGAAAATGGTCAAAAAAATATTGTTTTTTAATTTTTATGTCATACCATAATTCTACATCTAAAATTATGTAAGAAAAAAAATTGAAAAAAATTTTGATGGGCTAAAATTTCACCGGTCCCTTCCCTTAAATTTTTTATTCTTCCTTGTCAAAAAGAAAAAAATACATCAGCTACTGTAACATCTTCAATTAAATGACATTTAACTTTATTTGAGTTTCCTTATTTGAAGCTTTATCTTAATTAAATAAATTAACAATTTAGTTAATTAAAATAATTAAATTAATTCATAAACGATGAAGTTGCTTGTTTAATGCATTCATGAATTTTATAATATTTTTTTTAATATTTTTGAATGTGAATTAAATTCAAATTCAAATAATGAAAAATTTACAACAAAAAATGTGTTTTCAATTTTAAGATTTTAAAAATAGTTTTATATCCCATTATTATTTATGCATACAATAATTGATTTTTTCCGATCTTTTAGTTAGACCTAAACCACCCGACAAATGCCATGGCGGAAAAGGAATATGTGAAACTACGATTTTATGCACCAAAAAGAAGCTACCTCAATCAAATTGTCCCTCAAAATCTGCATTTGGTGTTGAAATAGTATGCTGTGGAGATAATTAAATTAACAGCATAAGTTAAAAACTTTCATGTAAAGGTTGAAAAGATTTCATCAAAAAGATGATTAAATAATGAATAATAAAATAAAAATGAAATAATAACTCGTCTTCAATCAATTTTACAAAACTTCACCTTACCTGTTCCACAATTATCATCGTTTTATCAAAATAAAATTGTAACGATTTATTTATTGACAATCAAATTTAAATTAAAATATTTTGTTCCTTTATACTAGAATCTTGCAATTTCTCAAAATATTAATCTGTGAATTTATTTCCATACAATAAAATTAAGGTATTCGTCAGGAACAATTTATAAAAGTGTTTAACGCGAGACCCGAGGAGCAAAAATATTTTTTAATATTCTTCAGATTTTGGACTTTGAAAATTTAGTTCATTATTTAGATATTTTTTTTCGGGAAATAAAAATGTATTTGGGTATTAGGTATATATGATTTTCTCGAGTTATCGTTTTTATGAATTGAGTACATTTGTCAGAAACGCAAATCTTGTTCAGCTCTTATACTGAAAGATAAGAAGTTGGAGAAATGTTAACTGGAGTCAGTTTCATCTGATAGCCAAATGCACCGTCTATCTTTACAGATTCAGAGTAGATATTCCCGAAAGTGGAAGTGTCGTTTATGAATATTACAACTAGGCTCTAGGCGAATTGGAAACGCGAGATGTTAGACGCTCTTCTCTATCTTGTGACTGTACGTGACTTTACGAAGAAATAAAAGCTGCCCCATAAACCAAACATTAGCACCGATCCGTATCTACGTTTGTTCAACCTACCACGAGAATCTCATTTCATCTTGTTGCACCCTTGGCACCTTTCATGAATAATTTCTTTCACCATTTACGTCCTGGACGTTCTCCCTTGGCACCTGAGACCTCTCTTTTTCTACTTATTTCTATCTCTACTTTTCAGAGCCATATGACACTTTTTCAACACGTGTGTCATTTGGAATTCTCCCCAATTTCCCTTTCATTGATCATCAGGTATCGAAGTAGATCTTAAATTTGTTGCTTTTCGTACTCCCGTGTTGGTAATTAAAAAAGTTTTCCTCTAGGAAAAAGTTCAATCTCGCTTGAAGAAAGGTCATTGTTTAAAAATCTAAGATTTTGGGTAAGACTAAAAAAAATGTGTAGAAAATTTTCTAAAGACCGATGGTTTTTCATTGTCTTCTCACGATTAGCTTGATGGGTTGAATCGTTGTTTAAAACGAGTTTAATTGAATCACCTGGACGCTGCAGAAAAGTCTGAGTAAACGTCCCTTTTCTTTCTTGAGGAAAGAATAAAATCCTTGAAGCAATCGAATTAACGTCACAGTTACCTGGAGCTACTAATTTACCACAGTTTATCACAGCGCATTGATTTAAGAACATTAAAGAACTTTACCGGACAAATGCCTTTGGGTGTTGCGTTTAAAAACATGACTTTTATAAAAAGATTAAGCCTGCATTTACCGCTTTTCTAGAAAAAGAGGCAGCAATGAAAAATAGTTCCGTAAAACTCAATTTCTCATATTTACTTAAGAATGTCGTTGTGCAGCATCCAGAAGAAGTAAAATAGAGGAAAAGAAACAGATGCACTAAAGACGGAAAGATCTGGGTGATGAAGGGAACGGTGAATTCTTTTCATGTGTAGGTTACAGAAAAGTGTCAAACACCTCGTTCATCACACGGGATCATCTTTGTTTTCTCAGAATTATCTTAAAAATTTTCTCAGTTCTTAAAATGCTAGACAAAATTAACGATATTTAAGTAAACATTTTATTGACTGTCAATTATTTCTTTATTGTTTAATTTTGTCTAATTTTTTGCTAAGAAAATCAATATTGAAATGTATATCTTTAATTTCAGTTTGTAAATAAAGTTTATTAATAAATCATATGAATAAGTGACGATATGGAAAAAGCCATGGCAGGTTTTTCATAATTTCTAGTAATTTGAAAAAAAAACTGAGACACAGTTTACCTTATGAGTTCCGGATGAAATATCTGGAAGATGAGAGAGGTGCGTTTCTACTCAATCTTTGGTTGGTCTTGTGGTCTGTTCCAGTTTTTCGTTAAGCAGCTCAGTACCAATCTAAATTTGTTGTACACGATAACGAGATGCGTCTCGAGTGCCGTCAGCCAGGAGACTGAGAAATTGGCAAGAGCGAGGGTCGTATTTATATCAGGCCTCTAGTCGACGCTGCGAAGAAGGGGAAGAGAGCGACGTCCGAGAGAGAGGGAAGAGACCAATGCGAAGAGAGCTCCCTTCTCTCGCGCGTCGCTCTCTTCCCCTTCTTCGCAGCGGCGAGTAGAGGCCTCATATAAATACGACTCTCGCTCTTGCCAGTTCCTCAGTCTCCTGGCTGACGGCACTCGAGGCGCATCTCGGTCTCCTGCATCAAACAACTCTACATTGGTATCAAGCTGCTTAACGAACAACTGGAAAAGCGTCCGTCTGTAATTTCTCTTTTTTGTTTGATATCATATTTAGTCCTGATGAGCTATGTTCACAGCGAAAATGCATTTGACAGAATAAATACATATTTGCAATAGTATGTACATTGACTCATAATTTATTTTAATGAACCAAAGGCCACAATTTGACACATGTTATCTGTAATTTAAAAAAAGAGGAAGCTACGTTTCATCTACAAGTACATTTGTGACGCTACAAAGCGTGTTCTCCTAGGAACTAAAAAATCGACGAAAACAAAATTTTAATTTCCATCACCGAATAATATTTTTCTTAGTCTACGTATGACTTTTTTGCCCAACGATCAAGTTCCGTATAAGGAAAAATTTGCGTCATTACAGAAAGTTCAACGATTCTGAGATTTTGGCACACCAATATCTGTAATTCGAGAAAGGCTTAAATGACCCTTGCGTGATTTTGACTTGAACATGTTACAACAAGCTGTCGATTTCGAGGCACATTCCAGACAATTATATACGTTTACCATAAACGTGTATGATTTTTTATTTTTATTAATTTTTTTAGAATGAAACTGCCGTCTGTCCGTTTATAAAAAAACAGAATCTTAAAATTCAGGGCTTTGACTCTAGAAGCGCACGTGCATGCGTGCGTGCACATATGCAAATCGCAGGTGGTTCACGATGAATTCAAGCTCCATATGGTGGCTCTTTATTATCCGCACGCTCGACAAGCGCATCTTCAACAACAATCGCAAATTACTACATTAAAATTTTCTAAATTCAGACAAGGCCACTGTTGAAGGGTAATCTTCTGAATAAGACCACACGTATTGGCACCTCTAACTGGTTAATTTCTTTTTAGAATTCTTCTAATACAAAAAAGTAATATTTGAACGACTAAAAGTCTACTCTATTGTTATTAACCCTTGGAAAGTATTTCTAAAAAGGGGGAAATTTTTATTTTTCGTAAATGTTTATTAAAAAAAGATATTTTAAAAAATATTAAACTTTGTGAAGGGTTTAGAAAAATACTTGGTTTTTTCAGTATGACAAAAATTCAACAAATTTTGTCTTCCAGAAGATTTCTGCATTATTAACTGGACATTGTTACTATAGTAAAAGGTGAAATATATATGAGCATGACGGGATTGGAGCCGATGGAATGTCATCGACTATGCCAGACACCCGACGAGCAAATACCAGAAGACCTTTCTTCCGGAATCTTTGGAATCTGACGTTCCTACACCTTGCTGTATACTTGACTAAATACTCTTCAGAAATAGAGTGAAATGACAATGTCGCGTTTCCATATTCATTTTGCTCTAATTAAAATTTCTAGCTTGGTTTAATAAAGGAACAAAAATTGTTGATTTAGCATTAATTTCATAAACTGAGAAAATTACACGCAGCATAAATTTGACTGCAAGTGTAACTTTAACATCCAATCGGATGTACCGTGACGTATCAAAAAATACTATCAATGTTGCTAATTTTGAGAACAGGTTTTCAATATTGCTGCAATTTTTTTTAGGTAGGGTACAGTACAAAACAGTTTTAAACCTATTCTAAAATGGTTTCAAACAGTTTTAAGTTAGATCTAAGTAGTTTTAAACGAGTTCTAAGCAGATTTAGTCAGTTTAGAACCACTTCTAATAGTTTAAAATTAATAATTAATTGTTTAAAACCAATTAAAAACTGTTTGAAACTAGTTCTGAACGATTTTAAATAAGTATTTAACAGTCCTCAACAGTTCTGAACAGTTTTTAACTAGTTATAAACAGTCTTCGGTATTTTTAAGTAATTTAAAGAAGTTAAGAATTGGTTTAGAAAAGTTTTAAACGAGTTCTAAATAGTTTTATGTAGTTTATAACAGTTTTAAACAGTTTGGAACTAGTTATTAAGCATTTGAAAGCAGGTTTAAATTGAATCTAAGAAGTTTTGATTATGTTTTGAACAGATTAACTTATTTAAATCAGTTCTAAACTAGTTTCAAGCAGTTTTTAACAAACTCTAATGAGTATTAAGTAGTAAATAATACTTTTAACAAATCTAAATTGTCATAAACAGTTTTAAAAAAGTTCTAAATAGTTCGAAAAATTTTTAAACAATTTTTAAACACTGTTGAATAGTTCTAAGTGATTTTAAAATGTTTTAAATTTGATATAAGCAAATTTAAACAAATTCTTAACAGTCATTAGTAGTTTCACATTGTTCTAAACTGTTTTATGTAGTTCCAAATGGATTTCAACTGCTTTAAAAAGTTTAAAACTGTTTTAAAAAAGTTCCAAATTGTTTTAAGCTGTTTTAAACATTTTAAAACTGCTCAAACTGTTTTAAACCAGTTAGAAATAGTTTTAAACTGTTCTAAGCTATTTAAAGCAAGTTTAAAAATTTTCAAAATTGTTCTAAACTGTTTCAAAGAAGTTATAAACTGTTTTAAACTCTTTTAAACTTTTCTAAAATGTTTAAAACATTTTCAAATTGCTTTAAAATGTATTAAACAATGTTTGAAACTGTTTTATATTATTTTAAACAGGTTCTAAAGTGTTTTCAACTGGTCCAAACTGTTTTAAACTGCTCTAAACTGCTTGGAACAAGTTTTAAATTGTCTTAAACTGTTTTAAACAGGTTCTAAAGTGTTTTTAACTGCTCCAAACTGTTTTAAACAAGTTTAAAATTGTTCTAATCTGTTCTAAACTGTTCTAAACAAGTTTAAAATGATCTTAAACTGTTCTAAGTTGTTCTAAACTGTTTTAAACAAGTTTAAAATTATCTTAAACGGTTCGAAACTGTTCTAAACTGTTGTAAAAAAGTTTATAATTGTCTTAAACTGTTTTAAAGAAGTTCTAAATTGCTCTAAACTTTTTCAAAAAAGTTCTAAAATGTGTTGAACTGTTTAAAATTTTTCTAAAATGTTTAAAACATTTTCAAATAGTTTCAAAATGTCTTAAGCAATGTTTGAAACTGGTTTATATTGTTTTAAACAGGTTCTAAAGTGTTTTTAACTGTTCCAAACTGTTTTAAACTGTTCTAAACTGTTTTAAACAAGTTTAAAATTGCCTTTAAGTGTTTTAGAAAATTTTAAAATTGTTCTTAACTGTTGCAAAGAAGTTCTAAACTGTTTTGAACTGATTTTAATTTTTCTAAAATATTTTAAACAAGTTTCAAATTGTTTTAAAATGTATTAAACAATGTTTGAAACTGTGTTATATTGTTTTAAACAGGTTCTCAAGTGTTTTTAACTGCTCCAAACTGTTTTAAACTGTTTTAAACTGTTCTAAGCTGTTTTAAACAAGTTTCAAATTGTTTTTAAATATCTTAAACAATGTTGAAATAATTTTAAACTGTTTTAAACATTTTGAAACTGTTTTATATATTTTAAACAGTATTTTAAACTGATTTAAACTGTTTTAAACTGTTCTAAACTATTTTAACCAAGTTTAAAGTTGTTTTAAACCGTTTTAAACAAGTTTAAAATTGTTTTAAATTGTTTTAAAAAAGTTGTAAACTGTTTGAAACAAGTTTTTAATTGTTTTAAAATGTCTTAAAGAATGTTTAAATGGATTTAATCTGTTTTATATTGTTTTAAACATATTTTAAAGTGTTTTGAACTGATTCAAATTGTTCTAAACTGATTCAAACCTTTGAAAACTGTTTTAATCAATTTTTAATCTCCTAAAATAATTTTTAAAGAGTTTAAATTAGTTCTATGTAATTTTTAACAGTTTTTTGTAATAGATCTAAAAATTTTGAACAAGTTTAAACAGTTCTGATCCAGTTCTTAATTTCTTTAAACCAGTACCAAACAATTGTGAACTGCTTCCAAACACTTTTAAAGTAGTTATTAACATGTTAGGTTGTTTCTAATCAGTGATAAACTACTTTCAAATACATTTTAAAGCATTAAGAATTATAAAAATTTGTCACTTGGTAAAATAATACTATAGATGAATAATATTGAACCAATATTATAAAAAAAATTTTAAAAATGTTAAACAATTAACTTAAGATTATTTATTAAAATTTTGAATCATTTCTAGATATCGATTTCTTATTTATTAATCGTTGCTTTTATTTTCGTTTTGCTGTCGAGAGTTCGTTGAACCCCAACCTCTGTTTATAAACTAAATGAACTGGATAATTTCAACTAGAGATTAAGACGTGGAAAAATCAATTTTTATTGTTATTGATAAAAATTCGACAATTATAAACAAATGTTAAATTTGGATAAAAATCAGTAAAGAAGATATCTTTTTATCTACTAATGAATTCTCAGTTCACGCTACACCAATTCTAGATAACTATTAAGCAAATAGAGGTGACGGGGATTTATATATATATATGTATATAGCCCCGTCATGATAGGTGGGATATGATCGTATCTTTGAAGAGCTGTTTCAGGGCAGAAATAAGCGCCCTGTAGAGCAAGAGAAGTATTGTTCGATCGGTGCTATATCAGTGCCTCAATCATAATCATCTTTCGCAGTTAAAGCCAGATTCAGCAGGCGCACGTGCATGGCTTTATTTGCTACTATTGTCCGTCTTTCTTTACACATAATGACTTATCTCAAAGTGTTGGATTCATCTGACTGATGTGACTACCGCCAAGTTATACCCGCAGGGAATATATCTTATTTAATCGTCTCCAAAGTTCAGAATCCACCTTAACTTGACAAATCTATTTAACTTTCTTCTCCAATTTTGTTGTCTTTACTCTCAAATACAAAAAGACACTTTTATGAAAATTAGGTAACTTTTGAAAACTTTTTGATACAATTGTTTTCCATTACGATTTAGGCCTGTTTATAGTGGAGATCCAACTTGCCCCGTAATAACGATATGATAATGAAACTCGGCACTTACTTGAATTTCACCACCTATATTAATTTTTCCGTAGGTGGAAATTAATTCGACCAATAACATTCAAGTAAATTGCCATAGCCCAACTTGCCCCGGTCTCAACGTCTAATCGCTTTAATCTTCACCTAATTTGATTAATTGCAGGGAAAAGTTTCTAATTTGACCTAACAGAGTGTGTCAACGCAAAAAAGCCTTCTCATAAGACATTATCGTTATTAAAAAGTTGTGTCGAGTACACGCAAGAGTTAGCAGGAGACATTTTCAGATTGTTTGGAGATATGATCAATCAAACAGCTGAAGGAATTGGGACCGCCCACGCGATTTTTGGACAGAAACAATTGTATGTATATATATATATATATATATATATATATATATGTGTGTAGAGAGGAAGAAGAAGATGCCGCCAGTGCTGACGCGAATATAATGGCCCGCGGTGGCAATTTGGAGTTTGCCGAACGGGAACGGAACAGAAGCTTTGCGGCGGACCACCAAGTCGACGATTATCTTCGTAGGAACCTCTCACCCTTCTCCTCTACCTTGTTTCCATCACGTCTACCACCACCAGTACCATCAGCATCAACATCAGCATCGGGAAAAAGGTACCAACCGCGGAGAATACGGAATGGACAGGTCTTATGGTGTGTGGAGAGTGGTATGGGGTATCCGACCAAGATTATTTTTGTTTGAGCATCCGAGGAAGATTTGGACTCTGCGGTGGTCGCGTCTGCCTTTTGGTAGCATAGGTGTGGTCGTTGACTACCCCCCCTTTCAGCCCTCGCCTTCCTCCTCAGACTCATTTATAACGCTCACCTGAGAAACACAAAGAGCTCTCCTTTAACCCCGCGCTTTAATGCTTCCCCTCGACCAGCCTCGTCGGACTTGATTATTTTTTGCTCTTCTACATCGTACCTCTTTATTTTCGCCACGTTAAATCGCTTTAGTCTATCGTTCGCGTGGTTACTTCTCTTTATGGCTTTCACTGCTCTTTCCTTGTTTATTGCAGTAATGAACAAGGTATTTTGGGATCAGATATGTTAACGACTTGTTTTTATCACGCAACACGCACTTTTAAATATTTGCCAAGTGAATTTAGACTTGTTAGTTCATTTAGGGTATTACGTCACGTGAAATTCAGAATTTTGCTTCATTCGAACATATTGAATGCGCAGAGGTCTTTGCGCATGAGATATGACGTCACTGTTCTAACTTCAGTTGTTTACTTTCAGGCGCATGAATATTCCCTAAAACCCATTTAGTCTAAACCCCTTTCCTACTAAAGCCATCTAGCTTAAAATGCATTCAGCCAAAATACCATTTAACCTAAAATGCATTCAGCCTAAAACCCATTTAACCTAAATCAAATTAAACCTAAAATGCATTCAGCCTAAAAAACATTTAACCTAAAATGCATTCAGCCTAAAAAACATTTAACCTAAAATGCATTCAGTCTAAATCCCATTTAACCTAAAATGCATTCAGCCTAAGACCCATTTACTCTAAATCCCATTTAACCTAAATTGTATTAAACCTAAAAGGAATTCAGCCTAAAATACATTTAACCTAAAATGCATTCAGCCTGAATCCCATTTAACCTAAATTGTATTCAACCTAAAATACATTCATCCTACGACAAATTTAACCTAAAATGCATTTAGTCTAAATCCTATTTAACCTAAAATGCAATAAGCCTAAAACGCATTAAACCAAAAATGCATTTATCCTAAATCCCATTAAACCTAAAATGCAATTAGCCTAAATCTTATTTAACCTAAATCCCTAAATTGCATTCAGTCTAAAACCCATTTAATCTACATCCCATTTAACCTAAATTCCCTTTAACCGAAAATGCATTCAGCCTTAAAAACATTTAACCTAAAACGCATTTAGTCTAAATCCTATTTAACCTAAAATGCATTCATCCTAAGACCCATTTACCCTAAATCCCATTTAACCTAAAATGCATTCAGCCTACAACAAATTAAACCTAAAATGCATTCAGCCTAAATCCTATTTAACTTAAAATACATTTTGCCTAAAACCCATTTTACCTGAAATACATGTAGCCTTAATCCCATTAAACATGAAATGCATTTAGCTTACAATTTTAACAACTTATATTTTATTTAACATAAATGGCCTTCAGCCTTTAATCCATTTAACCTAAAACTCTTTTAATATAAAAAGCATTCAGCCTAAAACGAATTTAACCTAAAATGCATTTAGCCTAAAACCTATTTAACGTAAATCCCATTTTACCTCAAATCCATTTAACCCAAAATGCAGTCAGCCTAAATACCATTTAGCTTAAAACCCATTAAACTTAAATCCCATTTAACCAGAAATGCTTTCAGCCTAAATTCCTTTAAACCTAAAATGCAGTTAGGCTAAATTTTATTCAACCTAAAACACTTTCAGCCTAAAACAAATTTAACCTAACATGCATTCATCCGAAAACAAATTTAACCTAAAATGCATTCAGTCTAAATCCCATTTAACCTAAAATGCATTCATCCTAAAACCCATTTAACCTAAATCCTATATAACCTAAAATGCATTAAGAGTAAAACCCATTTAATCTTAATCCTATTTAACCCAAATCCCATTTTACACAAATTCTATTTAACCAAAAATGCATTTAACCTACATCCCATTTTACCTAAAATGCATGTAACCTAAATCACATTTAACATAAAATACATTTAGCCTCAATCTTTTTAAACCTAAATCCCATTTAACCTTAATTGCATTTAACCTTAAATACATTTCATCTAAAACTCAGTTAAAAATGCATTTACTCTAAAATTCATTTAACCTAAAATGCATTTAGCCTAAAACCCATTGAACGTAAATCCCATTTTACCTAAAATATATTAAACTTAAAATGCATTTAGATTAAAACCCATTTTATCTAAATCTTATTTAACCTAAATTCTATTTTACCTAAAATGCAGTCAGCCTAAAATCCATTTAACCTTAAATTCATTTAATCTAAATCTCATTAAACCTAAATTGCATTCTGCCTAAATCCCATTTAACAAAAAATTTATTTAGCCTAAATCTCATTTATTAATTGAATTCCATTTAACCTAAAGTGCATTTAGCCTAAATCCCACTGAACCTTTTATGTAATCTGCCTAAAACCATTTGCCCTAAATCTTATTGAAACTAAATTTTACATTATAAATTAAGTTCCATAAAATTTAGGAAACATGATTTTAGGCTATATGCATTTTAGGTTAAATTGGTTTTAGGCTGAATGCATTTTAGGTAAAATGGAATTTAGGTTGAATGGGATTTACTTTAAATAAGATTTAGGCTAAATGAATTTTAGGTTAAATGAGATTTAGGTTAAATGGAATTTAGGTTAAATAGAAATTAGGTTAAATTAGATTTAGGCTAAATGCATTGTAGATTAAATGGGGTTTAGGTTAAATGGGATTTAGGTTAAATAAGATTTCGGCTGAATGCATTTTAGGTTAAATGGATTTTATGTTAAATGGGATTTAGGTTAAATAGGTTTTAGGCTGAATGCATTTTAAGGGAGCGTTCACATATGACGTCACGCTATAGAGGGGAGGGGGGAGTCTTGATTAAACGTGACAAAACGTGACTTGGGGGAATGGGGGTCGTCCTAAACGTAACGTCACGAAATTTTATTTTTATGTTTAATATGAAGTATTTAATACTTAAAGTTCGAGGTATATGATTTGAAACAGTCATTAATGTATTTTTTGTGCAAAAAAAAAATTTTAATCACAGTGTATAATCTATTTATTATCAAATATTACCAAATATTACCAAATATCAGTAATAAACCGAAATGACTGCAAATTTAAAATAATAAAACCGATTGAAAATTATTACTATTGAATTTTTTGTTATTAACGTTGAAAATAAAATTATCATAAAAATAGGGGGGGGGGGGGCAAGAAACGTGACGTACTTTTAGGGGTACGTGTTTACTCTCACGTGACAGAGCGTGACAAGAGGGGGGAGGGGTTAAAAAGTTGAAAAAAATGCGTTACGTCATCTGTGAACGCTCCCTTAGTTTAAATGGGAGTTAGGTTATATGAAATTTAGGTTAAATGGAATTTAGGTTAAATAGAGTTTAGGTTAAATGAGATTTAGGTTGTATAAATTTTAGATGAAATGGGACTTATGCTGAATGCATTTTAGGTTGAATGAATTTTAGGCTGAATGCATTTTAGGTTAAATAGGATTTAGGTTAAAGGAGTTTTAGGTTAAATGGGTTTTAGGCTGAATGTAATTATTAGTTTAAATGGAATTTAAGTTAAAGAAGGTTTAGGCTGAATGCATTTTATGGTAAATATGTTTTAGGCTGAATGCATTTTAGGTTAAATTTGATTTAGTTTGAATGCATTTTAGGTTAAATAGAATTTTACGTAACGTAAATTGCTTACGAGTAACTTCCAGTATATAATAACGTGTTTTTATCGATTTTTTGGAAAAAATGTTTGCCGTCTGTTTTTATTAAATAGTGATTACTTAAAAGTAGTTTGTGCACGAATCAGTTTACTAATAATATTGTCTTTTTTGTACATTTTTCTTGAAATTTTGACTAATTTAAAGGCCCACATTTCCACAATTGTGTACAGTTAATGAAAAGTGTATAATCTTTTTCGGTTTTTCGCAATTTGTAAATTAATACTTGAAATAACCTCAAACTATAAGGCATGCTTTATATAAAAGCAAGAAACAATAAGTAAACTGTCGTGAAACATATTTTGTGTTTTAAAAGACAGTAATATGTTAAAGATTTTTTTTTATTTAAAATAGAAATTAATCATTTAAATTAAAAAAAAAGTTGTTTAAATTAAACTTAATAATAATTATGTTTTTGTAAAAAAAAATGAAATTTTATTTAATTATATTATGTTTGATCCAAAAAAAAAATTTTCTCATTGATATGTGGTCGTTATTGATAAACCTATATATAATTGATTTTTTAACATCGTAAGCCATACCTTGCAAAAATTATCAAAATTGAAGTACCATTAATTTTAATGATATTATTACACGCGCTATCGATTATAAGATTATATTTTTATTTCTCTTCAGGTTTAGTATTATCATTAGTTTTCTTTGTTCTACCTAGCAAATGTATGACCAACAGGAAAAATTTCAATATTATTAAATTGATTAAAAACAATATTTTTTTGATGGAGAGTTTTATTAAAACAGAAATGACATAAATTACTCCAAGAAGCATTCGATCTTTGTCGTTTTGATTCAAACAAAGATAGAGTCAGTTGAAACGTAAATAGAAATGCTCTGAGCGATCCCGAAGAAATCGCAATGATCTTAGGCTCCTCTCAGCGTGAGGACCGGACAGCTTTGAAATTACGATTGTGCTTCTGATGTCTTTGTGAAATCGTTTATGTCACCAGATAAGATCGATTTCTTTACGACAGTCGAGGTAGACAAAAAAGATCAAATCAGCTTCAAAAGAAGCGTCTTAATTTTTGTCCATCCAGTAGTCAGGTTTGAACAAATTTTTCCTAAATATTTTTTTTAATCAACCTTTTGTGAAACCAACACAAAAATACTATTAATCATCATATTAATACTATTTTTGTTTGTATGTATATTTGGCTTTATTTTGGCTCTAATTAATAACTTGTAAATATTTTATCCATAAATATTTATATATATATTTACAATTTCTAATTGTTTAAGGAATAATTGTTAAACAAATTATAAAAAACTTTAATTTTTTAAAAATTTGTTTAAACAATTGGAGATTGTTAACAAACAATAGGGCTAACTTTTTTTTATTTGCCTATGAATAATATAAATATGCCTTATACTGCTTTTAGATAGAGTAATTAATATTATTTGTTACTTTTTGGTTAATTGAACAGAATAGAGAAATTCATGTCCAATTGCCTTGTAATATGAAGTTTATATACATTTATATAATATCCATTTAGTAATTATCTATATTAGTTATTCTATGTCCACTATTGAAATGGAAGTTTATTCAAACTGTCGTGCATTAACACAAGTTTATGCGTGATTGCTTTGAAAATATGGATTATAGTACATTATATAATTACATAAATGTGCCGAATTTCGTACTTTTGGAACAGATAAATTTAATAAATATTCAAGTTTATATAACTCTAAAATTATAACATTAGCATAAATCACATATACTAAATATCGATATTTTTAATTTTCTGCCTTTGTCAACAATTATAATATTTTAACATAAAATTCTAATAATTTTTTAATATGGCGCATTTAACACAACTTTTGTTTTTGATTAATACAATAAGACCTCGAGGAATTATGAGGGCTTGATAAAACCCACATCATGATTTTACTTTGTGTTTTATCCGAGTTAAATAAACTGCTCACATTTTTAAAACTTTTATCTTCCACGGAAATTTTAATAATTCTATTATTTACATTCATTAAGCCACATAAAAAATGCATGACAGATACGAAAAAAGTATTCATTATTTTGAATTTATCATTCGATCATTCTATGACAAAGCAGTCAAAAATTTCTTTCAGCTCGCATGTGTATAAGTTTCCGAGAAATGAGTTGATTGAACTATGACGGAAATAACCAATAATGTTATGACACAAATTCTGTTTTATTCTTTATTTCTAACATCCAGACAGTATGAATTCCATCAAGTCAGTGCATATCCTGTAAATATTATATGAATGCAAACATATGTCATATGCAGACGATGCACGTCTCGGCAAAAATATTTTGTTCCATCGGATTAAGATAAACAATCGTATTTAATTTATTTTCATCAACTCGTCTATTTTTTTGTCGAAAGAAGAGATTATGAGTCATTAGAGACTTGAGAGATAACTGAGCAGACTCGAGAAGACGTGCTACTATTATTCTATAGAGAACAATTTGCTTGCTCTATTGGATAATATCATGGTGGCGCCAACCTGACCTGTATTCATGTCATCGGTACACTGTAACAGGTTGGTATCGAGGTGATGCTCCCCATATCACTTAATTAATTTTATGCGCATTGAACAAAGTCAACAGTACATCCACTGGAACTCGTTAAGATAATCTTATTCGTCATTCAGTAGAAATTTCCCGCAGAGAAATCATTCTAAAGCTAGATTAAGGTTGGGAAAGAGGTGCACACAAATTTTGCTTTGATGAGAATTTCCATTAGCTCTGGTACTTCAATTTCTATTAATAGGATCACGGATTAGAAAAAGACAAATTCGGACAAAGTTGACCTTGTTTGTTAGCGTTTGCATTTTTATTGAAAAATATATCAAATACGGAAACTCATCTACGAATTAACTAATAAAGTCCTAATAGCTGTTTTTATGATGTTAAGTACAATTGGCGCAAATTCGCTTATCATGCTGAAAAACATAAGATTCAGTTTTTTGCGATTATCTCGGTAAATATTGCAAATTTCGAAAATTGTTTTTTATAAAAGTTGTAGGTCTTCTTAAAATACATATTTTATGTGCTATGTAGTTTTTTGGTATCTGTAATAGTTTTTGAGAAAATCTATAGTGAAGTTGCTCGTGTAGTGTGAAGAGATAACAATACTTAACAATCCCTAAAAACTACCCTTAAGAAAAATAATCGATTTTTTTTTAAAACTTACCAATTTCTAGAAAAAAAATTCTAATCAAGTTCCAAAATGGTAATACATACTCAGGAATATACTCCCTAATTTGTCAAGTTAATAACAACAATTATAAACCCTTAGAAAAAACATTTAAGAAAAATAATCGAAAACGAATTTAAAAAACAATACAAATTTATGTAAACAAATTCTAATTAACTTCTAAAATGGTAAAACATACTAAGGAATATTACCCCCTAATTTTTCAAATTTATAACAAGAATTAAAAACTCGAAAAATCCACCCTTAAGCAAAATAATGTGAAAAAGATTTGAAAAAAATTATTAAATTTGTCCAAAAATTACTAATCAAGTTCCAAAAAGGTAAAACATACTCAGGAATATACCCCCTATTTTTTAAATTAATATCAAGAATTAAAAACCTTTAGAAACAACCCTTAATAAAAAAGGAAAAAAATTATTAATTTCTACAAAACAAATATAAAAAAGTTCTAAAATTGTAAAACATACTCAGGAATATACTTCTTAATTTTTCAAATTAATAGCAAGAATTAATAACCCTAAAAAAACAACCCTTAGGAAAAATATTGAAAAAAAAACAATGAAAAAAATTAATAATTTTGTCAAAAAATTACTAATTAAGTTCCAAAAAGGTGAAACATACTTAGGAATATGCATTTTATTTTCCCAAATTGATATCAAATATTATGAACCATTAAAATTTAACCCCAAGTAAAATAATCGAAAATAATTTTAAGAAAAATTATCAATTCCTACAAAAAATTCTATTCAAGTTTCAAAATGGTGAAATACACTCAGGAACACGCCACCTTATTTTTCAAATTAATAGCAAGAATTAATAACCCTAAAATACAAAAATTGAAAAATATTATAAAAAAAATTTGAAAAAAATGAATAAATTTGTCAAAAAATTACTAATCAAGTTCCAAAAAGGTAAAACATACTTAGAAACATGCGTTTTACTTTCCCAAATTGATATCAAACATTATAAACCATTAAAATTTACCCCCAAGTAAAATACTAAAAAATACTTTAAAAGAAAAATTAATAATTTCTACAAAACAAATATAAATAAGTTATAAAATAGTAAAACATACTTAAAAGTGTACCTTCTAATTTCTGAAATTAATAATAACAATTCGAAAAAACAATCGAAAACAAATTTGAAAAAAATTATCAATTAATACAAAAAAAATCTAATTAACTTCAAACATGGTGAAATATACTCAGGAATATACCCCCTAACTTTTTAAATTAATATCAAGAATTAATAACCCTAAAAAACAACCCTTAAGAAAGAAATTGCAAAAAAATTTGAAATAAATTATTAATTTTTACAAAACACATATAAATAAGTTCTAAAATGGTAAAACATATTTGGGATTATACCCCTTAATTTCTCCAATTAATAAAAACAAGACGAAACCCTTACAAACAACCCTAAAAAAAATAATCGAAAACAAATTTAAAAAAAATTATCTGTTAATAGGTACATAAAAATATAATGAAATTCTAAAACGGTAAAAGATACTCAGAAATATTCCCCCTAATTTTTCAATTTAATAGCAAGTATTAATAACCCTAAAAAACAACCCTTAGGAAAAATATTGGAAAAAAATTTTTATAAAAGTTAATTAATTTGTCAATAAATTACTAATTAAGTTCCGAAAAGGTAATAAGACATACTTAGGAAAATGCCTCCTACTTTCTCAAATTGATATCAAACATTATGATCCATTAAAATTCACCCCCAAGTAAAATAATCAAAAATACTTTCGGAAAAAATTATTAATTTCTACAAAACAAATATAAATAAGTTCTAAAATGGTAAAACATATTCAAGAATATACCCTCTAATTTTTCAAATTAATAACAAGAATTAAAAACCAAAAAAAAATTCTTAAGAAAAATAATGGGGAAAAAATTTGAAAAAAATTAATAATTTCTACAAAACAAATATAAATAAGTTCTAAAATAGTAAAACATATTTAGGATTATATAAATAAGTTCTAAAATAGTAAAACATATTTAGGATTATACCACCTAATTTCTTAAATTAATAACAACAATACGAAACCCATAGAAACAACCCTTTAGAAAAACAATCAAAAACGAATTTGAAAAAAATTATCTATTAATACAAAAAAATTATAATCAAATTCTAAAACGATAAAAGATACTCAGAAATATACCCTCTAATTTTTTAATTTAATAACAATAATTAATAACCCTAAAAAAACAACCATTAGGAAAAATATTGGAAAAAAAATTTGAAAAAATTATTAAATTTGTCAATAAATTACTAATCAAGTTTCAAAACGGTAAAACATACTTAGAAAAATGCCCTCTACTTCCTCAAATTGATATCAAACATTATGATTCATTAAACCCTCCCCCCCCCCCCCCCGCCCCCAAGTAAAATAATTAAAAATACTTTCGAAAAAATTATTAATTTCTACAAAACAAATATAAATAAGTTCTAAAATGGTAAAACATACTCAGGAACATACCCCCTAATTTCTTAAATTAATAATAACAATTCGAAAACCTTTGTAACAACCCTTAAGAAAAATAATCGAAAACGAATTTGAAAAAATTATTAATTAATACAAAAAAATTCTAATTAAATTCTAAAATGGTAAAACATACTCAGGAATATACCCTCCAATTGTTTAAATTAATAGCAAGAATTAATAACCCCAAAAAACAACCCTTAGAAAAAATATTGGAAAAAAATTTTTAAAAAAATTATTAAATTTGGCAAAAAATTACTAATCGAGTTCCAAAAAGGTGAAACATACTTAGAAATAGGCTCCTTACTTTCCCAAATTGATATCAAACATTATGAACCATTAAAATTTACCCCCAAGTATATTAATAAAAAATACTTTTGAAAAAATTATTAATTTCTACAAAATAAATATAAATAAATTCTGAAATGGTAAAACATATTTAGGGATTCCCCTTCTTTATTCTTTAAATTAATAACAAGAATTAACAGCTCCTAAAATTCACTTTTAAGTATAATATATGAAAAAAAAATTTGGAATAAATTATTAATTTATGAAAAGTAATACTAATCATGTTTTAAAATGGTGGAATACACCCAGAAGACACAGAAAACTGGGAACATATTTCTGAGTATGTTCCACCATTTTAAAACTTGTTTATATTATTTTGTAGAAATTGATAATTTTTTTCAAAATTATATTCGATTATTTTACTTGGAGGTTGTTTTTACAGGTTGTTAATTTTTGCTATCATTTAGAAAAAGTAAGGGCATATTCCTCAGTAGGTTTCTCCATTTTAGAATTTGATAAGAATTTTTTTGTTGAAATTGATAATTTTTTTCAAATTCTTTTTCGATTGCTTTTCTGAAGGGTAGTTTTTAGGGATTGTTAGTTTTCTTTCACGATTTTAGAACCTAAATATAATTGCTACAAGTCCAGAATAAAAATTATCCTTTTTTGTCTGACTTGTGCGTTTCACTTTATTACTAAGTTAATAGTTTAGGTTATAATGATTAAATACATAAAAGTAATTTGAATGCACAGTTTATTTAAAAGTCACTCCACTATGTTACTGCATAATTGTATGTAATATTTATTAAAGTCTGTCACAATAATTAAATTTCTTAAAAATCTGGCACGGAACTGCTTAATATAATACAAATATTATAATTAGAATCCGACACAATTCGTCTTAATCTAATGCTATCCAGGAGAGTACTGACTCAACCTTTTGTTTATCACAAGTTGTCAACTTCGTCAATATTCGTAAAATTTCGGTACAAGTAAGCCATTTAGTTCTATCTTTACATTTTAATCATTTTCGTAGAAACAATAATTGTTTTCTGGAAATTAATAATTTTTGTCATATTTATTGCTACGTCACGTAAAATACGACAAGTGTGGTTGCTGCGAATTAGATTAACTAATCAGAGAAGTTCTCTATAAATACATGGAAGTTAAAATAAGTGCGACTTTTGTCACATATCTGCGTAGACCGGGTAAAAATAAGTGAAGCTTCAGTGTAGTTTACATATTTTACTTTTTTCATAAAAACCCAACCTCATTGTTTTTACCATATCAAATTCCATCTTCAAGGAAATTATTAATGTTTTATAAAATAAAAACACAGAATGAAAACATTTGTTAAGATTTTATTATGTACATAATTAGTTTCCACATTTTTCAAGATAAAGTCAATACAAAAATAAACGCAAACAAACGCGGTCAAGATTGACTTGTGGTTGCAAATTTGGTATTCTTGATTCGAGACAATTATTATAAAAATTGGTCTTCTGTACAATAAAGGATGACATGAATAGAATGCAAATTAAAAAATATGTATCATTTTCTTAAAAATCAGCACATATGTACAGCGGTGTAAGAACAGCTGGGGTAAGAAGAGCCTGCAACTGTTGCACTTGTCTTCTCCTTTTTCCCTGAAAGTCAGTGAAGATTATAGTTTGCGAGGACCGATCTTTTGTTAATAATGGAAAGGAAAGAGAGTAACTGAGGTGACCGGATATTAAGATGGTGGGTCGCGAAAAAGAGAGTCGTCACGTTACTTTTTTTGTTAATGCTGGTTGCGAACTGGAAATCTCCAGGTGGTGGCGCGTGCTGTCGACAGGTGGTGAGCGCTGAAAACGCGTTCGAAGGATCCCCTCGTCCTTTTTGTATCCGATCTAATTTATCTTTAGTCCGCTCTGTTGAGATAGTCAGCTTCCTTCATATTTCTCGGCCAGTCTCACCCACGCCCACCTACGTAATCCTTAATGCCGATAAATTTACCGCTCCTTACCATTTAAGCGATTTCCTGCTGTCTTCGAGTTGTGCGCATGTAACATAAAGAATTTCAACTTCTTCTGTGACAAATGAGTCGTTCCTTGACTGGTAAAACTTGTAGAATCAAGTTTTAGAAGTAGCCGCGGTGTCTTGAAAGAGCGTGTTTAACTTTTAAAAGAAGATTAAGGGGATTAAGTAGGTTGTTGAATGCTGATGGCGGCTGAGCTGTTTGTGGAAACTTTCTGATGCAATTTAAGTCCAATTAATTACTCAGAGATTTGAATTTTTAAACACATCGCAAGCTCTTCAACAATTACTTGCAGTATAAATTTTCAAAAATAGATTTAAATTACGATAGAGTTAATCTATAATATGATAATCCGCAAGATTCATTCACTCTGTCCACACCTCAATTTTGTCACTTAGATATTTTTTGTTGTTTTCAATCAGAACTGAAATAATGCATATTTTTAAATTAATTATAAATCATATGAGGTTTACTTTATGTATATCTAATTATTAATTGCCTTTTATAATAAAAGTAAAATTATAGGTAATATAATAACAATAAATATGGAAATATCGTCAAGTATTATATCATTCACTTCAAAACTTCCAACGTTATTTTTATTAAAAAAAACTTCTAAATTAAATTTCTTTTATTAAATATTTTATTCTAGATCTCGAAATGCTTCTTTTTTATTGCATTAGGAAACTATTATTAAAGTTATTTAATTCCTAATTAAAAATTAGATACAAGAGATCAATTAAAATTGGAGTCTATTTTTGGATGAGAATCAATTTAACTGCATTTACAGAATATAAGATTAATAAAAAATATAGTTTACAATAAGATATTGAACTGACATTTTGATAGTTGATACACTAACATTTTGGCGAATTAAAATTTAATTCTATTAATACAAAAATTACTTAAAATGTTCATGCGAAGAAGTTTAAATTGGTTGATTTTTAGATTATTGGAAATTGAGATATTTGAAATTTTGAAATATCTATTTACTAAAGGAAATCTAAATTAAGAGTTAAGCATCGATAAATTTGAGTTTTAATTTATTAAAGTTTCAACTAAGTTTCAATTTCAATTGATAAGTAAAATTTTTAATTTTTACTTCTTTTAATCAAACTAATTTTTTATTTATCATTAAATCAATAAATTACTGCCTCTTCTAACCAAAATTTTTTCGATACAAATAACAATTCATTCAAATTTTTATTGGTCTAAATTGTAATAAATAATTTGCCAATTATTTTCTTTAATATTTAATTATTTTAGACATTTTGTAATTATTCTTTCAATAATCAACTGTTTTCTTAAAATTTCAATTGAATTCTTTAATCTTCAATTTACTTCTTTAATTTTTATTTTTTTTCTTCAATTTTCAATTGCATTCTTCGTTTCTCAATTATTTTATTCAATATTCAGTCATTCTCGTAATTTTCACAATTATCAATTATTTTCTTGAAATTTCAATACATTCTTTAATTTTCAATTGATTTATTCAATTTTCATATATTTTCTACAATTTTTCCATAATTTTTATCAGCTTCCAATTGACAATTAAATATTCTTTTTCAATTTTATGATTATTAATGAATTTAAAAAATAATTTTCTTCGAATGCCGATTACTCTCACCATATTTCAAACTTTTCTTTAATTGTTAATTTTTTTAATAGTTAATTATTTTCGTCATACTGTAATTTTTCTTTTAATTATCGATTATTTTCTTGAAATTTCCATTTAATTCTTTAACAATCAATTTATTTCTTCCTTTTTTAATTATTTTCTTTTATTTTCAATTATTTTTATCAATTTTCAATTATTTTCCTCAATTTTCTATAACTTTTTAATGTTTTCAATTATTTTTTTACTCTTAAAAATTGTTTTAAAATTCCAATTCGATTCCAGAACTATTCTCTTCAATTCTTAGTTTTTTTCATCAAATTTAAGTTACACTTTTCAATTTTCAATTATTTTTTTAAATTTTAAATTACATTCTTCAATTTTTATTTCCATTCTTTAGTTTTCAATTGTTTTCTTCTATATTAATTAATTCTCGACTTTTTTCAATTACTTTTTTTTTTTAATTTTTAAGTATATTCTTTAAATTTCAATTTCCATTCGTCAATTTTTAATTACTTTCTTTAATTTTCAATTATTTTTTCACTTTTCATTATTTTTGTCGATTTTAAATCCAGATGTTAAATGTGCAATTATTATCTTCAAATTTAAATCATTTTCATTATTTCTGAAAAATATCCTGAACTTTCAAATATATATTTTAATTTTCAATTATTTTGTTCAATATTCATTTCTTTTTACCATTTTGCAATTATTTTCTTCATCTTTTAATTATTTTAATTATTTTACAATTAATTTTCTAAGTTTTCAGTTACTATCTCAAATTCAGATTATTGTTTTCAATCTTAAATTTTTAAAACGATTTTTTAATTGTTTTCTTTTGCTTAAAAATAAATCCTGTTATTTTTCTATTATTTTCTCCAACTTATAGTTATCTTTATTCTTTTGTCATAATTTTTAAAAATTTTAATTATTTATCTGAAATTTTAAGGGGAGACACCTGTGAAATTTCAATATTTTTTAAATCGCTTTGTTCAGAGGTTACAAAATTTTTTTTAACAAAATTTTGGGTTTAAAGTGACCCTAAAGTGTTAAAACTAATAAAAAATTAAAGCCCTTTTTAAAATTTTCAATTTTTTTAAATGAAAAGTTTTTCATGTGTAATTTTGTTCAAAATTGTAAAAAAACCCGTAAAAAAATTGTCGCTAAAAAAAATTGAAAATTTCAGAAGAAGATAGATATTTTAGATGAGTGAGAATAAAATTTCAACTTGTGGTTGATGATTGTCAATTTTTTTTCTGGTATAATTTTGGACCTAAAATTACAGTATATTTTTAAACAGTAAGAAAAAAGTTTTCTGACAAGAAAAAATTTATTTCTGTTTTTTAAAAAAATAGGAATTTTTTAGTATCTATGCGTAATTTTGTTTAGAATTGTAAAGAAAGTTTGTAAAAAAAATTGGCGATAGAAAATAGTAAAAATTATGAAAGATAGATTTTTAAGAATTTCCATTTTTTCGAAAATAAAAATTTAAACATGTCCAAATTTTCATTTTTTTATTTTTAGATAATTTTATATGACCTGATTTAGCTAGAAAAAATTGGCACCTCTAGGCGTCATAAATTTGGATGGGTTACAATTTCACCGGTGCCTCCCCTTAATTATTTTAATCATATTTCAAATACTTTTTAAAATTTTAAATTATTTTGTATTTTCATCTTACTTCAATTATTCTTTTTAATTTTAAATTATTTTTATCATTTTTCAATTATTTCCCTCAATTTTTAATTATTATTCTCATTTTGTAAAATTATTTTTTAAGATTTTAAAGTATTTTTCTCAAATTTCAATTATTTTTCAATTTTTAATTATCCCCATTTTTTAAAATTAATTTCCAAGATTTTCAAATATTTTTCTCAAATTTTAATTCATTTTTCTTATTAAAAAAATTTTTGCAAGTTTTTCAATTAGGTATTTATTTCAAATTTTATTTATTTTTGTCAACTTTTCAATGTTAATCATATTTCAATTATTAAATATTTTTCTTCAATTTTTAATTATTTTTAATTTTTTTCATAAATTCAAAAATTTTAAACTATCTATTTATCTGCTATTTCCATTATTTTATTCAATTTTCAATTATAACTAAGATATTCTATGTATTTTATGTCTATTCTGTATTTTTGCAATTATTCCTCTTAAATTAAAATTAATAATTGCTCTCTTCAATTTTAAATTACGTTTATCTTTTTTCATTTATTTTCTCTAATTTTTTTTTTTTTTTTTAATAAACTTCTAAAAGTTTCAAGTTTTTCTCTGAAATTTTCTTTAACTTTCCTTTATTTAAAATGTATTATGTAATTTTTTCAATTATTTTCCCAAAGTTTAATTATTTTCTTCAATTTTTAATAATTTTCATCATTTCTGAATTAATTTTCTAAATTTTTAATAATTAATCTGAATTTCAATCAATTTTTCAATTTTCAAATTTTTTCTCAAATTTTTCATTATTATAATTTTTTTCAATCTATTTCTAAGATTTTCAAATATTTTTCTCAAATTTAAATTATTTTTGTAATTTTAAAACATTTCTATGGTTTTTAAATTATTTTTAACAATTGCTTCTTAATAGAGGAAGCTTTGTATTTTTAATTGTTTTCATTATTTTTTTTCAATTAATTTGCAAAATTGAATTTTTTTTTAAATTTCAATTATTTTTTGCATTTTTTTTAATTCTAAAATTTTATATTTTTTGTCGAATGGAGACAAAACTTGTTTTATTTATTTTTAAATATTATATTAAAAATATTTATAATTGTTGATAACAGAAAATGTAGAAAATGTTGTTTAATCTAGTGTTGAATAATATTTTTCATTGATCCTGTATTTTTTCTCGTCCTGTTCTAAAAAGAACGAATAATTGTAGCATCTTTTCCAAGTCTTCTGTTGGTCAATACATATCAATACCCTGGCCGATTAGAAAAAAAAGCGGACAAATTTGACCGCGTTTGTCTGCGTTTATAATTATATTATATTATCCTAATCCAATCCGCCAGGATATTCATTGTAAAATTTCTAATTTATTCACACTTCTTTTTCATTAAATTACTATTATAAACTAATAACACTTTATTAATTATTTCTAATTATCATTAATAGTAATAATATTAATAATTGTTCAATGTTATGAAATTTAATAAAAAAACTTCCGCTCCAGAAGGCGATCGATCGCGTTTATATCAGGAAAGGAAAATTCAACCGTTAAATTGAACAGAACGTTTCAATATTTTTACTATTTTCCGCCCGATTAACAATAGATTGACAGTTGTATTATTTTCTATCTTCTGGTTCTTGCAGCTTTTCTTGAAAACTTGTGTTATCTTCTCCATATTTCGAAGTGAAATATAGCGTTTCCAATATCTTGGCAGGTGGCATAAAAATCTCTCCACGTTGGTTAAACATCCGAATGAAAAGATGAGAGAAGGGTATGAGGGGCAAAGAACGAAGAAAGCTAGGTAAATGTTGAAGGTAGTCTCGTTACAAACATCTGCCTCGTTCCATAAAAAAAAACACTAGTTGTGAGATCTGGTACTTATTAATGCAAAGAGAAGCGAGTGTGAAAAAGAGATGGAAAGAAAAAAAACCAAGTCGCGAGACTCGAGCGTGATCCTCGAGTGGAAGTGAAGGTATTGTTGGTGGTTGGTCCCCTCAAGTCACGTTCTCAATCGTGAAGCCGCTTTGGCTTAATCGTCTTATCCTTTATCCTTATCCCAACCTGACTCGCTGAGCCATACCGACAGCTCCTTGATTCCTAATGGCGTTATTAACCTCGAACAGGTGCAGGCGCAAATAGTTTCGTTACAATCGTTACTCTTCTACTGTAAAAAAAAAAAGTTATATTTGATCAGACACTAGCCAGGTGGGGCCAGAAGGCCCAGTCTCCCCCTCCGAAATTTTTTCTTATACACAGAAAAAAAATAAGAATGTTGTTTTTTGCGAGTAACTCGTAAAAAACTGAAAATTTGTAAAAATGTTTTAGACAAAAGTTGTAGGTGTTATAAAAATCCACATTTTATGTTCTAGGCATTTTTTCCTGAAAATCGATATTTTCCGAGAAAAACACAAAAAAACTTTGCTGCTTCCCGGTTTATGTACACGCAAGTAGTAGAAGGTAACCGCGCGGTCAAAACCCGCGTCGCCGTATAAGCCGCGTCTGTCCATATTTATCAAATAGTTTTTTGCTTTTTTCTCGAAAAATATTCATATTTAGGGAAAACTGTACAGAAAGTAACATTTGTATTTTAAGAAGATTAACAACTTTTGTCTAAAACATTTTAACGAATTTTGCTGTTTTTACGAGCTATACACAAAAAACAATTAATCAACCTCAAACTGTTTACTAAATGATCAAAATTAGAAATCATTTACATGGATTTAAATTTCTGTGCCTGGAGTACAATAGTAAAATAATGCAATTTTCGAATTTAACTCCAGATGAATAAGTTATTCAGATGATCCATTGCAGGAAACGTAAACACGAACTTTGAACTCCCACAGCATTTTAAAAAGTATATAAATTTGAGGTTTGACAAGAAGAATAATGAATAATCTCTTCTAGTCATTCTTCAAATTTATTGAGTACTGCATTTAAAGGATTTTAATAATATATCATAGTAATATTATAATATTAATGTAATATAATAATATTAATAAAATTTAAAATTAATAATAATTTTAAAACAACTACTAAAACATAGTTAATTTGTTTAAAAAAAATTTGTTTCAATAATAAACAATTCAGTAAACAGTTCAACATAAAGGGAGGCGTAGAGAAGAACCGAGGCGTAAAGTCGGAGTGGGGGTAAGAGTGAGAAATAAATTTAACGTCTTTTCTCTTTTGTGAAAATTGAAGCTAGAAAATAACTGATGCGTGTGAATTGAATATAATCGTTGGATTCACTACAAAAATTAATGAGCGTTTTAAGAACAGAAGAGGCACTCTTCATAAATCCCACACAAGGAGTTTTTCACACACATTTTGCAGCGTCACTCTCATTCTAATTTAGGTTATGGTTCTTAAATAATTTCATCCAGGTGGTTTTCTATAGAGATGAAGAGAGATTATGTTTGGCTAAGGTTAATTGACAATTTGTTACCATAACCTCAACACCTAATGTGAAAGATTTTCTAGCTTTGCCACGTGTCGAATTTTCCCTATGTTGGACGATGACCGATTCAAGAAAATATTTCTGCAACGTCATAGACATCAGGTAAAGTTTCTTGAGCAAGTTTTCTTGTGATGGGAAAATTTAATATCCAAAAGAGATAAAATGTCAATTTTATTAGAAATTTTTTTATTAAATATGTAGAAAATAAAATTTTTAGTTTATCATACTTTTTAAAAGCGTATAAATCCGATTTCATTGAGCCTATTTACACAACTGGCTTAAAAATAAGTTTTTCAGGAGGAGACTATGTTAATTGTGGTGTAAAAATATAGTGGGGAGATAAGAGTGAGAGAGAAACTTAGCTTTTCGTCTCTTTTACTCTTATCTCCCCACCCGGAGTTTACGCTACGCCTAAAGTAGACTCATCCTTTAAGTTTGCTTTTTACACAGGCTTTTTAATTTTAAAATTTTTTCTGTAAATAGAATCGTAACTAATAATTTTATTTCCATACAATAAACAAAAAGAACTTGGATTAAAATATCAAATTAAATTCTTATATAAAAGTATAAAATGATTTATTTTGTTGATAATTTAATAATACAATATTCATTCAACTACTGTTCTCAAATTTAAATGTCTGAAATAAACTTATGAAAAATTCATAATTCGATAAAGAAAAGAGGAAACGGGTTTGTTAATTAATTATAACTGTTTAATGACAGGTGAAAATCGAGTACAGTAATTAAATTGTATATAATTAAACCGTCATCATGGATTTTTCATTGACTACAGGAAACTCAGTTTGATTTTAAATAACCTGAAATAAAATATCATTTTAAATAAAATATTTTTAAATGACATGAAATATAAAGTCGAATTAATATTAATTAAAGTTACTGCTTTAAATCAATATAGTTTTGATTTACCTGACATGTTCACGTAATTTATCATAGTTATTATATACTTTATCGATGTGCATTCAGTTAATATATTACGTCTTAAATGTCAGGCGATTCGGCTTTATTGCTGTGAAGTTGAAAATCTCACTTGTTTTATGCACGAATAAAAAATAATCGTGTATGGTATACATTATGATCTAAATTGACATTTATTACGAAAATTGCAAAAAACCATTCTCTCATATTTAATTTATTTGTTTTCATTTTAGCTATTCTAACTATTTTTATATTATTTTCAGTTTTTTTTTTGCACACAAAATTTTAAAAATTAAATCACGTTTTATTTATTTTTGCAAAATTGAAAGTTTATACCAACGAGTGGGCAAATATTTCAGAATAAAAGTGCAAACTAATGTAGTAAGATATTTGGATACAGAATAATATTTTCACCAGGTTTCCTCATCTAACTTCTTAGCATTCCAAATT
The DNA here is from genome assembly GCA_037103525.1 of Ganaspis brasiliensis. Classification (NCBI taxonomy): domain Eukaryota; kingdom Metazoa; phylum Arthropoda; class Insecta; order Hymenoptera; family Figitidae; genus Ganaspis; species Ganaspis brasiliensis. The sequence goes on from JAZKLR010000106.1 coordinate 1,516,496, forward strand.
TTTCACGTATCAAGGGGATATCCTCTGAATTTTTCATGCGCTCACCAATATTTCAATGTGCACGATAGTAGTACCTCCTTTCCGATAATTTATTTCAATAACGAATTTTCATCTTTGCTCTCAAAGAAATCGGCAACGCAGTTTGGTAAAGCTATACGTGATATTTATTAATATAAAATTCAAACTGCCGTAAAATATAAAAAATGACTGTTTTCATATCAGGAAGTTTTATTTATTGCAAACATTCTTTTATTACTTTACTTTTTTAAATATTATTATTATTATTATTAGGTTTTCGACATTTTTTGGTTAAAATATATATCAGGATCAAATTTTAATGGGTCAGGCATTCGGATGAAGGCCTAAAGTAATAGAAAGTGCTCTTCTCCGGGAGATAAAAAAGGTGGAGCTTGAGGCGGAGCTTAGGAAGACTGAAAACAAATGTGATTGGTGCAATGACGTAACTATTAAAGAGCAAAGTGGGGCAGTGCCCCGAGGCCCTTGAGCTCAAGAGACCCACATACAACCCAAATAAACCTTTTTTTTAAGGACAAAATTTATAAAATCTTAGAATTAAAAAAAATGCATAAAATAATTGAAATTAAACAAATTAATTGCAAATTTTGCAAATTAATTGAAAAAAAATGAAATCAATTAAAAATTGGGGAAAGTATTTTAAAAATCATAGAAATGTTTTAAAAATAAATGAAATAATTTAAAATTGAGAGAATTACTTGAAAATCTTAAAAATAAATTGAAAAAAAATTAAATAGTGCAAAATTAGGTAAAATAATTTAAAATTGAAAAAGAATTATTGAAAATTGAGATAAATAATATAAAATTCAAAAAATAATTAATATTTGAGAAAATAGTTGAAAAAATTACATAATATATTTTAAATAAAGGAAAGTTATAGAAGATTTCAGAAGAATACTTAAAACTTTTAGAAGTTCATTGAAAAAAATAAAATAATTGAATATTAGAGAAAATAAATGAAACAAGATAAACATAATTTATAATTGAAGAGAATAATTTTTAATTTAACAGAAATAATTTAAAACTTTTTGGAATTACAAAAAGAACGAAAGTAATTGAAAATTGAAAAAAATAATATGAAAATTATTATAAATAACTAAAAATTGAATGATATAATTTAAATCTTTGGTAAATAGTTTCAAATTTTAAATTGAAGGATATAAATTTTGGAAAATAATTGAAAACTGATTTTACAATTTGAAACAATGATAAGTTATAAAAAAATCATATTTCAGCGAAATAATTGTAAAAATTGCAGAATTTGATTTAAATAAAAAAAAAATATTTGAAATTTGAGAAAAATACATAAAGATCTTAGAAATTAATTGCAAAAAATGAGAATAACTAAAATTTGGAGAAAAGAATTGAAGGAATCTAAAAATAAATTAAATTTCCGATAATTATTAATAAAAAAAATTTTGAAAATATGAAAACAAATGAAAATCATTAAAAATTGAAAAAATTATTGAAATTTAAGAAAAATACCTAAAAATTATTAATTGAAATCCTTCCTCTATGAGGAAGCAAAATTATAAAAATAGTCCAAAATTTAAGAGAATAATTGAAATTCGAAAAAATTAATTAAAAAAATTACGGAATATGTATGAAATAAAAGAAAATAGAATTTTAAAATTATGATAACAATGATAAAATAAAAGTTGAGACAATTAAAAATTGAAAAAAGTAATTGTAGATTTTTGAAAATTGAAAGATAATGATTAAAAATTGGCTTAGGTAATTGAAAAGTGTTAAAAATTACTGCAAATTTATTTGGCAATCGAGGAAAATAATTGAAAAATGATAAAATTTATTCAAAATTGAAAAAAATATTTAAAATATGCTGAAAATAATTAGGATTGAGAAAAATAATTGAAATTTATGATGAAAATAATTTAAATATGAAGGATTGTAAGCAGTAAATAAAATTTGAGAAAATAATAGAAAAAACATAGAGTATATGTTTCAAAAAAAAAAATATTTACTAATTAGATACTTTAAAATTTTAATTAAAGAAAATAATTAAAAAATTTCAGAAATAATCGAAAACTGATGAAAATAGTAATTGAAATTGTAGATAAAAAAATTGAAATTTTTTAAAATTATGCCAAAAGAATGAAAATAATTAACAATCGTAGAACATAATATAAAATTACAGAATTTGTTTTTAAGCAAAAGAAAATAAGTTAAAAATCGTTAAAAAAATTGAAAATTTAAGATAATAATCTAAATTTGAGATAATAACTGAAAATTTAGGAAATTAATTGAAAAATAGTGAAAATATTATATGATGAAGAAAATAATTGCAAAATAATAAATAGAAATGAAAGTTAAACAAAATAAAATAATAATTTATAATAATAATTAATAATTTAAGAACAGTTTAAAAATATGAAATATGATTTAAAATTTTAAAAGAAAAAAACATCTATTGACAAATGCCAGGTATTGACAGAATGAATGAATAAATTAATTAAACTTGTAAATTTTTATATATAATTGAGGCCCTCTTATTTTATCCTACTAGGAAAAAAGTGCACTCCAATTGGAATAAATTTAAATTGATGTGATACTAAAATGAAGAATTTAATTCAAGCTCTTAATAAACAAAACACATTAATAGACACTATACACTTTTACATTAAACACATTTCTGTTAAACTCTTAATAAACAATATACAATAATAGGCACTATTCATTTTCACGTTATACATATTTCCATTCTATTTAATAACTTTCAATACAACGCACTAAATGTATTATCTCTCGTTTCGTTATAGCTTGAAAATTTTGCCTCTTTTCATAAAACGATTAACCATCATTATGCAAGGATTCGCTCGAACAATGATGGGCTTAGCAAATAGTTTATTGTTTGTATTTAGAAATAAAATTTAAATTTGAAGAATATTTGTATAATGAGGTAAAATTTCAGAGAGAGAGAGAAGTTAAAATTTAAATTTAAAGACTTTTTAAATCAGGTGAGAGTTTCCTTTTTCTTTAAATTTTAACGTTTACCTTCTCTCTTTTTCCAAGGAAGCCAGTATAGGAATTTCCTTTTTCGTTAACTTTTAACGCTTTGTCTTCTCTCTCTTACTCACGAAACCAATATAAGAGTTTCCTTTTCTGTCAACTTTTAACGCTTACCTTCAGTACTCGTTTCTTTCATAGGAAAAAAGGAACAGACGTTGTGATTAATTTTAGACGTGTAAGACCCTTTCATAACCTTTTATTGGTCAGTAGTTATAATCGATAGTTTTTAATTTCGACTTTCTGATTGTTATAATAATGTGTAAAGTGAAATATTAAAATTTAATTTCAAACTTACTTTACATGACATTTTATTATTTTAGAAATTTAAAATTATAATAATTTTAATTAAGTTGACCGTCATTTAAAAACTAGGTATGACCTTGAAATTTATGAAAGAAATACCTTTTGAAAAACTTCAGACGTATAAGACCCTTTTTCGCTCTCTCGTTGGTCAACAATATCTTCGATATATAATTTTTTGTTGTTATTTTGATAGTAGTTTACTAAGAATAACATGTTGTTCTCTTTTTATTTTGTAATTTTGTAATATTCAATTTACTTTTGGAGAAAAGTGTTTATTAAAAAAAATCAGTGAAGTGTTTAGTGGTTAATAGTGTTTTAATTTTATAAGAGAAGTGGTGTGTTTATTTAGTGTGCTTTAAGTGTCAATCTTCTGCAGATTTATACGGTTGAGTAATAATAACAATGTTCTTCATTGCTTTCTTCTTATTTAATTAATTTAATTATATTTAACTATTAATATTATATTGAACGAAGTGTCTATTCGTACAGAAAATCTCGACCAATCACAAAATCGTAATGAAATTCCCGACTAATCAGAAAATTGCTTGAATAAGTACGAATAGCTCCTTCTATGATTCGGCTATTCGTACAGAAAATTGTCAAACTCTTCTTATTGTGAAAATTAATGTTACCCGGGTATATTTTGGTTAAAAAACCACTGTATGTGACACAAGAACCCCCCCTAGCATTTCCAAAAATTTTATTATGTTTTTTCACAGCCAAAACAAAAGGTATTACGCTGCCAAAGACAGCTTTTCAATTTTCTGTACGAATAGCCGTTCCACCTTGGTCTGGCTATTCGTACAGAAAATCTGTAAGAATAGTCACGGCCTATATTGAAACATAAAATTAAGTTACTAATTTTGCACTTTCAATTGTAAAGTTTAAGGTTAGGGTATTTTGTTTTATTATTTATGTTCAGACACATTACGATCCTCCTTACATTTGATGACAGGTGAGTAATAATAATAATAATAATAATAATTTTCATCTTTTTTTTAATTGTAAATTGTAAGGAAACAGAGAATTTTATTATTGTTAATTATTATTTTAGTTTTTATCATATTAAGTTAATAGTTTTGCACTTTTAATTGAAAAATAAGACTTGAAGTATTGTTGTTATTTTTTAGAAAAATACATGTCGAAATTATTTGGAGACAGGTTAGAAAGAATAATGTTTTTCATTAATTTCTTTTTATTTTAATGCAAATCTAAAAGTTATAGAGAATTTTATTATTTTTAATTCTTATTATTATTTATATAAAGCTAGATTAGTAGCTTTGAACTTTCAATTTACATACCCTTTTAATCCAATTTTGAGATTCTAAATCACCTTATGTATTGAAACAAACAAATCTACATTTTTGAATCATACAAACATTTCTGTTAGTGTTTATAAAGTATCCACATTTTATTTCACATTTATAATTACTTATTTTTGTACGCATTAGACATTAGTTACTTCATTATTTCACTAAATATAACAAATACTTCATGTTATCTGTCAATTTTTCTTTTCTGCTTAGGTCCGAAACTTTTTGCGCAAGTGCACAAAAAAAGAAATTGAAATGAAAAGTTCTATTGATACCTTGGTGGGAGACCAAAGGGAGACAGTTTATAGTCGACCTTCGTTTAAGTTGTCTCGAAAATTTGAGGGAGTTTCCTGTTTTCAATTCGACAGGTAATTAAAAAACCTAAATCTCTCGCGTTATTTTGCTACTACTTTTCTATTTTAATTACATTTCACCTTGTCAAGTATACTGTGACGCGGTAAAAAGTTACTGTGCCCACTATTTTTAAATTAATTAAAAAATAAGTTATTACACACTAGTCTGGAATCAATTCCAGGCTATTGTTCAGCCTTAATGTAAACTTCGCGATTTTTGCCTGTTATTATTTTGAGTTTACATTATTTAATTTTATAACATATTTCAAATTCACTTTAATTTATATTTATTTTGATTCTCGTCGAGTTTAAGATTTTGTTATCTTAAGATTCGCTTTTATTTTGATTTTGTATTTAATTAATTAAATTGATTGTATAATTTAAACTTCCGGTTTTTACCTGCCAACTTGTCAGATCGGACAATTATTTGTTTTGTGCAATAAACATTAAATGTTCGCACTTTTATTTTACACGCACGAACACTGATTGTTCCGATGTGGAGTTTTCCACATCATAATGAATCGTCGAGGAGGTGGTCCTGGTGATCGTCATCGATTGGCGTTCCTCGGTCGATTGCCGCTCGATTTTAAAATGTGATTCGCGAGAGCGGCACGACGGCGCATGTATCGCCGCATATTGTCTTGTCAACGACGCGTTCTCGCTATCGTGTTATTCTGAACTTGTGTGTTCGACCTGTTGGTCGTATTGTTTATCAAAAGTCCTAGAAACTTTATAAAAATGTAACAAAATAAGTGCCGGAGCTCTATTCGTGGCTATTGTGCCCTATCAAGCGAGTTCCATTATTAACTTTTTTATTTTTATTTCATGGAGTCGGTTCTCCGACTATTTTATTAAAAATAGAGTCAGTGTTCAGTGCGCGTATTTTCGTAAATGTCAGTGCCATGCGGCCGGCTATTTTTGATTTCTTCTAACCTTTTGAAATGGTTTTCATTTAATAAATTCGTTATATTGTGGTTTAAATTAAATTCTTAGTTTATTGCCACTTCTTACTCCTCACTCTCCGGATTATGAGTTAGTCGTGGCTTTATTATATTTTAATTAAAGATTAGAATCATTTGATTAGTTTAATTAGTCTTTTATTTTACTATTATTTTTCATTAAAATAACTTGGCGTCCGGGTTTTGTTTTTATATTGTTTACTTGGTTTTGATTAAATATTCAAAATTAAATTAAGAAACATTAAACATCAAACATAATCTGGAAAAATGCGTCACAATACTTAGACCAGACAATTTTATTCTAACCCTCTGAATATATCTCTTGCTGTTAACTTTTTACCAGAGGATAAATGTAAAGTAGTCGGTTTTGCGGTGCTTTTTCCCCTAAAGGAGTGTCTTCTCCAATTTAGTACAAGTCTCTAGAGAGAGCTCGTGATGTGAATTCTATTTTAGATGATGAAGTCGAGGAGCGCCGCGACAAGACGAGTTGTTGATGAAATGACAAGAGCTCGGCTTCTTGACTCAGTCCTTGACGACATCGTCGCAGCGCTAAAGCCATATATCAAATTTCCAAACTGTGCTGGGCAGGACAATGTGTTCTTGGAACTCATAGGTGGAGTAAGCTAGGAATTTCCACGTATGCCAGTAGATACGAAGCAGAGAACAATAATAGCCATTGTACAAGAGCTTGTTAACGTGGTACGTGAGTGAGAACCGCTCTATCGACGCTCGAGGGTGATTTAATCGTAGATTCGAATGCCGGAAATCAGCATCTAGTCCCCTTTCTTCCCTCTGTTTCTCCCTTGCACTTCTCCTGAATCATAAAGGGTCGTTATGAACCACGCTCTTGATTGGTAGCTCATGTAACGGACATATACAACTGAACGTGAATTTCATGACGTTCTTGTGATCAGCATTGTTGTTTTATTGACATCGATAAATTGCTGGATTATATTTCAAATCTGTTCGCCGAGAATTTATGTACTTTTGAGATCGATTTTAAAACGCTTGCCAGTTTCATGAGAGAGTTTTACTACTGCTTTCTATCCCCGGGACATACACACTCGAAAATCCCGATATTACATATAATAATTTGCCAGTTTTCTGTTTTTCTTGGAGATCAAAAAGGTGGAGCTTGGGGCGGAGCTTAGAGAGACTGAAGACGAATGTGATTGGTGCGAGGGGTCGCTACCTTCGATATTCCTCGTATACCCTCCAGATATTCTCACATATTCCAAAATATTCTTCAGTATTCCTAAACAATTTTCAAACTTCTGATAAACGAAATTCGATAAATGGCTAGAAAATTACACAATTGAAAAAATAAATTAAACAATAAATATTAAATTCAAACAAAATAATGTAAAAATTAAGAAAGTTATAGGAATAGCTGTTGTTAATAATTAAAAATTGAAAGAATGGATTGAAAATGCAAGAAAGTAATTGAAATTGAAGAATATAATTGAAAATTGAAGATAGTAAGTAATAAAAAAATTAAGAAATAAATTGAAAACTGAAAATTTAAATTAAGATTTGAAAAAATAATGAATAATTGAAAAAAAGTTACAAAAACAAAGGAGAAAATAATTAACAATTGAAAACAAAATTCAACAAATTGGATAGATTAATACACAACTAAAAAAATAAAACAATAAAAATTAAATTTAAAAAAAATTATTGTAAAAAAAAAATTACAAAGTTATAGGAATACTTGTTGAAAATAATTATAAAATGAACAACTGGATTGAAAATAAAAAAAAACCGAAATTGAAGAAAATAATTGGAAATTAAAGAAAGCAATTAAAAATTTAAGAAAATAATTAAAAATTGAAGAATGGAATTGAAATATAAAGAATAATAAAATATTGAAAAAAGCGAGAATTATTGAATACAAAAGAGAATTATTGCAAACTGAAAAATGCAATTACAATTTGAAAAACAAATTGAGAATTCCTGGAAATATTTGAACAATTGAATTTGAAATTAAAAAAAACTTATTAATAATCCAAAAAAACTAACCAAATGCGAGAATTTAAAAATTTTAATAAAAATAATTGAAAATTGAAGGAAGTAATTTAAAATTTTAGAAAAATAATTGAAAAACATTTCAAAATGACGAAAATAATTGACAATTGAAAAAAAATCGCAAACTGGCAAAAGTAATTGACAAGAGAGAAAAATAAGAAAAATAAATTGAAGAATAAATCTAAAAGTTTAAAAAAATAAATGAGAATTGAAAAAATTTGTAGGAAATAATTGAAAAAATAATTAAAAAATAACGAGAACAATTGCAAAATGAAAGAAAATATCTGAAAAATGCCGAAAATAATTGACAATTAAAAACAAAATTCGACCAATGGCTAGAATAATAAACAATTAAGAAGAATAAATTAAAAATTTAAACAATAAAAATTAAATGTAAACTAAATAATTTAAAAATTATAAGATTAATTATAACTTGAACAACTAAATTAAAAAAAAATAAATTTAAATTGATGAAATTAATTGATAATTGAAAAATGTAATTTAAATTAAAAAAATATATATAATACAAAAGTTTAAAAAGTAATTTACAGTAATTTACAGAAGAAAATAATTGAAAACTGAAGAATTGAACAATTAAATTGATAATTTAAATCTATTTTTATGATTGTTAAAAAAATTTTGAAAATCAGATTATTATTGAATATTAAAGAATTTATTGAAAATTGAAGAAAATAATTTAAATTTCAAGAATGGAATTAAAGAATGGAATTAAAATTTGTAGAATATAGGTCAAGAATTTTTTATTATTAAAGAAAATAAATGAAAATTTAAAAATAGAATTAAAATTTGTAGAGAATAATGAGGAATTCAAGAAAATTGTTAAAACTACATTTTAAAACAATTTTTATGATTGGAAGAATTAATTAAAAAAGCCGAGAATTTTTCAATATTGACGAATTTTTTGCAAATAGCACAAAAAATTTAAAATTGAAGAATGTAATTAAAATTAGAAAAATATAATTAAAAATTAAAAATGTTATTGATAAAACCCGAGAATTATTGAATGTAGAAAAAATGTTGAAAACTGAAAAATGAAATTAGGTACTAAATTAAAAAAAAAAACTGAGATTTGAAGGAAATTTGTGAACAATTGAATTTAATATTATATAAAATTATTGATAATTGAAAAAAAATTGACGAAAGTCGAAAATTTTTTAATATTAAAGTAATAATTGAAAATTAAAACATAGAATTTTAATTTAGAGAAAGTAATTGAGAATTCAAGAAAATAGTTGTAGAATTGAACAATTAAATAGAATTTTAAAAAAAATTTTATGGGTGAAAAAATAATTGAAAAATAACGAGAACAATTGCAAAATGGAAGAGAATATTTAAAAAATGTGGAAAATAATTGACAATTGAAAACAAAATTCCACAAATGGCTAGAATAATAAACGATTTAAAGAAATAAATTAAAAAATTAAGCAATAAAGATTCAATTTAAACTAAATAATTGAAAAATTAAGAAAAATATAGGAATAATTATAAATTGAACAACTAAATTGAAAAAGAAAAAGAATTGAAATTGATGAAATTAATTAATAATTAAAGAATGTAATTGAAATTTAAAAAAATATAATAAAAAATGTTTAAAAAGTAATTTAAAAAAGCACATAATTGTTAAATACAGAAGAAAATAATTGAAAACTAAAGAATTGAACAATTAAATTGATAATTTAAAACAATTTTTATGATTCTTATAAAAATTTTAAAAATCAGATAATTATTGAATATTAAAGAATTGATTGAAAATTGAATAATTTAAATTTCAAGAGTGGAATTAAAGGATGGAATTAAAATTTTTAGAATATAATGGAACAACTGTATCTAAAATTAAAGAAATTTATTAATATAGAGAAAAATAATTTATATAAGGTCAAGAATTTTTTATTATTAAAGAAAATAATTGAAAATTTAAAAATAGAATTAAAATTTGAACAGAATAATGAGGAATTAAAGAAAATAGTTGTAAGAAATTGAAAAAAGAAGAAAATTCAAGAAAATTGTTGAAACGAAATTTTAAAACAATTTTTATGTTTGGAAAAATTAATTAAAAAAGCCGAGAATTTGTTAATATTGACGAGTTAGTTGCAAAACGCACCAATAATTTAAAATTGAAGAATGTAATTAAAATTAGATAAATATAATTAAAAATTGAAAAAGTTATTGATAAAACCCTAGAATTATTGAATGTAGAAGAAAAAGTTGAAAACTGAAAAATGGAATTACAAAAATAAAAAGAACTGAGAATTGAAGGAAATATTTGAATTGAATTTCATATTAAATAAACTTATTGATAGTAATTGGAAAAAAATTGACCAAAGAAGGACATTTTTAAAAATGAAAGTAATAATTGAAACTTATAAAATGGAATGAAAATTTGAAGAAAGTAATTAAGAATTCAAGAAAATAGTTGTAGAATTGAACAATTGAATTGAAAATTTAAAACAATTTTTATGAGTGAAAAAAATAATTGAAAACATCCGAGAATTATTAAATATTGTGGAATTAATTGATATTCAATGAAAATAATAAATTGAAAAAAGGAAATAATTAAAAATTGAGGACAATAATTAAAATTGTAGAAATAAATTGAAAATTAAGGAATTAAGTTCAAGCTATATGATAATAATTGAAAACTGTAGATAATTTAAGAAAAAATTGTAGGAAAAAAATCAAAATTGTAAAAATCATTTGGGAATTTTAGAAATGTATTGAAATTTCAAGAAAAAAATTGATAATTAAAAAGAGGCGAGAATTATTGAATATTGAATAAAATAAATGAAAATTAAGGAAAATAATTGAAAATTAACGAAAAAACATGGAAATTTAAGAAAAATAAATTGAAGATTAAAGAATTAAATTTAAATATTAAGAAAATATAGGTAATTGATAATTGATGTTTTACTTAAAATCATTTTTTTCTATAACTCACTATTGATGTGTTTTGACCATTTGGAAAAAAGACACATTTTAAGTAAAACATCATAACTTCGTTAAAAATCATCGTAAAACAATTTTTAAAAAAGTTTTTTAAAGGTCATAAATCAAGCTTTCTGTTGATCCTAGTCTTGTACAAATTTTAGGTCCGGTTCAGACTCTATCGAACAAAAAGTATTATTTTATTGATTTTGATGTTAGATGCAAAATCAGACCCGCTGAACAAATTTTGATGGTGAATTCAGACTCAGCGCATCAAAATACAAAGGAAAATATTGGTCTCATGCCCAGATTCGGGAACTTTATTTTTTTTCTGGGGCTGTGTAATTGAATATTAAAGAAAATAATTGAGAAATGCGGGGATGAAATCTTAAATAAATAAACGAAATACAAAAAAACTGGAATTCAGAATAGGTGCGTGCAAAATAGTAAATACGAAGTGAGATAAAATGTAAATTAGTAATAATTATTACTTTGATTAAAAAGTCTTAATTGTGTGATCCATATTTCATGTACATTTGTTATGCGTTGTTATTATTTATCAATTTTTTTCAACCGTATTTTTATATATTACCTCCTCACATTTCCTTCACGCAATCTAATTAATTTGCTTTTATTTAATGGATTCTTATTATTATACTATAATACCAACACCGTTTTAGTACTTATCTCACGTATCCCTTTTTAAATTCACGAATGTTTCACGTTTATCTCACGTACATTTTTATTAATTAATTTTTTACTTACCACGCACGCTTTCCAATTTTCGTATACTACTTTCGCTAAATTAATTATATCAATACACTGGAAAAAAGTTTATTTTATACACATACAATTTTTTAATAAAATCAATTATTTAATTACTCTGTTTTCTATTCGTATAAAAATAGGATCAGCAGTATCAAGCAAAGTGTCACCTCTCAATTTAATATATCCTGGTTCTATAAATTTGTCCTTTTTAATAATATATTTTCGCAGAAGCGTTGCTATTACCACCTTCATTGACATCATTGCGTATACACGTCCTGAAAATTAATTATTCATTCTCTGCATACAATATAGTCAATAATTAAGAACTCATTTACCCGTGAGAAATTCACTAATAATCTGTTCTTTTAAATTTATAATAATTTAAATAACAGCTCTAATTATAATTTTTAAAAAATCAATACTTGTACCTATGCAGTCTCTGCTGCTGAAACTGAACGGTATAAAAGCACATTGATGTCGTTCGTTCGAATTTTCCGGCAAAAATATATCAGGATCGAATTTTAATGGATTTGTCCAAAATTTTTCATTTCGATGCAAACTCAAAAGAAAAATAATGGCTGAACAACCTTTTGGAACTATACAGCTATCATCTACAAATTATAGAGTATCTACACCATAACAAAGTTTTTTAAGCATGTCTTATTTAATTTAAAAAATAATAATTAAATCTAATTTATATATAAGATAATAAAAATAATTTGGTTCAAACCTAATTCAAGATCTTCTGAAACATGACGGCCAACTAGTGGTATCACAGGAAAAAGTCTCATTGTTTCCTTAATTACTCGTTCTAAATACTCAAAATGTTGCAAGTCTTCAAATTTCACTGGGTGAGTTTTCGGATCTTCAGAACCGTAAATACTGTACATTTCTTTATAAACCTTTTCCTGAAAAATGTTTATTAAATATCGTGCCATTACCAAAATATTAAGTACAATGGAAAAATAATCTGAATGTTTTTCAATTTTTCATAAACATTTTTCACCTGTACGTTAGACTGTGTTAACATCAGAAGAACAAAATTGATCGTTCTTGCAACTGTGTCATAGCCCTACAATGCCAAAAAAAGCTAAGTAGTTAAAAATGGACAAAGTATTTGAATCTTTTATCTATAATTTTAAAACACATTGTCATTTTCTTTAATATATAGAAAAATGTTATAATGAAATTAAAAAATTAAAAATTACTGCTAAGGTTATTGCCAATATTTGATCACGAAGTTCCCCGTCATTTAATTGGTTTCCATTGTGTGATAATTGTAATAACAAGTCCAAAGTTGTTTTTTCTTTTGTAGCCATACTCTCTACAAAATCAACTATTCTTAGAATTTTTTTTTTTTTGTAATCGATTTATTGTTATATATTATTTCCCCTTAACCTATTTTTATATATAGTTTACTTAATTTAAAAATGATTACCTCCATCTCTAATTTTATCTTTTTCTAAATTCTCTCTTCTTTTTTGAATCACCTAAAAAATATTTATTCACCCTGCACATTATTTTTGTTCTTTAACAAAATTGTTAAAATAAAATTTGTCAAGCTTACTTCATCCATGAAACTATGAAGATAATTAATACAAGTATAGAAATTTTTCGAAAGCTGGCTAAATTGAAACAAAAAATTGGAATGAAGCCACACTCTAATTAAGCGATCAGCTAAGTAACCAAATACTCTGAAAATGAAGGCACATTTTTTGGATAAATGAAAAAATAGGAATAGCAAAAAATACATGAACATGCCAATTCAGGGAATTATAAATATATCCTAAAAAAGTTATACAACATTGTGTACACTTTTTGTAACTTCGATTCGATAAAACTTACCTCTTATTCAGTGTATAAAATTTTCTAACATCTTCTTCTTGCGATTCTACAGTTACACCCATAGTACTTTCTATAAAATATTTTAAATACATTTGTCATACATATATTTTTTTAATTATTTCATGAATACTTAAATATTAATAATTAATTTCATTTTCTAATTGAGAAAAAAAATTAAAAAGCAGTATAGAATTAAAAATAAATTAATAGTTAGGTACCGGAAATATTAGCGATACTTGTAAATGCAATGTAAGGGAAAATTTCAAATTCTGGACCTCCAACTTTATCCGCTATTGACTGTACTAGTAAATAGGAATTTTTTGAAAAAATGGAAACAAATTGTCTCAAATATTTTGTATTGAAATTTGGTTGAATTATTTTCCGATGAACACGCCATATTTTATCTGTGAGTAAATAAATAAGTAAAAGTGCAGTGAAGGGAATTAATTTCACAATAATTCACAATTGAATCGCCCCGTGCAGAAACCGCTTAAAATGCTGTTTCTGGACGCAGCTTGGCGATTTAATTACAAATTAAAAATTTCTTCTGTAAAAAAAAAAATTTAACGAACTTACGTTCTGCTGTTAATAATCCATTCCCCACCAAAGGTTTTGCGAATGTATAAACAAAATCTTTCTCAACTGTTTTAGGACTTTGAAGTACAGACTGATAGGTGAATAAAAAAATAAGAAATTGTAGAGTCTCATAACATGGAAAAATAAAACAAATTATTTTTAATGTTTACTTTTACTTGTTCTGGATCCGTAATGATAAAAAATATTCGGGAACCAAGCACAACTCTAAATGGTGAGTTGTAGATGTCACTCATTTTTAATACCTGCTTTATAAGGTCTATTAAAAATATAGATAGTGTTAATGTTCGAAATTTATTTAAATATATATATATATTTTTTTTTATTTATAAATAAACACCAATTTGTGGAAATTGCTTACTTACGTGCAGAGTCTCCTAAAAAGTGATAAGCACTTCCAATTAATGGAATAGCTAGTGGTCCATTGATGTGATTTGTTTTGTTGTATAATTCTCTGTTTCCAAAAAAATGGAAAATTCCAAAAAGTACACCAAACACACATGTCAAAATCCACACTATTGTTATCAACATTTTGCAAGTAAACTTTTCGAAATTAATTTAGTAGGAAATCTAATGAATCACTGAATTCTTTACAATGTCAAAAATGCAACTGACACCCTGTCTTTACTGAGTTCTCCTTTTATAAGCGTCATCCACCATCAGGAAATTTTTTTTAATCTGGTTTTACTAGTTTTTTTTTTTAATAGAAATAGCTGGTTATCCTTATGCAAATGTACTATTAAAAAAGATTCGTTTAAAAAAGTTTTAATTCTTCTGTAAAAAACATACCAACGACGATTTTTTGTCACCAAAACGAGTTATAACCAAATTTTTAAAATGTCAGAAAGTTTACTAAGTTTTATTTAAACTATTTTTGCTTACATTTTTTAACATTTAATATGAAAAAAGTTATGAACTATATTTATAAGCATGCATGTAAGTATAAGTATTGTGTAGGTCATACAAAAAAAGCGAATAAGTTGAATTATTTTAAAACTATTAATAATAAATAAATATTAATAACCAAATTTTTAAAATGTTAAAAGGTTTACTAAGTCTTATTTAAACTATTTTTGCTTACATTTTTTAACACTTGATATGAAAAAAGTTATGAACTATATTTATAAGAATGAATGTAAGTATAAGTATTATGTAGGTCATACAAAAAAAGCGAATAAGTTGAATTATTTTTAAAATGTTATGAAAGTTAAGGTTAAAAGGTTTTTTAGAACTTGAAAAAAAAAAGAATACGTAATTATTCACATGATTTACATGAGTTTTAATAACTCACATTTGCATAAAGATTTAATTAGGCTTTATACAATGTACAGATTTATGAGTAAAAATATGACAATTTATGGCATATTAACAAAGTAATATAATTAATATTCTTCAGTATTTTTATAAGTATACGGAAAAAAGCTATTGGAAATTCGGTTAAACTGGCAGACACTTGTTATTTTAATTCTCAACATGAAGTTTTTTATTAACTAAATTGTTATTCATTAAAATATAAAACATTTTTCTAAAATATATAGAATATTCAATAATCTGGTTTTAGTTTAAGGTTATTTTAAGTGTCAATTTAAAAACTGTGAAAAACCGACAAAAATTACATTTGTCATTAATTGTACACAATTGTGGAAATGTGGGGCTTTTGAATTTGTCAAATTTACAAGAAAAATGTACAACAAAGACAATATTTTTAGTAAACTCACTTGTGCACAAAACTTTCAATCACTTCAAATATACCTCAATTTTGCGATAAAATAATAAAACTTCCACATTTAAGTTCCACATTAATCATTTCTTTGTTTTTATTAAAGTGAACTAAAGTTGATTGCAAAAATTTTTTTTTCAAAAAGTCGATAAACACGTGTAATTACTGGAAACCACGCGTACATGTTCTACCGGAAAAATAGACAACTAATTTTAGAACCGTTGGAACAGTGACGCCATATTGAATGCGCAAAGACCTCTGCGCATGAAATATGTTTGAAACAAGCGGAAAATATATTTCTTTCAAGAAAAATACTTCAAACACGTTTGGTTTACTTTTAACAAAATTAAGTTTTTAATCAAACAGATAATTAACTTCAAACTTAAAATACAATTCGATCAAAACTTATCAATCGTTTATTATCAAATGACAATTTTTTTCCAAGGAAAATTCTTTAACGAAACAGCATACACTTATTTGAACTAATTTTAATTTACTCTCTGTTCAAGTCGTAATGTAATGGGCTCAGCAGTGTCCAGTAAAGTATCAGCTTTTAATTTAATATCCCCGGGTTTTGTAAATTTGTCCTTCTTAATAATATATTTGCGCAGAAACGTTACCACTAACACCTTCATCGACATCATGGCATATAAGCGACCTGAAAATTAATTTTGATAAAAAATATACCTGCGATACTATCGACAATTAAAATGTTAATTTTGCGTTACCAATCCTCAAAAAATAGATGAATAATGATAATTTTAACGACATCTAATTAAAATTAAAAAAAACTCAATATATGCACCTATGCATTCTCTGGTACCGTAGCTAAATGGGATAAACGCACATGGATGTCGTTTATTAACATTTTCTGGTAAAAATCTATCAGGATCAAATTTTAATGGATCAGGCCAAAGTTTTTCGTTTCTATGAAGTCCAAGAGAAAAAGGCATTGCTGTACAACCTTTTGGTATAATGTAACCATCTAGAAAATAAGATATGCAGATTGTAATAACTTTTTTTAAATATTTTTTTCCATACTTTTTGAATTAATTGCAACTAGTTTTTAAAGATGTATGCATAATTATATAATACCCAGACGTAAAAAAAAATCATCTATTCATTTCACTATAAGTTTTACCCTGAAAAAAATAAGTCTTAACTCTATAGTCATTCTGTTTACTGTTTACTGGTAATTTTTTACGGATTTTCGCATCAAAATCTTTTTGAACATAATATTTCCTATATCTTTTTATATACTATATATTATGCACCTTCGGTTATAGTTTGCATTATACTGTACGTATATCACACATGTGTTTTTCGCGATCAGCTGTGCTGTCGGCGCCATATTGAATTATCTGCTGGACATAGGCGTAACTACATAGGGACCAGGGTGGACCTAAAAGCCTCTCTGGCCCACCCTAGCAACAATGAGAATTTAAAATGTATTTGAAATAATAAGGATATCTGTAAATATTAAATACAAGTTATTTTTGCGCAAAATGAAACCTTAGCAACTTTACTCAGTTACAAAAAAGATTAATTGACTTTTTGGCACTCTTTATATATATATATATATATATATATATATTTAAATTTCGAAATCCCATCTTCTGATGTCAATAGTAAAATCCAAAACAGTTGCGTAACTTGGATTTGAGGGCCCCCCCTTTCTTAGAAAATTTCAAATAAAAATTTAAGCGATCCTATAGTTGAAATTCAAGGCAACAGTTTTAAATTGAAGAAAACAGAAGTAGAAATTAAAGAAAATAATTCAGAAACGAAAAAATTAATTTTAAAATAACAAGAATTTAAATTAAAAGTTGAAGAAAATCCTTAAAGAATAATCGAAAATTAAAGATTATAAGTTAAAATATACGAAAATAACAATTAACAGATAAGAAATAGACGAAATTTGGAAAAATTAATTTCAAAATAAGAAAAGTGATTGAACTTGAAAACAATACTTTAAATTTAAAAAAAGAACCAAAATTTAGGAAGAAAGTAAATACAAGATCAAAAATCAAAAATTGTAATTAAAATTTGAAGAAAATAATTAAAATTTCAAGAAAACAATTTCATTTTGACTAAACTAACTGAAAATTGAAGAAAATAATGTTAAAAAGAATGTTAATAACATAATTGAAAATTGTACATTTCAAGTTAAAATTGAAGAAAATAATTGAAAGAAGAAGTAATATACTAAAAATGACAAAAGTAATTGAAATTGATTGCAACAGTTTATAACTGAAGAAAGAAAAAGTGAAAATTTAAAAGAATAATTCAAAAAAGAAAACATTCATTTTAAGATGACAAAAAAAAATTTAAATTTAAAAAATTCATTAGAAAAAAAAAATAATTGAAATTGAAGACAATATTGTAAAATTAAAGAATTCCGTTTGACAAAAAATATCAAAAATAATTAAAAATTATAGACTACAAGTAGAAAATTGAAGGAAAAACCGAGAATTAAAGGAAATTATTTCAAAATTGGAAAAACAATTTGAATTGAAGACTATAATTAATTATTAACAAACATATTTGCAAAATTTAAATTTTTATTAAAAATTCAAAAAATAAATAATTGAAACCAGAAAAAAACCATAAAAAATTAAAGAAAATTAGTTTAAAAATTAAAAGTGTAATTGAACCAAAAGGTAATTTTGTTAAATTTAACAAAGTAAATGAAAATCGATGAAAGAAAATAAAAAACATAACAATTAATATAAAAATTAGGAAACAATTTGAATTGAGACAAACATTTATAAAATGTGAAAAATAATTAAGAATTAAAGGCATTGAATAAAAAGGTCGAAAATAATTGAAAAAAGAAATAATCGAAAATTGAAGAAAACATTTAAATGTAAGAAAGATAATTCCAATTGAAGAGAATAATTTAGAATTGTAAAAGAAATTATTATTTGAAGAAATTCAGTATAAAATGATCAATATAATTAAAAAATATAAGTTACGAGTTAAATTTGTAGAAAATAATTGAAGAAACTCATTTAAAAATAGAAAAAGAAATTTAAATTGTAGACAAAACAGATTTAAAGTAAAGAAAATTATATGAAATAAAGAAAACAATTGAAAAACGAAGAAATTGCATTTAAACTTACTTTAAAAAAATTGAAATTTGAATAAAGTGCTTAAAAAGTTACAAGAACAATTGAATTTAAAGGATTCAAATTATAAATTGATGATATTCCTGAAAAAATAATTGGAAATTAAAGACTATAAGATAAAATATGCGAAAATAAGAAAAATAAATGTAATTGAAGACAATAGTTTTTTAAAGAATGAGCTAAAATTCCTAGTGAAATTTCAGGCATCAATAAAAATCAAAAATTTTAATTGAAATTTTAAAAGAAAAAGAATTAAAATTTCAAGAAAACAATTTGACTATGACTAAAATAACTGAAAATTGAAGAAAATAATTTTAGAAAGAAGGTAATTAAGTAATAACAAAAAGAAAAGTGAAAATGAAAATTAAATGAAAGAAAAAAATTGAAAATTTATTGACGAAATTTACTAGAAAATGACAAATATAATTAAAGATTGTTGATTGCAAATTAAATTTGAGAAAATCTTCAAAAATTTTTGTTTGAATTAAAGATTAGAAAAAATTATTAAAATGGCAATAATGTTTCAAAATTGAAGAAACCAATTATATCATTCGTTGAAAAATATCAAAAATAATTGAAAATCGAATAAGGAAAGTAAAAGTTGAAGAAATTCGTTAGAAAATGACAAAAAGTAATTGTAAATTATAGTTTCTATGTTAAAATTAATGGAAATAATTAAAAAAAAACATTGCCCTAAGTTGAATGGAATTTTATGTTTCAAATCGCAAAACAGTGAATTCTTGAAAATGAGAGAAATTTTGTGAAGAATTAAATAGCGCGACCTTTAAAAAGTGATTTAAAAAATTAATCAAAAATATGCGATTCTTTGTTTCTATACCAAAGATCTATATTTTTGGGTTGCGTTATAGAAAATTAAAAGTTGACCTTTGTCTGGAGCACCAAAATATGTAAACTTTTAGCTTAAAGGCCTAGACTCGGCCGACCCAACAAAAATGTTTTAGTTACGCCTATGCTGCTGGATTTTATTCCAGAGGGCCCAACATGAAAACCAGACAATTATAGATATAAGACTTATTTTTCCGTGTAAGTAAAGATCAGTAAAATATTTTTTGGAATAAAATACCTAATATAAGCTCTTCAGAAACTTGTCGACCAGTTAATGGAACAATCGGGAAAAGTCTCATAGTTTCTTTTATAACTCGTTCCAAATATTCAAAATGATACAAGTCCTCATATTTCACTGGATTATTTTCTGGATCGTCAGAACCGTAAATATTATAAATCTCGTTATAAACCTTTTCCTATAAATTTTGAAGTTAAATATCATAATGTTATTGAAACGCAACATTCATAAAAAGAATAATAAAGTTTGCTCGAAATTAAGTATTAATTAAAATAGGATTTAATTAGAATTAGACAAATTTAATAACAAATATATTAGAACAACTTTTTAGAACCTGCACGTCGGGTTGTGCCAACATCAAAAAAATGAAATTCAGTGTTTTTGCAGTTGTATCATAGCCCTGAAATGAACAAAAAATGTTGAATTTCTAAATACCTATGTCAATAAATAAACAAAATGCAAAAAAAAATTACTGCTACGATTATTGTCATCATTTCCTCGCGAAGTTCTCTGTCATTTAACTCTTCTCTATTTTCTGATAACTCTAATAACAAGTCTAAAGTTGTTTTTCCTCGTTTAACTGCACCCTCTGAAAAATTATTCTTTCTGAGAAAACTATAATTTTATGTTATTGTTATTGATTTAATTTTTTAATATTTTAATCAGTTTTGATAACTTTATGATTGAAAAATTAAATACCTTTAAAATAATTACCTTCAAATTGACATTTCTTAAAATATTGTTTTCTTTTTTGTATTTCCTAAAATATTTATATAGTCTTAGAACATTATTTTCTTTTTACTAAAATTGTTTAAATAAAATGTATGAAACTTACTTTATCCATGAAAGTATGAACGTAGTCAACACAGTGTTGGAACTTTTTTGAAAGTTGACTAAATTGAAATAAAAAATTAGGATGCAGCCATACTCGAATAAATCGTTTAAGTAAATAATTAAATATTCTGAAAAAAGTGTAATTTATTAAAAAAATAATAGAATTTATTTTTACGCTTGTTCCACATTTCTAAATATTTTTCACATTTTTTGCAATTTTCAGTAGTTAAAACATACTTTTCATTCACTGTATAAAATTTGATAATATCTTCTTTTTGCGATTCTGCAGAAACACCAATAGAGCTCTCTGAAATAATATTAGAAAAATAAGATTTTAAGAAATTAAATTAGAAATAGAATTCAGGCAAAATTAATATTTACCACAAATATTGCTAATAGTTGTAAAAGTAATATAAGGAGAAATTTCAAATTCAGGTCCTCCAACTTTATTCGCTACTGATTTTACCAGTGAAATGGCATTTTTAGAAAACATTGAAACAAATAATTGCAACAAATTTTTATGAAATGTCGGTTGAATTATTTTCCGATGAATACGCCATATTTTACCTGTGACATTAAGTTTGAGTAAATGTGAATGTACAGTAAAATAAGTTAATATAAGTAAAAACTATTTTCAAAAAAATAACATTAATAACTTACTTTCGGCTGTTACTAATCCATTGCCTAACCAAGGTTTTGCAAAATCATAAAGAGGGTCTTTCTCCGCTGTTTGTGGACTTTTAAGTACAGTCTAAAGAATAAATACAAAACTTTGTGAAAAATAAATTTTAAACTTTAGTATTTTTTATCAATGGAATATTTTAAGGTAAAAATGGAAAGTGATTTTAAGAAATTCTTCACCAATTGTGAGAAAGCTAGGAATTAAAATGCTTAATTAATTTATACATTTTGTGTAAATGTTTTTTAAAAATCTAAAGACGAGTTTTACTTTTATGTGTTCTGCATCCTTGACAAGAATAAGTACTCGGGAACCAAGTACAACTCTAAATGGTGAATTGTAAGTATTGCTCATTTTCATTAACTTCTTTATAAAATCTAGAGGAAATATTCACATTTAGTTAATATTCGAAATTTATGAAAAACAACATCAATTTGTTAAATTTTTGACATACGTGCAGAGTCTCCTAGAAAGTGATAAGCACATCCGATAAGAGGAAAACTTCTAGGTCCATTGATGCTCTTTGTTTTGTTGCACAATTCTCTGTTTCCAAAAAAATGGAAAATTCCAAAAACTATACCAAATACACTTGTTAAAATCCACAATATTGTAACTAACATTTTGCTAAGTGTGTCAATAATTTGAGAAAGTAATTTAAAATAGCGTGTAAATTATATTATTTTTAATCAATATCATGACGGCAACTTATATGATGAATTTATCTTAGTTCTCCTTTTATAGGCTTCATGCTTTATTAACAAAGAATTTTCGTCCTTGTTTTACTAGTTTTTGTAAGTATCTAATATGTTTACTACTCACAATTGCTTTCAATTACAAGAAGATTGTATTTTTTTTAAGTAACACATACTATAAGAGGCAAAAAATTTTATAATAGTTCGTGGAATATGAAGAAAGTAATGTAAATACTACTCTTCAGCAATCGTAATAAATATATGTAAAACGGTAGGTAATTGGTTGAGCAATAAGTATAAATGACAGCTGTTTGTTAAAGTTTCCGGGTTTGTTTTAAAAAAACGTTTTTAGATTAGGGCTTAAAAAACTCATTAAACAAGAAAAATAAATTCATAACAATTTATTTACCAAGGTTTTTGACAATAATAATTTCGATATCTCGTTAGTACTATTTTTTATTCTAATGCAAGTCTGAAATAAAAAGTACATTTACTTGCTCTAGTTTCAGTCAACTCTTTTCTCTATTCGTAAAGTAACAGGTTCTGCAGCATTAAGTAAAGTATCGCCTTTTAATTTAATGTCTCCGGGTTTTGTAAATTTGTCTTTTTTAATAATATATTTACGCAGAAATGTTACTACTATTACTTTCATCGACATCATGGCATATATACGACCTGTAAATTGATTTTGATAAAATATAATGTAATCAGCAATTAAAAACTTGTCTTACGTTACCAATTCTCTAATAGTAGATCAATAATAATAATTGTAATTACATCTAATTAAAATTTATATAAATAAAATATTTGCACCTATGCAATCTCGGGTGCCGAAGCTAAATGGAATAAACGCACATGGATGTCGTTTATTTACATTTTCCGGTAAAAATCTATCAGGATCGAATTTTAGCGGATCAGGAAAAATTTTTTTGTTTCGATGAAGTCCAAGAGAAAAAATAGCTGCTGTACAACCTTTTGGTATAGTGCAGCCATCTGTAAATTAAAATATACACTTTGTCATAATAAATTTTTAAAAATGTATTTAATAAAATGTAAAAGATAATTGTAACTGGTTTTTAAAATTGTATATCTAATGTTTAAAAGAAGTGGCTTTTTATAAATTAAAGATAATCGAATGAACTCTTAGAATATAATACCTATTACAATGTCTTCTGAAACTTGACGTGCAGTTAATGGAACAACCGGGAAAAGTCTCATAGTTTCTTTTATAACTCGTTCCAAATATTCAAAATGATGCAGGTCCTCAAATTTCACTGGATTCTCTTCCGGATCGTCAGAACCGTAAATATTATAAATTTCGTTATAAACCTTTTCCTAAACAATTTTTAAAATATCATTACATTATTCGAACACAAGACTCATTTCTGCAACAATGAAATGTATTTCAAAATAAGTATTAACTTAAAATTTATATTAATAAATAAATGAAATTTCATTAAAATGAGCCAAATTTAATAATTAATATGTTTAGAACATTTCTTTGAACCTGCACGTTGGGTTGTGTCAACATCAAAAAAATAAAATTCAGCGTTCTTGCAGCTGTATCATAGCCCTGAAATGCACAAAAATGTTGACTACAAACAATTGATGTAAATAATTAAATCAAATAATAAAAAAGTTTACTGCGATGATTAATGTCATCATTTCCTCACGCAGCTCTCTGTCATTTAATAGGCTTTCACTGTCTGTTATCTCTAATAATAAGTCCAAATTTGTTTTTCTAGGTTTATTTCTACCTTCTGAAACATAAATTATTCTCCAAACATTACAAATTTCTGTAATTGGCAAAAAATAACTGTGCCAATAGTCTATCAAAATTTTGCTTCATCATGAAAGTAAGATCGTTAATAAAATTCAGTAAATTCCAATCGAGTCATTAGTTTTAATTATTTTTTAGCTTATGTAGATAGAATTCTAAACTTTAAAATATGCATTACCTCGTGTATAACTTTGTGAATTGATTTATTAAAATGATTTATAAAAAAAATATAATTACTCTCATTGATGGAATTTTCAACACTTAAATCAAGTTTGTACTACTTCATTAAAAATAGTTTACAAATTATTACCTTCAACTTCAATTCGTTCTTCTTTAAAATGTTGTTTTCTTTTTTGTATTTCCTAAAATATTTACAGACTCCGATTATTATTTTTTTCTTTCCCAAATTTGTTAAAATAAAATGTACCAAGCTTACTTTATCCATGAAAGCATGAACGTAGCCAATACAATGATAGAATTTTTTTGAAAGTTGACTAAATTGAAATAAATAATCCGAGTGCAGCCATACGCGAATCAAACGATTAAGTAAGTAATGAAATAGTCTGAAAGTAAGGTCAGCTTATATAGTTTCTTAAAAAATAATATAATCTATTTTTACGCTTGTTTCACATTTCTAAAGATTAGTTTGATTAGTATACTTCTCATTCATGGCATGAAATTTAGTAATATCTTCTTTTCGCGATTCTGCACACACACCAATTGAGCTTTCTATAAATATATTTAAAAACAAATTTTTTATATTTTTAAATCTTAATAGAATTAAAATAAACTTAACATTTACCACAAATGTTGCTGATAGTTGAAAATGTAATATAAGGAGAAATTTCAAATTCTGGTCCATCCACTTTATCAGCAACTGATTGGACCATTAAAATTGCATTTTTAGTAAAAATTGAAACATATGATTGTAAAAATTTTTGATTAAAAGTCGGTTGAATTAATTTCCGATGAATGCGCCATATTTTATCTGTGTTATTAAATATGAGTAGATTTAAGTAAAATTACAGTAAAATAAGTTAACAAAATTAAAAACTCTTTTCAGAAAATAATATTTATAACTTACGTTCCGCTGTTACCAATCCATTACCTACCCAAGGTTTTGCAAAATCGTAAATAAAGTCTTTCTCTGCTGTGTGAGGACTTTTAAGAATCGTCTGAAAAGTAAATAAAAAAATTCTAAAGGTGAAATTTAGGTGAATTTCCCATTCGAGAAATATCCAACGCTATAAACTTTGTTAAAAAAGAAAACAGAAATTTCTCAAAAAAATCAATGTTGGTCTTAGGTCTTTCGATTTTTATGAAACTTGGTGAAAATGTAGTATTATATGACAGCACCCTTTGATTTCTTTCTAATAACGATATTTCGTTTCCTTATTTTTTTCTGAGTTGATTAAAAAAAAAAGTTCTGGAGATTTTAAAAACAACCGAGATATTTATTTGAAACATGCTACCCGTGGTTTTTTGGGGTCAATTCCAAAAATATGGACCGCCATACTGGATCCGCCATTTTAAATTTTTGAAATCCGACTTCAGATTCACAATCAGCGACCCCAAAAACCCCCGAGTAGAATGTTTCAAAAAAATCCGATCAATTTCCAAAAATACCGACCGCCATATTGGATCCGCCATTTTGAATTTATGAAATACGACTTCAGATTAACAATCAGCGACCCAAGAAACATTCAGGTACTCCTTTTCATACAAATAAAGAGAGAATTAAAAGATGTATCAACTGGGTGTCAATTTTTTGAAACAAAAATACTGTCGTCGCCATTTTTGGATCCGCCATCTTAATATTTTTGAATGTATGGTTCATCCTTTTGAAGCTTGAATATTGTGGACACGATATTTGTAGGGGCAGAAATTTTCTGATCACTGGTTATGTGAAAAAAAAATCATTTTTGAATAAAACATTTAAAAAATTTGCATTTTTTTCCAAAAAAGTGGTTATAGCTTCTTGGAATTTTATTTTTTTGCAATTTTGATGACAGATTATGAAAGAGTGATAAAAAATACGTAATAAAATGTTATTACGAAAATCAATTTACATGCCTAATAATAAAAATAATTAACTTTGAAAATGCTTGAAAAAACGCGTCCGTGTCCCGGCGTTAAGCTTGCCTGAATTCAGAGAGCGTAGGCCGAGTCACAAAAAGTCCAACATCTCGGTTGTTTTTAAAGTCTCCAGAACTTTTTTTTTTTTAATCAACTCAGAAAAAAATAAGGAAACGAAATATCGTTATTAGAAAGAAATCGTAGGGGTGCTTTTGATCGAAAAAATGAAATCAAAAATTTTTTTGACTTTTTTCGGGTCAAATTTTGAAAAATTTGTTTGGTCTTATATTACGTTCAAAGTGTTGGTATATTATTTATAAACACCATAAATATGAACAATATTGATTGAACTGCCACAAAGTTATTCGTTTTTGGAAAAAACGGTACTTAAAATTTTGACACCCTGTAAAAACCACAATTTTTAAAATTTTCAAAAAATATTTTTGGGCAAAACTTCTGTCTTATAATACTACATTTTCACCAAGTTTCATAAAAATCGAAAGACCCGAGACCAACATTGATTTTTTGAGAAATTTTGACACGTAAGCAAGAATAGAAATTACAAATAAAAAATTAGCAATAATAAAATGATACGGAATCAATAAGGTTTATATAATTGAACTATTTTTAAGTAGAAATAGTTTTTTTGTGAATTGCGTTAGGTATAGATATCGGTAATTCAGATCACTAATTAAAAAATTGAAATTAAGTTTTACTTTTATTTGTTCTGGCTCCGTAAAGAAAATGAATACTCGGGAACCAAGCACCAGTCTATATGGTGAGTTGTAGATATAACTTAGTTTTATTAACTGCTTTATAAAATCTATAAAAAATATTCACATTTAGTTAAGATTAGAAATTTATCAAAAACAACATCAATACGTTGAAATTGTTATCTTACGTGCAGAGTCTCCTATAAACTTAAAAGAACTTCCAATTAATGGAATAGCTAGTGGTCCATTGATGTACTTTGTTTTGTTGTATAATTCTCTGTTTCCAAAAAAATGGAAAATTCCAAAAAGTATAACAAATAAACAAATTAATGACCACAGTATTGAAACCAACATTTTTTAAAAATTCATTTACAATGTTATAAATGAAACTGATACAGTCAGTTTATCTTTGTTCTCCTTTTATAAGCGCTATGCTTAATCAATAAAAAATATGTTTTCTTGTTATGCTAGTTTTTTGTTTTTGCAAAAGTGACAATTAGTCCACAGAAAAATAAGTGATAATATTTAATGCATATAAAATTTTAATTGCTTTCTTTATTCCCTTTAATGCTAATAACTCTTGATTAAATAAAGATTTGATTTTATAAGACAACATACAAAATGAGAAGAATAAAAAATTAAGAATAATTCATCACAAAGTATTTTAATTACTATAATCTTTAGTGCTTATATAAGAATACGAAAAACAAGGTGAATAAGCATTTCATGAATATTTTGCCTTCAGGTTGGCAAAAAGATTCATCTCTTGATGCAGGAAGCAATTTATAAATTCGCTTTTGTAAGGTGTAAAAAAATTATTTACTCTATTCTAGTCATTTATGCTAAGAATAAGTAAATATTATTATTTTAAATTCGTAAAAGCATGGATTATTAAAATTAATTCGAAAATTTATAAATGAAAATTATATTTACAATAATAAAAACCTGGTCTTTTCTTCAATTTATGATATTATATTTCCCATTTTTTTTTAGCTTTCGTGAATAATGTTTTCTATATCTTAGTATTAGTATTTTTAGGGGTAGAAAGTATGCTCACATTCTACAATTATACATTTATTTTCTGTAGCTTAGTTTATTTTTTTGTCTCTCAGATAGTCAGATATTAGCGAAATTAAAATTTTCATTTACTTATAACTTTTGAACCATTCAAAATATTTTAATGTTCTTCGGCTTATTTTAAAGATAAAAGTTTAAGATTTTATGCAGATTAATTTCAAATTTTTCTAATTACTTTTCTAGAAAATGCAGCCTACCAAACTTGAGCAATGAAAATTCACAGAAAACGAAAAATTATTCACCTATCTTGACATTCCTTTGTATTTGACAGTGTGGATCAAAGATTATTTATCTAATAGATCACAGTCAGTTCGGATCACATTTAGGACCACTTCTTTTTCTCGTTTATATAAATGACGTTCGCCCGAATTTTCATTCTTGTCAGGTTCAACTTTTTGCGGATGATTTCAAATTTTATAGATTTGTAAAGAATCATTCTGGATTGTCTTTTGATTCAATCTGAGCTAAATAACTTAGAGAACTGGAGCGAGAGAAATCTTCTTCCTTTAAATTTAAATAAATGCTCAGTAATGTCTTTTACCAAAAAGAGGATTCTCTTGTTTCATCACTATCGGGCAAATGATACTGATTTAAGTAGAGTTGCTCAGATTCATGACCTTGGGGTAATATGACATCGGATCTTTCCTTCAACGACCACATTTCTGTTACTATTAATAAAGCCATTGCAAGTTTACCTTTTATTAGACGACAAGCATCTGTTTTTTAAAATCCGTTAGCTCTAAAGATATTATTCTATTCTCTTGTGAGACCTATTCTTAAATTTTCCTCCGTTATTTGGCATCCTTACTATAACACAAATATGATGCGATTGGAGACAGTTCAAAAATGTTTTTTGCGCTTTGTTGCTAGACAGAATGGTATTCAGACTGATAGACGAATATTCAGCAGTGAGCAGTTTCGGGAATTACTTTGTATGACATCTATTGAATCTAGATTAATGATGGTAGATTTAATATTTCTGTATAAAATTATTCATGGCCTTATAAATTGCTCAGCGCTGTTATCACGAATATCCTTTTTTGCGCCTGTAAGAGATCTTCGCGAAACAACAAGAGATAACTCTCTCTTTTTTATTCCCTCTACTCGTACTAATAATTGATCTAATTCAGTTGTAAACCGTATTATGTATGAGGGTAATAATTTTTGCGAGAATTTAGACTTTTTTATAGCATTGGCAGATCCAGGGGGGGGGGGGGCCACGGGTGCTTGGCCCCCCTCAAAAGCCTCATATTTAACAATGACAGTAAGAGAGATAGCACTATAGTGCTATCTCTTTCTCTCTCATGCAATACCCCCTCCAAAAACCTTCTCTGGATCCGCCACTGCATTATAGCAAGAGTCTTTCATTTAAAATTAAAAAAATTAATCGAAACTAAAGTAGATGATAAACTATTTGGAGAAGTAAAGTCTTATGTTTATGTTAGTGAATTTAAAAAGCGCGGTTTACCACACATTCATTTATTGGTTATATTGGTTTAGTTAAAATTCCAGATGAACATGTTCATTCTACATAACATAAAATTATAATGCAAAATAATATTAATAAACCTTTCTTCAACATTCTAAATGGGATTAGGTATATTATAATTTTTTATAATTATTCTTCATATTCTTCATTTTATTCTTCATCTTTATTTTATTTTATTAATTTTTAGTTAATCAAAATTTGCAAATTGATTTACAAGATGAATCAAAGATCACATTAAGGGGGGAACCTCATTTATTGAGTCAAAAAAATCAATTTTTTGGAAATAATTTTAATCGATTCTATATGTATTCAAGGATATTCCTTCCAAATTTCAAGTCGATATCTGTATTATTGACGGAGTTACAAAATTTTTAGCAGGACGCGTCGGGTGTCTCTTTCATTCCTACGTTGTCGAGGGAAATTTTTACCTAAGTTCAGAGAGTCTATTGTTTGTCAATAGTAGCGGAAGATCAACTTTATGGAGCTGGAATCGCTGATTGGCGTGAAACAGTCGTAAGTTCCAATTATTTGGTATCTTTATGTATGCAAAACTAACGCATTTTTCTCGAAACACCATTTTTTTAATTTTGTGTACATGATTGAGAACGCATTATTGAACCAATCGGGCTTTACCATAGCTCATTTTAAAGATAATTAAATTGTCTTCGATGTGACATTAAGTGTTTTTTGAAAAAAAAAAAAAAAATTTCATACTTTTTTGGAATTTTATAGTCAATTTTTATGCACGAAAAATCACTTTTAACATAAAACTGGGTAAAGAAAATCAATCTCAACATTTTTTCAAAAAAATCGAAATGTCACATCGAAGGTATGATCCTAAAGTTTAAAAAAAAAATTTGGTTTTTTTATTTCAGAAAAAAATTTCTAACCCGAGAATGTACACAAGAAAAATGAGGTGTCATGAACGCGGTGATTGTTTGGACATTAAAAAGTGTTTTTTCTTTCGATCACAAGTTTTATAGACGGTCAATATATGTATTAAAGTACCCTAAAAATTACAAAATTTTTGAAGTTATTTAACCCGAGAAAAAATCCCAAAAATGACGCATTTTTCGACCGCCTAAATGAGGGTACCCCCTTAATAATAAATAGAAGTTAGGTTATATGGAATATAGTCTGAATGCATTTTAGGTTAATTAGATTTTTGGCTGAATGCATCTAAGGCAGAATGGGATTGAGGCTGAATGCAATTTAGGTTGAATGTATTTTAGGTTAAATGGGTTTTAGGCTAAATTCATTTTATGTAGATTGGGATTTAAGCTGAATGACTTTTAGTTTATATGGGTTTTAGACAGAATGCATTTAAGGTAAAATGGGATTAAGTCTGAATGCATTTTGGGTTATATGGGTTTTACGCTGAATGCAATTTCGGATAAATCGAATTTAGGTTCACTGACTTTTAGGTTAAATAGGTTTCAGGCTGAATTCATTTTAGGGAAAACGGGATTTAGGCTAAATGGATTTTAGGTAAAATATATTTTGGCTGAATGAATTTTAGGTTAGTTGGGCTTTAGGCTGAATTCGTTTTAGGTAAAATGGGATTTAGGCTCAATGGATTTTTAGTAAAATGAGATTTAGGCTAAATGCATTTTATGTTAATTTGGTTGTTGGCTGAATGCATGTGAGGTAAAATGGGATTTAGGCTAAATGCATTCTAGGCGATATAGTTTTAGGTTGAATTAATTTTAGGTTATATGGGTTTGTACGCTGAATTCATTTTAGGTAAAATGGGATTTAGGCTGAATTTTTTTAGGTTAAATGGGTTTTAGGCTGAATGCATTTTAGGTTACTTGGGTTTTAGGTTGAATGCATTTTAGGTAAAATGATATTGAGGCTAACTGCACGTTAGGTTAAATGGAATATAGTCTAAATGCATTTTAGGTCAAAGGTGTTTTAGGCTCAATTCATTTTAGGTTAAATGGGTTTTAGGCTAAATACATTTTAGATTAATTGGGTTTAAGGCTGAATGCATTTTAGGTTAAATGAGATTTGGAATAAATTGGGTTAAAGGTATTTTCATTAGTCACTATAACTGCACTTATTTAAAATTTATCAAAATACAATATTTGAACCTATGCAATCTCTGGTGCCGAAGCTAAATGGTAGAAAAGCACATGGATGTCGTACATTTACATTTTCCGGTAAAAATCTATCAGGATCGAATTTTAGCGGATCAGGAAAAATTTTTTCATTTCGATGAAGTCCAAGAGTAAAAATAACTGCCGTACAACCTTTTGATATAGTGCAGCCATCTATAAATTAAAATGTAGGCACTTTGTCATACTAATTTACTTAAAAATATATTTGAGAAAATGTAGAAGATAATTGTTATGTTTTTAAAATTGTATATCTAATGCTTAAAAGATGTGGCTTTTCATAAATTAAAGATAATCAAATGAACTCTTAGAATATAATACCTAATACAATGTCTTCTGAAACTTGACGTGCGGTTACTGGAACGACCGGGAAAAGCCTCATAGTTTCTTTTATTACTCGTTCCAAATATTCAAAATGATGCAAGTCCTCAAAGTTCACTGGATTCTCTTCCGGATGTTCAGAACCGTAAATATTATAAATCTCGTTATAAACCTTTTCCTAAACAATTTTTGAAATAAAATATCATGACATTATTCGAAAACAAGACTAATTCTGCAAACCATGAAGTGTACTTCAAAATAAGTATTAACTTAAAATTTACATTAATAAATAAATGAAATTTCATTAAAATGATCCAAATTTAATAATTAATATGTGTAGAACAGTTTTTAGAACCTGCACGTTGGGTTGTGTCAACATCAGAAAAATAAAATTTAGCGTTTTTGCAGCTGTATCATAGCCCTGAAATGAACAAAAATTTTGACTACTAAAAATTGATGTAAATAATAAAATAAAATAATAAAAAACATACTGCGATGATTAATCTTATCATTTCCTCACGCAGTTCTCTGTCATTTAATTGGCTTTCACTGTCTGCTAACTCTAATAACAAGTCCAAATTTGTTTTTCTAGGTTTATTTCTACCTCCTGCAAAATAGATTATTCTCAAAACATTACAAATTTCTGTGATTGGCAAAAGGTAACTGCGCCAATACTCCATCAAAATCTTGCATCATGAAAGTCTAATCGTTAATAAAATTTAGTAAGTCCCAAACGAGTCATTAGTTTTAACTATATTTTTAGCTTATAAAGATGAAATTCTAAATTTTGGAATATGTAAACTGAAAAAAAATTTAAAATAAAATTTAATATAAGATTATTGAAAAAAGACTATTAAAATGCTACAGGGAAAAACTAATTTGTTTATTTTTAAACTATTGCAGTGGAGAAAAGAGAATTTAATAATGACTATATTAAACAGTAAAACTTAATTTTGCACATTAATATAGTCACTATTCAATTCTATTTTCTTCACTGAAACAGTTTAAAAGTAAACCAATTAGTTTTTCCCAGTAGGTCTTGAATAGTCTCCTTTAATCAAATTTATATTAAATTTTATTTTAAAATTTCTCTCAGTGTGTAACTTTGTAAGTTGATTTCTTGAAATGATTTATAAAAAAATATAATTACTGTTACTGATGAAATTTTTAACATTTTAATCAAGTTTTCACTAATTTATTAAATAGTTTACAAATTATTACCTTCAACTTCAATTCGTTCTTCTTTAAAATGTTGTTTTCTTTTTTGTATTTCCTAAAATATTTACAGACTCCGATTATTATTTTTTTCTTTCCCAAATTTGTTAAAATAAAATGTATCAAGCTTACTTTATCCATGAAAGTATGAACGTAGTCAATATACAATGATAGAATTTTTTTGAAAGTTGACTAAATTGAAATAAAAAATCCGAGTGCAGCCATACTTGAATTATGAATACTTTTCATATTTTTAAATCATAGTAGAATTAAAACAAATTTAACATTTACCACAAATGTTGCTGATAGTTGAAAATGCAATATAAGGAAAAATTTCAAATTCTGGTCCGTCCACTTTATCAGCAACTGGTTGCACCGTTAAAATTGCATTTTTAGTCAAAATTGAAACAAATGATTGTAAAAATTTTTGATTAAAAGTCGGTTGAATTATTTTCCGATGAATGCGCCATATTTTATCTGTGATATTAAATATGAGTTGATTTAAGTAAAATTACAGTAAAATAAATTAAGATTAGTAAAAAATCTTTAATACTTACTTTCCGCTGTTACTAATCCATTACCTACCCAAGGTTTTGCAAAATCGTAAATGAAGGCTTTCTCTGATGTGTGAGGACTTTTAAGAATTGTCTAAAAAGTCAATAAAAAAATTCTAAAGGTGAATTCTAAATTTACGAAATTTCCCATTCGAGAAATATCCAACGCTGTAAACTTTGTTAAAAAAGAAAACAGTAAGCAAGAATAAAAATTACAAATAAAAAATTAACAATAATAAAATGATAATTAAACCATAATGTTAATATACACGGAAAATTATTATTTTAAATGTCCTTATTAGGTACCTGTTTATGAAAAGCAAGTGAGTTTTAAAAAATCAAAGATATTGTAAAGTTTCATTTTCTGGTTTTTCCTTAACTTTTTAACAGACATTCTTTAAAGAGTACTTTTTATTTAAACTAATACTAACATTAAAAATCCAAGACTTATAAAATACTTTCGTACTTATTCAGAAATTTTTTTTCCGTGTAATTGAACTATTTTAAAGTAAATATTGCTTTTTTTGTGAATTGCGTCAGGTATCGATATCGATTAGTCAATTTACTAATTAAAAAATTGAAATTAAGATTTACTTTTATTTGTTCTGGCTCCGTAAAGAAAATGAATACTCGGGAACCAAACACCAGTCTAAATGGTGAGTTGTAGATATAACTTAATTTTATGAACTCCTTTGTAAGATCTGTAGAAAATATTCACATTTAGTTAAGATTAGAAATTTATGAAAAACAACATCAATATGTTGAAATTGTCATCTTACGTGCAGAGTCTCTTATAAACCCTAAAAAACTTCCAATTAGTGGAATAACTAGTGGTCCATTGATGTGCTTTGTTTTGTTGTATAATTCTCTGCTTCCAAAAAAAAAGAAAATTCCAAAAAGTATAGCAAATAAACTAATTAATGACCACAGTATTGTAACCAACATTTTTTAAAAATTTATTTACAATGTTATAAATGAAACTGATACAGTCAGTTTATCTTTGTTCTCCTTTTATAAGGAGCTTTGATTAATCAATACAAAGTTTGTGTTCTTGTTAAGCTATTTTTTTTTTTTGCAAAATTGATCATTTGTCCATAGAAATTACTATAATCTTTAGTGCTTATATAAGTATATGAAAAACAAGTTGAATATAATGTAAGCACTTAATGAATATTTTGCATTTAGGTTGGCAAAAAGATTCGTCTCTTGATGTACGAAGCAAGTTTATAAATTCGCTTTTGTATAAGGTGTAAAAAAATTATTTACTCTATTCTAGTCATTTAGGCTAAGAATAAGTAAATATTATTATTTTAAATTCATAAGAGCATGGATTATAAAAATTAATTCGAAAATTTATAAAAGAAAATTGTATTTACAATAATAAAAACCTGTTCTTTACTCCAATTTATTATATTTTATTTTCCACTTTATTTCGCTGTCGTGAAAAAAGTTTTCGATATCTCAGTATTACTATTTTTAGGGGTAAAATGTATGCCCACATTCGACAATTATACATTTATTGCTGTAGCTTAGTTTACTCTTTTTTCTATTTGTACCTTAAATGGTTCGACAGTATCAAGTACAATGCCAATTTTCAATTTAATATCTCCGGGTTCTGTAAATGTGTTCTTCTTAATAACATATTTTCGCAAAAACGTTACTACTTGCACCTTCATAGACATCATAGCATATACACGACCTGACAAAAAATTTTAATTACTTTACCAGACAAAATTGTGAGACCACTTACAGAAACTGGATTAAAAACATGACCGTCTTAAAACGTTGATAAGTCTGTCAGATATTAGCGATATTAACATTTTCATTTGCTTATAACTTTTGAACCAGTCAAAATATTTTAATGTTCTTTGACTTATTTTGAAGTTAAAAGTTCAAGGTTTTATGCAGCATAATTTAAAAAATTTTCAATTACTATTCTCGAAAAAGCAGCCCACCAAACTTGAACAATGAAAATTCACAGAAAACGATAAATTTACCTGTCTTTGTCACTTTAAATCTCCGTTTTTATAAATCGAAAAACTTTAAAATAAGTTTGTTAAACGGTAAATTTTATAAGCTTTCCAATAGTTTATAAAAATTTTAATTTCACTAATATCTGACAGAGTTGATAACATTTTAAACTGTCATGTTTTTAATCCCTTTTTGTAAGTGGTCCCCAATTTTGTCCGGTAGTATAATTGTTTAAAAAAATATTCTCTAATAATAGAATAAATGACAATAATTTTGATTAAAGCTGACTGAAATAAATAAAAATATATACAATATATGTACCTATGCAGTCTCTGATACCGTAGCTAAATGGAATAAACGCACATGGATGTCGTTTATTCACATTTTCTGGTAAAAATCTATCAGGATCAAATTTTAATGGATCTGGCCAAAGTTTCTCATCTCGTTGAAGAGCCAAAATAAACATAATTACTGAACATCCTTTCGGCACAGTGCAATCACCTAAAAAATCGTATAAAGATAATAAAATAAATAATGTTAGGTGAAAATATTGTTGTTTTTATTAAACAAAAAAAAAACGTTTAAAAAGTTTTTAAAAACGGGGATTTTTAAAAATTTTAACTTTTAGCAGACATTTTGAATATTTATACCTAAAACAAAATCGTCTGAAACTTGACGAGCAATCCATGGTCCCACTGGAAACAATCTCATAGTTTCTTTAATTACTCTTTCCAAATATTGAAAATGATAAAGATCTTCATATTTGACTGGATTTGTTTCCGGATCTTCAGAACCGTAAATATTATATATCTCGTCATAAACTTTTACCTAAACAAAATTTAAATATCATGGCTTTGGTAAAGAATCAATTCAACATAGTTTTTTAAATTTTCATAAACATTCGTCACCTGCACTTTGGGTTGCTGTGCCAACATGAAAAAAACAAAGTCCATCGTTCTTGCAATTGTATCATAGCCCTGCAAAACAATAAAATTTTTCATACTAGAAGTTTTCATTCGAAACGTATCTTTTACTAAAAATAATTTTTAGAAACGATACCAATGAAAAATTTAAGAATTTGTAAAATTACTGCTAAGATTATTGTCAATATGTGGTCACGAAGCTCTTTGTCATTTAGTTGGCTTTCACTGTCTGATAATTCTAATAACAAGTCTAAAGTTGGTTTTCTTTTTCTATCCACGCCATCTGTAAAATTAACAATTTTTATAATATTATGAATTGTAATTGACAATTAAGTATCGTTATGAGATATACCAGTTACGTCTTAATCCACCACTTGCATTTCAAAACTGATAAAATGTTACATTACTCACCTATATTTTCACCCGGACTTTTTGGGAAATTTTCTCTTCTTTTTTGAATTACCTAAAATATTTAAAAACCCAAAATATTAAAAATTGTTCTTTACCAAAATCTTTAAACAACAAGAAAGCAATGTATAAATTAAAAATATCAATCTTACTTTATCAGTAAATTTATGAAGGTAATTTACATAGTAATTAAAATTCTTAGAAATTTGGCTAAATTGAAACAAGAAGTCTGAATGTAGCCATACTCGAAGCAATCGATCGATCATACAAAGAATTGCTCTGGAAAAAGGCAAGTTTATTTTTCCGAAATTAAAAAAACAGTATTTACACGTAAAAAAGAAAAATTGTTTTTATAGTTTATTTCTAAATATATTTTTTTAAATTTAAAATTTTTGAATACATCGTTTTCTTTTTTGCGAAATTGTGTTTTTTTAAAAAAAAAAAAACAATATTAAATGTAATAATTTGTAGACTTTTTTTGTTTGTTATAGTTTTAGAGAATTTATCTGATTTATTAGTTTTAATGATAAAAATAGTTACATAATTTAAGTAAACTCTATGAGGAAACAATGTGTGAAAACAACGAAGGCAAATAATAATTACTCACTCGAAATAGATTTTTGAAGTACAACTTGGCAGCGGTTTTTTAAATAAAAAGAATTTTTAATCTTTTATAATTACCATTAGACTTACCTCTCACTTACTAAATGAAATTTGTTAAACTCTTCTTTTTGTGATTTCACAGAGATACCAATAGAACTTTCTAAAAAATATTTGAAAACTAAATTTTCAGTTAAATCAATTGTAACTACAAGTTAGTTCTTGACTATAATAAAAAATATAATAATAACAAAAAATTAATATTTACCGCAAATATTACTCATACTGTTGTAAGCAATGTAAGGGAAAATTTCAAATTCTGATCCACCAACTCTATCATTCACTGATTGTACCATTAAAATGGCATTTTTTGCGAAAATTGAAACAAATGATTGTAAACATTTTTGACTAAAAGTTGGTTGAATTATTTTCCGATGAATACGCCATATTTTATCTGTATATAGACTGTGTTAATTAAACTTTGCTCAAATACAGTACAAGATAAAATATATAAACAGAAAAATTAAAGTCTTACTTTCTGATGTTATTAATCCATTCCCTATCCAAGATTTTGCAAAATCGTAAACAATATCTTTTTCAGCTGCGCTAGGACTCTGGAGTATTGTCTAAAAAAAATAAATTTAAATACCTAAAAATTTTAAAAACATTATTAAGAAAAATTATTTTATTTTTACTTTTATTTGTTCTGGATCCTTAGTGATGACAAATACTCGGGAACCAAGCACAACTCTGAACGGAGAGGTGTAATTATTAGCCATTCTTAATGCCAGCTTTATAAGGTCTATTGGAAATATTTAAATTTAGTTAATATAGAAATTTATCAAAAACAAAAAAAAAAGCCAATTTGTTGAAATTGATATATTACCTGCAGAGTCTCCTATTAAGTGAAAAGCACTTCCAATTAAAGGAATAGAAAGTGGTCCTTTGATGTGCTTTGTTTTGTTATATAATTCTCTGTTTCCAAAAAAATGGAAAATTCCAAAAAATACACCAAATGCGCATGTTAAAGTCAACAATATTGTAATCAACATTTTACAAAGTGTTATTTGTTCTCGATAATTTAAACAGGTTATTTAGTTAACGTGTGCATTAAAAATTACATTTGCGATATCAAGAGTGATACTGATTCCTTTAATGAATCTTAGCATTTCTTTAATAAGCTGATAAGTTTTTTACGAACAAAATTTTCATTCTCGCTTTACTAGTTTTCATTTTTTTCTCTCTCTTTATTATAAACTAAGCAAGTTTGTCTTCATAATCTATTATTAAAATGTGCACGATGAAATTTATTTTGCAAATGAAGGAGTTCTTTTGTGCTTAAACCTCATTTATATGCACATGTATAATAAATTAAAACTATGAGGATCAACAGTAAGAAATTGATATAAAATTTAAGATTTCATTTAAATTTGCTACAATAAATTTTTTATCTACTGAATTGATATCGCTTGAAAACAACGCTTAAAACATTAATTTGAACAACAGAAGTACCATAATGTAATATCTCTCAATATGAATTACAACATAAAATTAATAATATATTTATACATGAATTTGATTTTAATAACATTAAAGTGTTACATAAAGAAAATAACGAATTTAAAAGAAAAGTAGGTTAAATGTTTTTTTATAAAGAGAAATAATAGAAAATTGTGCAATAAGGTGGTCTAAAAAAAAGTTGAAAATGTTATGCTCTCAACCCCTAGGATTGTTCAATATCGAAAAAAATACCCCTATTTTTTTGTGTTCTTGTTATGCTCGTTTTTTTGTGTGGCAAAAGTGATAATAAATCCACAGTATAATAAGTGATAAAATTTAATGCATCAGGTTGGCAAAAAGATTCGCCTCTTAATGCAGGAAGCAATTTATAAATTCACTTTTCTAAGGTCTAAAAAAAATATTTATTCTATTCTAGTCATTTATGTGAAGAATAATTAAATGTTATTATACTAAATTCATAAGATCCTACATTATAAAAATCAATTCAATAATTTTTGAAACAAAAACATATTTACAATAATAAAAACCTGGTAAACTTTTCTCAAGTTTATTATTTTATATTCTCTACTTTATTTTGTTTGATGAAGAGTTTTCTGTATTTTAAATAATTACTATTTTTACGAGTAGAAAGTATGCCCACATTCGACAATTATACATTTATTTGCTGTAACTTAGTTTACTCTTTTTTCTATTTGTAGCGTCAATGGTTCGACAGTATCAAGTGTAATGCCGACTTTCAATTTAATATCTCCGGGTTCCGTAAATTTGTTCTTCTTAATAACATATTTTCGTAAAAACGTTACCACCTGCACCTTCATCGACATCATTGAATACATACGACCTGAAAATTAGTTCTATTTATACATATGGATTGTAAACAAAATATTTTAATTAATTGTCTTAAAAAGTATTCCCTTAAAGCAATTGATAATAATTTTAATTAAAGCGTACTGAAATTTTAAAAATATATACAATATTTGTACCTATGCAGTCTCTGGTACCGAAACTGAACGGAATAAATGCACATGGATGTCGTTTATTCACGTTCTCTGGTAAAAATCTATCAGGATCGAATTTCAATGGATCATTCCAAATTTTTTCATCTCGATGAAGAGCTAAAATTAACATAACTGCTGAACATCCTTTTGGCACTGTGGAATCACCTAAAAATAAAAATATAGATGTAGGCTCAATCGACTACAAGCTACAATGACAATTTTTAAAATTTGCAAAACAAATCAAAACATATTGTTTGACTTAACAGTTAGTTTCTTATGACTAATTTGTTCAAATGTAATTTTATGGTAGAAACACAATTAAATTTAGTTATAGTAAAAAAATTATTAAAATAAATCGTACCTAAAAGAATATCTTCTGAAACTTGTCGAGCAAGCCATGGTCCTACTGGAAACAATCTCATAGTTTCTTTAATTACACGTTCCAAATATTGAAAATGATGAAGATCTTCATATTTAACTGGATTTATTTCCGGATCATCAGTACCGTAAATATTAAAAATTTCTTCATAAACTTTATCCTAAACAAAATTTAAATAATTATCATGGATTTGGTAAATAATCAATTTAACATAGTTTTTTAAATTTCCATAAACATTCGTCACCTGCACTTTAGGTTGTTGTGCCAACATCAAAAAAACAAAATCCATCGTTCTTGCAATTGTATCATAGCCCTGCAATAGAAAAAAATTTTAAAAACTAGAAGCTTACATTTGAAACTTATCTTTCATTGAAAATAATTTTTAGAAACAATTCAAATGAATAATTTAAGAATGTGAAAAATTACTGCTAAGATTATTGTCAATATGTGGTCACGAAGCTCTTTGTCATTTAGTTGGCTTTCACTGTCCGATAATTCTAATAACAAGTCTAAAGTTGGCTTTCTTTTTCTATCCACGCCATCTGTAAAATTAACAGATTATTTTTCTCTGCTGATTCAAAATTTGAAGTCAGAATAACTAATTTATCATTAAAAACTTAAAAAGTCTTACAACTATACTCACCTACATTTCCAGCTGGACCTTGTTTGAAAATTTCTCTTCTTTTTTGTATTACCTAAAATATTTAAAAACTCAAAATTTTACAATTTTTTCTTTACCAAAATCCATAAGTAAAAACAAAGCAATGTATAAATTAAAAATATCAATCTTACTTTATCAGTAAACGTATGAAGGTACTTTACATAGTTATTGAAATTTCTATAAATTTGACTAAATTGAAACAAGAAATCTGAATGTAGCCATACTCGAATCAATCGATTAATTATGCATACAACTGCCCTGAAAAAAGGTAGTTTTTTCCTCAGAAATTGATAAAGTAGTATTTACACGAAAAAATAAAAGTTCATTTTATTGTTCTAATTGTTATTTAGTCCTATTTTCTTTGCTTCTTTGTAAAAATTGAAATATTTACCGATAATACCACGATGCATAGAATTAGGATTATGCATTGCTTTCGTATTGATCTCGAAAACCGTAATAGTTAGAACCATCTTTTTTTTACATAATTATAGGTCTCTCAGAGGGCCAAATTAAAACATACGCTTGAACCCAAACGATCAATTCTAACTATATTTTCTTAAAATTTTTAAATTTCGGAAATTATGTTTTTTAATATTTTTTTTATATTGTCTCGCAAGTTTCAAGATATTTTCTCTAATAAGTAAGTGATTAAAACACACATCGAATAAGCTATTTTTGAATCTTTATGCGCATTCCTGTTTAGAGTTATCACGTTTTAAAAAACGGAAAAATGTGAAAAAAAATTAATTTCTTTTGTTTTTTGTCATCTTATAGATAAAAAATACTTTTGAATTTTTTATAATTGCCATTAGACTTACCTCTCAGATACTAAATGAAATTTGTTAACGTCTTCTTTTTGTGATTTTACAGAGACACCCATAGAACTTTCTGTAATGAATTTAAAAAAAAAATTTCAGTATAATCAACTACAGTTGATTTTACTGAAATTTTATTTTTAATCACAATTTAGTTGTTGACTGTAACAAAAACTTTAACTATAATTAAAAATTAATATTCACCACAAATGTTACTGATACTGTTGTAAGCAATGTAAGGAAAAATTTCAAATTCTGGTCCACCAACTCTATCATCCACTGATTGTGCCATTAAAATGGCATTATTTGCAAAAATTGAAACAAATGATTGTAAACATTTTTGACTAAAAGTTGGTTGGATTATTTTCCGATGAATACGCCATATTTTATCTGTATGGTAACTTTGTTAGTAAACTGTGCTCAAATACGGT
The DNA here is from genome assembly GCA_037103525.1 of Ganaspis brasiliensis. Lineage (NCBI taxonomy): Eukaryota > Metazoa > Arthropoda > Insecta > Hymenoptera > Figitidae > Ganaspis > Ganaspis brasiliensis. The sequence goes on from JAZKLR010000106.1 coordinate 1,558,848, forward strand.
ACGAGAAAAAATATATAAAAAGAATAATTATTTTCTTACGTTCTGATGTAATTAATCCATTTCCTACCCAAGACTTTGCAAAATCATAAATGTTATCTTTTTCAGCTGTGTTAGGACTCTGGAGTATTGTCTAGAAAATAAGTCTAAATAAGTAAAACATTTAAAAACATTATTAAGAAAAAGTTTTTTTTTTACTTTTATTTGTTCCGGATCCTTAGTGATGACAAATACTCGTGAACCAAGCACAACTCTGAATGGGGAGGTGTAAGTATTAGCCAGTCTTAGTGTCTGCTTTATAAGGTCTATTGGAAATATTCAAATTTTTAGTTAATTCAGAAATTTATCAAAAACAGAAAAAACAATTTGTTGAAATTGATATCTTACGTGCAGAGTCTCCTATAAAGTAAAAGGCACTTCCAATTATAGGAACAGAAAATGGTCCTTTGATGTGCTTTGTTTTGTTGTATAATTCTCTGTTTCCGAAAAAGTGAAAAATTCCAAAAAATACACCAAATGCGCATGTTAAAATCAACAATATTGTAACCAACATTTTATAATGTGTTAATTTGTTGTCGATAACTTAAATAGGTAATTGAGTGTGCATTAAAAATTGTGCTTTCAATGTCAAGAGTGATACTGATAGTGAAATTCTTCATTTCTTTAATAGACTGATAAATTTTTTCAGAACAAATTTTCATTCTCGCTTTACTAGTTTCCTTTAATTTGTTCTTTCTTGTTTTATTTTAAAATGAGCTAGTTTGTCTTTATAATTTATAATTAAAATTTGCATGATAAAATTTATTTTGCAAATGAAGAGTTCTTTTGTAATTAAACATCATTTATATGCACATACAATTTTAATTTTAATTCATGAGGATCAACAGTAAGAAATTAATATAGAATTTAAGATTTCATTAAAATTTGCGACATTGAATTTTTTATTGACTGAATTGGTATCGCTGGAAATTAATTTAGCTTGTTACACAAATTACTAACACGTTAAATATTATTGATTCACGGATAGAAGAGGTTCTCGATTTATAGTAAACACTGTAATTATTAAGGACACATTTACTATTTGCAGTGAAAATTACTATTTAGAGTAAAATGTGCTCCATATAAAGAGAAATTACTTTTTAAGTAGTAAAATTCTTTAATTCCATTCTCTAATTCCACTCTTAAAATTTAAATTATTTTCTTCAATTTTCAATCAATTCTTCAATATTCAATAATTATCTGATTTTTAAAATTTTTATAAAAATCATAAAAATTGTTTTAAATTATCAATTTAATTGTTCAATTTTTCAGTTTTCAATTATTTTCTTCTGTATTTAAAAATTATGTGCTTTTTTAAATTTCTTTTTAAACTTTTTTATTATATTTTTTAAATTTCAATTACATTCTTTAATTATCAATTAATTTAATGAATTTCAATTTTTTCCCTTTTTCAATTCAGTTGTTCAATTTTTAATGATTTCTATAATTTTCTTATTTTTTCAATTATTTAGTTTAAATTTAATGTTTATTGTTTAATTTTTTAAATTATTTATGCAAACTGTTTATTATTCTAGCTACAAATTTATCGAATTTTGTTTTCAATTGTCAATTATTTTCGATATTTTTCAGATATTTTCTTCCATTTTGCAATTGTTCTCATTATTTTTCAATTATTTCCTACAACTTTTGCAATTCTTATTTATTCTTTTTAAATTTTAGAATTATTCTTTAATTATTTTTTGTTATTTTTCTCTCTTGTCGATTATTCTTGCCGGTTTTTTTTTCAATTTTTTTTCAGATTTTTTTTCAATTGTCAAATATTTTCGTCAATTTGAAATGTTTTTTCAATTATTTTTCTAAAATTTTACGTTACATTTTATTTACATTTTTAATTATTTTCATTAATATTTTTAAATTCTCGTATTTGGTTAATTTTTTTTTTTAAATAAGTTCTTAAATTTCAAATTCAATTGTTCAAATATTTTCAGCAATTCTGATTTTTTTTCAAATTTCAATTCTATTTTTCAGTTTGCAATAATTCTCGCCTTTTGTCAATCTTTTATTACATTCTTTAAATTTCAATTATTTTCTTCAATCTTTAATCAATTCTTCAATATTCAATGATTATCTGATTTTTAAAATTTGTATAACAAGCATAAAAATTGTTATAAATTATTAAATTAATTGTTTAATTCTTTCAGTTTTCTATTCTTTTTTTCTGTTTTTAATAATTATATGCTTTCTTACATTACTTTTTAAACTTTTTTATTATATTTTTTTAAATTTCAATGACATTCTTCAATTATCAATTAATTTCATAAATTTCAATTTTTTTCGATTTTCAATTTATTATTATTCCTTTTTTAGTTGTGTATTAATCTAGCCAATTGTTGAATTTTTATTTCAATTGTCAATTATTAATTAATTATTAATTTTGTTTTTGTAACTTTTTTCAATTATTAACGATTTTTTCCAATCTTAATTTAATTTTTAAATTTTTAATTTATTTCTTCATTTTTTTATTACATATTTTCTTCAATTTCAATAATTTTCTTAGAATTTCAATCTCGTATTATTAAATAAGAGATTTTAAATGTTTTAAGCTTTAAATTAATTAGTATTAATTAAATTAATTTAATTAATTAGTTACTCATTAATGATACAAAAATAATTTAAATAATATCTATTACCATTGCAAATATTTTAATTTATTTTTATAAAACTTAGATTGGTTTGCTAAGTATGAGACAATTAATTATTTAGTTAAAAAATTTTTTTTCTCCTAACTCAGGTGCTATTATTAAATCTTTTTTATTATGTTAACACAATTTTTCATTTTTACATTTATTTTTTATCACATTATTTTTAATTATTGTGTTGAGAAAAATAATGTTATAATAATTAATTAACATTAAATTTATGTCCATTGATTTAAATTTTTCTAAATTTAATGTTTACTTTTAATACTTTATAAATTAGTTTTTTCCGTGCTGGTTAGAAGGGTGTTTTAAAAAATTACTGTTTATGTAATACGATGCAAAACTACATTTTTTCAGTTTATTTTATTTTTATAAATAAAGTTTTCGATATCTCAGGACTACAATGTTCCGGAATACAAAGTATATACCCATATTAAAAAATTATATATTTATTTGATGTAACTGAGTGCACTCTTTTTTCTATTCGTAAAGTAATAGGTTCTGCAGTATCAAGTAAAATGTCACATTTTAATTTAATATCTTCGGGTTTTGTAAATTTGTCCTTCTTAATAATATATTTGCGCAGAAACGTGACTACTAACACCTTCATCGACATCATTGCGTATTTACGTCCTAAAAATTAATTTTGATAAAATATTATGCAATCATCAATTAAAAAGTTGTCTTAAATTACCATCACTGAAAAAACAGGTGTCATATTTTAAGACACTTATGTGGTCATTTTAAAGATATATTTGATTGTCTTAATTTCAACTAATTAAAAAGAGTCTTAAAACATTATTATCCGATGAAATAACTTGAAATAATTTCAAGCTTTCTAAATGTCTTAGGTCTTAAAATAAGGCAGACTTAAGACACCTCTTTCTACAGTGCAATTCTCTAATAATAATAATAATAATAATAATAATAATAATAATAATTATCGGCGGCAATGGGTGAGAACAACAGTGTAAGAAACGAAAATAACAACTCTAGTAAATGAATCACGCTTTTGCTTACCCTCCAGGACGGATGGAGCAATAGTGGATTAGAATATGTAAAGCAAGAATGGGAGAGGTTGTTTTAGTGAGGTATTACCACAGCACGTGGTCGAGTCCCACACGAACAAGTGCGTAAATGCATTTTTTCCTCTCCTAAACTTGTTTTGTAAAAAAAAAAAAAAAAAATAAATAAATAAATAAATAATAATAATAATAATAATAATAATAATAATAATAATAATAATGTTAACTGCATGTAATTAAAATTTATAAAAATATAATATTTCCACCTATGCAATCTCTGGTGCCGAAGCTAAATGGAATAAACGCACATAGATGTCGTTCATTAACATTTTCCGGTAAAAATCTATCAGGATCGAATTTTAACGGATCAGGAAAAAATTTTTCATTTCGATGAAGTCCAAGAGTAAAATTAACTGCTGTACAACCTTTTGGTATAGTGCAGCCATCTATAAATTAAAATGTACACCTTGTCATAATAATTTTTTAAAAATGTATTTAATAAAATATGTAAAAGATAATTGTAACTGGTTTTTAAAATTGTATATCTAATGCTTAAAAGATGTTGCTTTTCATAAATTAAAGATAATCAAATGAAATCTTAGAATATAATACCTAATACAATGTCTTCTGAAACTTGACGTGCAGTAAATGGAGCGACCGGGAAAAGTCTCATAGTTTCTTTTATAACTCGTTCCAAATATTCAAAATGATGCAGGTCCTCAAATTTCACTGGATTCTCTTCCGGATCGTCAGAACCGTAAATATTATATATCTCGTTATAAACCTTTTCCTAAACAATATTTGAAATAAAATATCATGACGTTATTAAAACACATCATTCATTTATAAGCAATAAAGTTTACTTAAAAATAGGTACTATTTTAAAATAGGATTTAATTAAAATTAAGAGAATTTAACAATAAATATATATATATTAGAATCATTTTTTAGAACCTGCACGTCGGGTTGTGCCAGCATCAAAAATATAAAATTGAACGTTTTTGCAACTGTATCATAGCCCTGAAACGAACAAAAAATGTTGAACTTCTAAATACTTATGTCAATAAATAATAAGAAAAAAAAACATTACTGCTACGATTAATGTCATCATTTCCTCGCGAAGTTCTCTGTCATTTAACTCTTCTTTATCGTCTACTGACTCTAATAAGAAGTCTAAAGTTGTTTTTCTTCGTTTAACTGTACTCTCTAAAAAATTATTTAATTTTAGAAAATTATAATATTTTGTAATTGATATATTGTTATTCACTTAATTCTTTAACATATTTTAATTAGTTTTGATAACTTTATACATGAAAAATTAAATACCTTCTAAATGATTAGCTTCAAATTGACCTCTTTTAAGATATTCTCTTCTTTTTTGTATTTTCTAAAATATTTATAGACTTAGAACATTATTTTCTTTTTACCAAAATTCTTCAAATAAAATGTGTCAAACTTACTTCATCCATGAAAGTATGAACGTAGTCAATACAGTAATTTAATTTTTTTGAAAGTTGACTAAATTTAAATAAAACATCAGGATGCAGCCATACTCGAATTACTCGATTAATTAAATAACTAAGTATTCTGAAAAAAAGTTAAATTTTTTTTAGAAATAATAGAATTTATTTTTACGCTGAAAGTAGGATCAGCTTAGTTTCTTAAAAAATCATATAATTTATTTTTATGATTGTTTCACATTTCTAAAGATTAGTGTACCACTCAAAGGATGCTTAAATGCATTTCAATTAGCACCTCTTTTATGCCTGCGTCGGTTTATGTAAAATTAAATTATTTAATGATAGAACGCCCAACGTCCTTTCAGCGGAATAAAAAATCCTTCTGCAAGTATGTACGTACTAAATCGTATTATAAAATGAATATGAATTAAGATAAAAAAAACTTAATTACATGGTTAGAAAGGTAAAGAAATAAGCCATTACCGCATGCAAAGTTCAAATTTCTAAATTCAAATGACGTGGGACTTGTCACGTCGATCGGTAAGCTATCCTGCTAGAAGATTGGCACTTGGACGTTCTATCATTAAAATAAGTAAAAACAAATATTTAATTTAAATTCTTTATGCGTGTAAACAGACTGACTAAAAATATTAAATACTGAATTTTCAAAACTTTAATCATTTGCAATTTTAGTAGATAAAGTGTACTTTTCATTCCATGCATAAAATTTGGTAAAATCCTCTTTTCCCGATTCTGCACACACACCAATAGAGCTTTCTGTAAATTATTTAAAAAACCAGTTTTTAATAAACAAAAATTAAAACACAATTTAACAAAAATTAAATTAAAACAAACTTAACAAAAATTAAATTAAAACAAACTTAACATTTACCACAAATGTTGCTGACAGCTGAAAGTGCAATATAAGGAGATATTTCAAATTCTGGTCCATCCACTTTATCAGCAACTGATTGTATCATTAAAATTGCATTTTTAGCAAAAATTGAAACACTTGATTGTAAAAATTTTTGATTAAAAGTCGGTTGCATGATTTTCCGATGAATACGCCATGTTTTATCTGTGTTAATAAGTAATATAAATATAAGTATGCATTTTAGTAAAAGCACATAGCAAAATAAGTTAACAAAATTAAAAACTCTTTTAAAAAAATAACATTTATAACTTACTTTCCGCTGTTACTAATCCATTGCCTACCCAAGGTTTTAAAAAATTGTAAAAGTTGTCTTTCTCGGCTGTGTGAGGGTTTTTAAGAATCGTCTAAAAAGTAAACATAAAATTCTAAAAGAGAAATTCGGGTGATAATGTGATAATGTTTATATGTGTACTTCCGTATTAGAAGAGCCCACTTTGTCGATTTTATTTTCTGATATAATTATCATCATTTTTCTAAAGGAGGTTCAGATTTTCGAATTTTTTTTATTGCTGAAAAACAAACTACGCAATGTCTCACGTCGAATCATGCGTTTATCATAACTTAATCGTAATTAAAAACACAAACTACGCTTATTTTTAATTTTTAAAATGCATGGCCGCTAATGGTTATCTTGAACTTTAAACTCGTCTTTCTCAAAACTAGGGTTCTGACACTTCTAGTTTTGAACACTTTTTGAATTTTTTATCTAAAAGGGTTCAAGATCTCTCAAAATCTTCAAAATTTAATTAAGAATAAGGACACATAGATAAGTCCAATAGTGCCAAAGTGGGCCCTTTTCATGCGTGCGTACACATATAATTAAAAGATTTTAAAGCAAATATAATTTTTTTAGTGCATTGCCTAGGTATCAATATCGGTTATTGAGATTAATAATTATAAATTTAAAATTAAGTTTTACTTTTATTTGTTCTGGATCTGTGAAGAAAATTAGTACACGGGAACCAAGCACAAGTCTAAATGGCGAATTGTAGCTATTACTTATTTTTATAACCTGCTTTGTAAAATCTGATTGAAATATTAAGATTTAATTAATATTATTTTATCAGAAACCTAAAACCTGAACTTACTGAAATTATTATCTTACGTGCAGAATTTCCTATAAGTTTGTAGGAATTTCCAATTAGAGGAATAGCTAGTGGTCCATTGATGTGCTTTGTTTTATTGTATAATTCTCTGTTTGCAAAGAAATGGAAAATTCCAAAAAGTACAGCCAATCCGGATATTAAAATCCACAATATTGTAACTAACATTTTGCAAAGTAAGCAACGTTTGTCGTCAATAATTTAAGAACAAAATTTAATTTAACGTGTAAATTATCGATGAATTATAATTCATCTTATATTGTCGTCCTGTTTCAAATACTTTAGATCGTCAGTTTATCTTCGTTCTCCTTTTATAAGCGTTTCGCTTAATCTGTAAAAAAATTTTGTTCACTTGTTTTACTAGTTTTTGTTTTTACAATAACAAAAAAGTTATTCACTTAAATGCTAATAACTTTCAAATAATTAAACACTAGCGATGTTAATTCGCTCGCTGATGCTCGCCTAATTATATTAATCGATAAAGTAAATGCTGATCTAAGTTTAAATATTAAAAGTGCAATGTATGCACTTCATGAATATTTTACTTTCAAGTTGACAAACAGATTCTCTTCTTAAAGGAAGAAGAAATTAATAATTTCGTTCTTACATGGTGCAAAAAAATTATTTTTTCTTATTTCAATTGTTATTCCAGTTTATTTTATTTTCGTAAACAAAGTTTTCGATATCTTAGGAATGCTATTATTCGATATAGAAAGTATACCCGCATTCAAAAAATATATACTTTTACGAGATCGACCCGCGAGCCGCGGCGCGCTTGTCATTTTTTTCTTAATGAATGTTTATAATGTGAATTGTTTAAGAAAATTTATAAAGTGTAATTATTTATATAAATTGTTTATAATAATTTTAAAGCACAAAAACTTCTTTTTGACTATTAACACACCCCCAAAGATCAAATGCATACATTATTAAGTAAGCAAAAAAATTTTTGTGCAAAAGAAATCAAAAAGTGTAAAAAATCATTTTTTTCATACTTTTTGCATTAACCTTAAAAATTTATAAAACAATACTTAGATAATCGACTCTCACAGATCTCTTTAGAATTTAGTTCTGCGTTAGAGGAAAAAAGAATTTTTTAATTTGGTTTAAAATTGCGGTCTGAAAGTCAATTTGAATCAAATTTTGTCATTTTATCTTACAATTCTACCTAACCGGAGAATAATAACAAAAAACATAACCTTAAACATGAAAGTATAATATCTTTATTTTACAGAAACTCAAAAGGTTAATGAATTATAAACATACAATAAAACAAAATAAAGAACTAAAAATTATTATTACTTACCAGTTTCACAATTTTCACTTGGCCGAAAAGAAATCCGATGACAATCACCACGTGCATTCCAATAAAAAGAAATATCAAAACCTTAAATGACATAAATAATTATGATACTTTTAGAAAAAAAATAACATTTAAAGAATAGAACTAAAAAACAAATAAATAAGTTACAAATAAAATAAAAATAAATAAAAGATTATTAATATTATTATCATTACTCACCTGTCAGAAACGAATGCCAATGTAAACAAAACATTATTTCACTTAAAACACTATAATCTTAACAACTTCACTAAAATCACTGTCACTTCTTAAACTATCACTCCTTAATTTTTACAATTTAATTTATTTTAAATTGATTATTATTTCATAAAATGCAATTATTCAATAAACAAAGATTTTAAATCAATTGAAAAATAGTACAAATAAACGTCTAAACTGTGATGTTATTGTTGACAAAAATATATCGAAAATCTGCTAGCCAATCAGAAGCCGGATAAAATGCGTTACACCTCTCAAGTTGGTCGAAAGGGTTCTCGTATAGGGAAGTCAAGGTAAAAGCTAATTTCTATGTATTAACTATCCTAATAAAATTGTTTGTTATTTTAGATTGCTAACATTGTAAGAAATTTTATAAAATAAACTTAAAGTTACAATATTTAATTAAAAGATTTTAATTCATCTGCAAAACAAAAAATAGAAACTGAAAACTATCGATAGTGAGGTTTGATATCTACTGATCAATGGGAGACTCGGAAATGGAGTTACACGTCTGAAGTTAACCACAACGTCCGTTCTTTTTAGAATAAGTTTCTGTAACTTAGTTTACTCTTTTCTCTATTCGTAAATTAAATGGTTCGACAGTATCAAGTAAAATGCCGACTTTCAATTTATTATCTCCGGGTTCCGTACATTTGTTTTTTTTTAATAACATATTTTCGTAAAAATATGTTGACTGTAACAAAAACTTTAACTATAATAAAAAATTAATATTTACCACAAATGTTACTGATACTGCTGTAAGCAATGTAAGGAAAAATTTCAAATTCTGGTCCACCAACTCTATCATCCACTGATTGTGCCATTAAAATAGCATTATTTGCAAAAATTGAAACAAATGATTGTAAACATTTTTGACTGAAAGTTGGTTGAATTATTTTCCGATGAATGCGCCATATTTTATCTGCAACAATTTCGAGCATTAAGTCTTGGTAATAATAATCTTTGATAAAGTACGGTACAAGAGAAAAATTAATATCTTACTTTCTGCTGTTACTAATCCATTACCTACCCAAGGTTTTGCGAAATCATAAACAATGTCTTTCTCAGCTGTGTTAGGACTCTGAAGTATAGTCTATAAAAAATAAGTGTAAACAGCTAAAATTGTTAGAAACATATTTTAAAAAAGACATTTCTTTTTACATTTATTTGTTCTGCATTCTTAGTGATAATAAATACTCGAGAACCAAGCACAAATCTGAACGGGGAGTTGTAAGTATTAATCATTGTTAATGCCTGCTTTATAAGATCTATTGGAAATATTCAAATTAAGTTGATATAAAAATTTATCGAGAACAAAAAAATCTGAAATTAATATCTTACGTGCAGAGTCTCCAATAAGGTGATATGCACTTCCAATTAGTGGAAGAGCAAGTGGTCCATTGATGTGCTTTGTTTTATTGCATAATTCTCTGTTTCCAAAGAAATGAAAAATTCCAAAAAATACACCAAATCCACATATTAAACTCCACAATATTGTAACCAACATTTTTAAAGTGTGAAATGTTTATCGCATGTAGTTATTATATATTAAATTCAATTTAATATGCAAACGGTCGTTAAATTGTAGCTACAATGTCGAGACTGGAACTTATAACATTAATTAATCTTGCTTCTCCTTTTATAAGCGTCATGCTTCATCGGTAAACTATTCTTGTTCTCGTTTTACTACTTTTTGTTTGTATAGAATTAATAATTAGGTTGCCTTTTTCATTCTCGATTAACGCATTTGTTAATTAATCAATTCTTAAAAAAAAAGTTTTTTTGGTTTAAACTACCTTTTGTTTCCATATTCTTACGGTTTTGACATAAGTTCTTTTTCCTTCTATAATTATTTTTTTAACAAATTTTTTTTTTGTACAAACTATTAGTGAAGATTTGCCTTGCCCATATCAAATTAATGAGGATTAACAGTAAGAAGTAAATAAAAGATTAAAGAGGGAAGTTTATTTCAATTTTCAACTTTAGATTGTGTATTGACTGAATTGGTATTAATTAAATTATTAATTAATTAATTTTATGCTAGTTTTTTTTTGCAAAGGTGATAATACGTCCACAGTATAATAAATGATAAAATTTAACTAATTTTTGAAACAAAAATGTATTTACAATAATTAAAACTTGGTAAAATTTTCTACAGTTTATTATTTTATATTCTCCACTTTATTTCGTGCTCGTGAATAAAGTTTTCGGTATCTCAATATTACTATTTTTAGGAGTAGAAACTATTATCACATTTGACAATAAATTATACTTTTATTTGCTGTAACTTAGTTTACTCTTTTTTCTATTCGTAGCGCCAATGGTTCGACAGTATCAAGTGTAAAGCCGATTTTTAATTTAATATCTCCGGGTTCCGTAAATTTCTTCTTCTTAATAACATATTTTCGCAAAAACGTTACCACCTGCACCTTCATAGACATCATTGCATACACACGACCTGAAAATTAGTTCTTTTTATACATATGCATGGTAAATTAAATTTTTTAATTAATGCTCTTTAAAAGTATTCTCTTAAAGCAATTGATAATAATTTTAATTTAAGCTTACTGAAATTTTAACAAAATATACAATATTTGTACCTATGCAGTCTCTGGTACCGTAGCTAAATGGAATAAATGCACATGGATGTTGTTCATTCACGTTCTCTGGTAAAAATCTATCAGGATCGAATTTTAATGAATCATTCCAAGTTTTTTCATTTCGATGAAGAGCCAAAATTAACATAACTGCTGAACATCCTTTTGGCACCATGCAATTACCTAAAAATAATAATATAGAATGCAATGACAATTTTTAAAACTTGCAAAACAAATCAAAACACATTGTTAGGCTTAACAGTTAGTTTCTTATGACTAATTTGTTCAAATGTAATTTTATGGTTGAAACACAATTAAATTCAGTTATAGTAACAAGATTGTTAAAATAAATTGTACCTAAGAGAACGTCTTCTGAAACTTGTCGAGCAAGCCATGGTCCTGCTGGAAACAATCTCATAGTTTCTTTAATTACTCGTTCCAAATATTGAAAATGATGGAGATGTTCATATTTAACTGGATCTATTTCTGGATCTTCAGTACCGTAAATATTATAAATTTCGTCATAAACTTTATCCTAAACAATTTTTTTATAATTAGATATTTGGTAAGGAATCAATTTAACAAACTTTTTCAAAGTTACATAAACATTCGTCACCTGCACTTTGGGTTGTTGTGCCAACATCAAAAAAACAAAATCCATCGTTTTTGAGATTGTATCATAGCCCTGCAATACAAAAACATTTTGAATATTAGAAGATTTCATTTGAAACTGACCTTGCATTAAAAATAATTTTTAGAAACAATCCAAATGAATAATTTAAGATGTGGAAAATTACTGCTAAGATTATTGTCAGTATGTGGTCACGAAGCTCTTTGTCACTTAGTTGACTTTCACTGCCCGATAGTTCTAATAACAAGTCTTAAGTTGGTTTTTGTTTTCTATCCATGCTTTCTGTAAAGTTAACTACTTTTATTATATGATGAACCTTGTAATTGACATTAAAGATTGTTATAAGATAACACAGCAAAAAAAAATTTTTAGTCGAAACACTAAACTAGTTTATTTCTACGTATTTTTCCCCGACGATTCCGCATCTGAACTCAGAATAAGCAGATTGGCTAAAATTTTTCACATACTCTAAAAATGGCAATTTTTTCATGTTTTTCAGTAGTTTTGTGAGATTATTTCAAAAATTTTTGCCACTATGGTTATTCTGACTTCGGATTAGTAGGGTGCTCATTTTTGGGCGATGTTCTCAAATCTTCTGCATTCGCTCGGAAAATTAATCAAGGTAAAAAAATGTATCCTGTAAATTTAAGCCTAATTTAACAACTGCTTCTGGGTAACTAAAGTTTTCGATTTATTTTTATATGAAAATAATCTCTTTTTCTTTGAATTTGATATAATGTCGTTAAAATTGAATATTTTTCAATGCACAAACGATATAATAACCCTAATTTTTTGTTAAAATATCAGTAATTAAAAATAATTTTGAATAAAATCTTTCATAACTTAGCAGTAGAAGTTTAAAAACATAAGATCCAACAGCCTGCTGTCATCCATTTATCCTTAAAAACTTAAAAACTCGTACAACTATACTCACCTATCCTTCCAGCTGGACCTTGTTTGAAAATTTCTCTTCTTTTTTGTATTACCTAAAACATTTCAAAACTCAAAATATTAAAAAATTTTCTTTACCAAAATCCTTAACTAAAAACAAAGCAATGTCTAAATTAAAAATATCAATCTTACTTTATCAGTAAATGTATGAAGGTACTTTATATAGTTATTGAAATTTCTATAAATTTGGCTAAACTGAAACAAGAAATCTGAATGCAGCCATACTCGAATCAATCGATTAATCATGCAAGTAACTGCCCTGAAAAAAGGCATTTTTATTCCTCAGAAATTGAAAAAATAGTAATTACACGTAAAAATGAAAAAATTATTTTATACTTATAATTGTTATTATAAGTATTAAACAAAGCTTAGTAATCTTTATTGTAGGTTTTTTTTGTTTTTTAAAGAATTTATCGGTTTTCTTAATTTTAACCTTATAAGTACACAATTTGAGTAAACTCTATGAGAAAGCAATGTGTTAAAAAAATAATCACAAGTAATTACTCACTCAAAATAAATTCTTGTGGTACAACTTGGCAGCGGTTTATTAAATAATAAAGATTAAGAATTTTTTATAATTGCCATTAGACTTACCTCTTATTTGCTAAATGAAATTCGTTAATCTCTTCCTTTTCTGATTTTACACAGATACCCATAGAACTTTCTATAAAATATTTAAAAAATAAATTTCCAATTAAATCAATTGTAACTACAACTTGGTTCTTGACTGTAACAAAAACTATAACTATAACAAAAAATCAATATTTACCACAAATATTACTGATACTGTTGTGAGCAGTGTAAGGACAAATATCAAATTCTGGTCCATCCACTTTAGCAGCAACTGATTGTGCCATTAAAATTGCATTTTTTGCAAAAATTGAAACAAATGGATGCAAGCATTTTTGATTAAAAGTTGGTTGGATTATTTTCCGATGAATACGCCACATTTTATCTGGATAAAGACTGTGTTAATAAACTTTGCTCAAATACGGTACAAGAAAAAATATATAAAAAGAAAAATTAATCCCTTACACTCTGAAGTAATTAATCCATTTCCTACCAAAGATTTTGCAAAATCATAAATAATATCTTTTTCAGCTGTGTTAGGACTCTGGAGTATCGTCTAGAAAATAAATTTAAATAAGTAAAATTTTTAAAAACATTATTAAGAAAAAGTTTTTTTTTTTTACTTTTATTTGTTCTGGATCCTTAGTGATAATAAATACTCGGGAACCAAGCACAACTCTGAACGGGGAGGTGTAAATATTAGCCAGTTTTAGTAACTGCTTTATCAGGTCTATTGGAAATATTTAAATTTATAGTTAATATAGAAATTTACCAAAAACGCAGAAAAAGTCAATTTGTTGAAATTGACATCTTACGTGCAGAGTCTCCTATAAAGTAAATGGCACTTCCAATTAGAGGAACAGCAAATGGTCCTTTGATGTGCTTTGTTTTGTTGTACAATTCTCTGTTTCCAAAAAAGTGAAAAATCCCAAAAAATACACCAAACGCGCATGTTAAAATCAACAACATTGTAACCAACATTTTACAAAGTATTATTTCTTGTCGTTAATTTAAATAGGTTATTTAGTTAATGAGTGCATTAAACCTTATATTTGCGATGTCAAGAGTGATACTGATACCTTTAGTGAACCTTAGCATTTGTTTAATAAGCTGATATTTTTTTTCAGAACAAATTTTTTATTCTCGCTTTACTAGTTTCTTTTCTTGTTTTCTTTCTTTTTTAATTATAAAATGAGCTAGTATGTCTTCATAATCTATGATTAAAATTTGCATGATGAAATTTATTTTGCAAATGAAGGAGTTATTTTGTAAATAAACATCATTTATATCACATATATGTTTATTTTAATACCAGAGGATTAACAGTAAGAAATTAATGTAGAATATAAGATTACATTTAAGTTTGCAACATTGTATTTTTTATAGACTGAATTGGTTATCGGCTTGAAATTAATTTCACTTGTTACACAATTTACTAACACGTTAAGTATATTATTGATTCACGGATAGATGAGGATCTCGATTTATAGTAAACATTATAATTATTTATGAAACATTACTGTTTGCAGTAAAAATTACTATTTAGAGTAAAATGTGCTCCATATATAGAGAAATACTTTTTATGTAGTAAAATTTACTAATTGTAATTATTACTCTAGTTATTTTTAAAAATACTATATATATGTATATTTTTAATCTTTATATTTTATCTAGTTCAAGTATTAATTATTAAATTTAACCCTTTTTAAATATTGCTTACGCAATTTTAAAAATTATTATTTTGCAAAGTAAGCAACTTTTGTCGTCAATAAATTTAAGAAAAGAATTTAATTTAAACTGTAAATTATCGATTAATTATGTTTAAGATATAATTGGTCTTATATCGTTGTCTTATTTTAAATACCTTATATCGTCCGTTTATGTTCTTTCTTTTTTTATAAGTGTTTCGCTTAATCTGTAAAAGAAAATTGTGTTCTTGATTCAGTAGTTTTTGTTTTTACATTAAAAATAAATTATTCACTTAAATGCTAATAACTCTTAATTAAATAAAGATTTTACTTTTTCAGACAACATACAGAATGAGTAGAACAAAATTTAATAATAGTTCATCAAAGAGTATTATTTAATTACTACTATTTACTAGCGCTAATATAAGTGTAAGACTAACAAAATGGATACAATGTACGCACTTCATGAATATTTTACTTTTAGTTTAGCAAAAAGATTCTGTTAATAAAGAAAGAAGAAATTAATAATACAGAAAGTATTTTTTGACAGAAAGTATGTTTTGACAAAAAGTATTTTCTGATGTAATTAATTCATTTCCTACCTAGAACTTTGCAAAATCACATATAATATCTTTTTTTAGCTGTGTTAGGACTCTGGAGTATCGTCTAGAAAATAAATTTAAATAACTAAAATTTTTAAAAACATTATTAAAAAAAAGTTTGTTTTTTTACTTTTATTTGTTCTGGATCCTTTGTGATAATAAATACTCGGGAACCAAGCACAACTCTGAACGGGGAGGTGTAAGGATTAGCCAGTTTTAGTAACTGCTTTATCAGGTCTATTGGAAATATTAAAATTTTTAGTTAATATAGAATGTCTTCATAATTTATAATTAAAATTTGCAAGAAGATATTTATTTTGCAAATGGAGAGTTCTTTTGTAATGAAACATCATTTATATGCACATACAATGTTAATTTTAATTAATGAGAATTAAGAATAAGCAATTAATATAGAATTTAAGATTTCATTTAAATTTGCAGCATTTAATTTTTTACAGACTGAATTTGTATCACTTGAAATTAAATTAACTTGTTACACAAATTACTAAGACGTTCAATATTATTGATTCACGGATATAAGAGGTTCTCGACTTATAGTAAACACTGTAATTATTAAGGACAAATTTACTATTTGCAGTAAAAATGACTATTATTTAGAGTAAAATGTGCTCCATATAAAGAAAAATTACTTTTTATGTAGAAAGTTTTACTGATTGTAATATATCCAACCGAAATATATGTAAATTAAATAAAAGCTTCAGTTCCTTGTTACATATGCATTTTTAATATGTTTTAAACAAATTTCTTGTTAAATTGGATCTAATACTTTTATTTTGACGTATTTTGTTCTGAAAAAGTTATAATGAGCAAATTAATATAAAAATTTATATTATTAAATAAGATATTTTAATTGTTTCATACTTTAAATTCATTAGTATTAATTAAAATAATTTAATTAATTACTTACTCATTATTAATACACACATAATGTAAATAATATCTATTACCATTGCAAATATTCTTGTAAAACTTGGATTGGTTTACTAAGTATTAGTCAATTAATTATTTAGTTAAGAAAAATTCTTTTCTTCCAACTCAGGTGCTATTATTGAATCTTTTTTTTTAAGTTAACGCAATTTTTTATTTTTATATTTATTTTTTATCATATTATTTTGAATTATTTTGTTAAGAAAAATAATGTTATAATAATTAATTAACATTAAATTTATATCCATTAACTAAACTTTTTCTAAAATTAATTTTTACTTTTATTACTTTGTAAATTAGTTGTTTTCGTGATGGTTAGAAAGGTGTTTTAAAAAACTACTGATTATGAAACACAATGCAATACTACATTTCTCCAGTTTATTTCATTTTCATAAACAAAGTTCTCGATATCTCAGGAATACTATGTTTCGGAATAGAAAGTACATACCCATATTAAAAAATTATAGATATATTTATTTGCTGTAACTTAGTGCACTCTTTTCTCTATTCGTAAAGTAATAGGTTCTGCAGTATCAAGTAAAATGTCAAATTTTAATTCAATATCTTCGGGTTTTGTAAATGTGTCCTTCTTAATAATATATTTGCGCAGAAAAGTTACTACTAACACCTTCATCGACATCATTGCGTATACACGTCCTGAAAATTAATTTTGATAAAATATTATGTAATCAGCAATTAAAAAGTTGTCTTACGTTACCATCACTGAAAAAACAAGTGTCATATTTTAAGACACCTGTTTCTACAGTGCAATTCTCTAATAGTAATAATAATAATAATACTAATAATAATAATAATAATAATAAGTCTAGGGGGGGGATGTCTAGGGGCTGTCTAGGGGGGATGAGAGCTTCATTTGTTAGCCAGCTTCAAAGAGTTCCAACCTGCGAGCGTCAAGCTGACGCATTGGCAGGTCGAATGCAGAAGGCAGTTCTGCTGAGCTCTCTTCATCTGGTCAGGCAGCACTGTTCTTCATAATATAACATCACGAAGGTAGCTCTAAAAAAGCATCCAATAGCGTTCCTGGCCACCGCGTAAGAACTACAGCGGCAACGGACAGGAACACCTACAGAACAGTGAACTGAAAACAACTCGAGCAAAGGAATCGCGCTATTGCTTACCTTTCAGGACGGAAGGAGCAAAAGCGGATAAGAATACGTAAGGCAAGAATGGGAGAGGTTGTTCTAGTGAAGTATTACCGCAGCACGTGGTCGGGTCCCACACAAACAAGTGCGTGAATCCCTTTTTTCCTCTCCTAAACTTGTTTAGTAAAAAAAAAATAATAATAATAATCTTAATTGCAGGTAACTAAAATTTATAAAAATACAATATTTCTACCTAAGCAATCTCTGGTGCCGAAGCTAAATGGTAGAAAGGAACATGGATGTCGTTCATTTATATTTTCCGGTAAAAATCTATCAGGATCGAATTTTAACGGATCAGGAAAAAATTTTTCATTTCGATGAAGTCCAAAAACAAAATTAATTGCTGTACAACCTTTTGGTATAGTGCAACCATCTATAAATTAAAATGTACACATTGTGATAATAATTTTTGAAAAATGAATTCAATAAAATGTAAAAGATAATAATTGTAACTGGATTTGAAAATTGTATATCTAATGTTTAAAAAATTGGCTTTTTGTAATTAAAGATAATCAAATAAACTCTTAGAATATAATACCTAATACAATGTCTTCTAAAATTTGACGTCCAGTTACTGGAACGACGGGGAAAAGTCTCATTGTTTCTTTAATAACTCGGTCTAAATATTTAAAATGATGCAAGTGCTCATATTTTACTGGATTCTTTTCCGGATCGTCAGAACCGTAAATGTGATAAATTTCGTTATATACCTTCTCCTAAACAGTATTTGAAATTAAATATCATGACGTTATTAAAACACATCATTCATTTATAAGCAATAAAGTTTACTTAAAAATAGGTATTATTTTAAAATAGGATTTAATTAAAATTAAGAGAATTTGATAATAAATATATATTAGAACAATTTTTTAGAACCTGCACGTCGGGTTGTGCCAACATCAAAAATATAAAATTGAACGTTTTTGCAACTGTATCATAGCCCTGAAACGAACAAAAAATGTTGAACTTCTAAATACTTATGTCAATAAATGATAAAAAAAACAAAAACTTACTGCTACGATTAATGTCATCATTTCTTCGCGAAGTTCTCTGTCATTTAACTCTTCTTTAGCGTCTACTGACTCTAATAAGAAGTCTAAAGTTGTTTTTCTTCGTTTAACTGTACTCTCTAAAAAATTATTTATTCTTAGAAAATTATAATTTTCTGTAATTAACATATTGTTATTCACTTAATTCCTTAACATATTTTAATTAGTTTTGATAACTTTATACATGAAAAATTAAATACCTTCTAAATGATTAGCTTCAAATTGACCTCTTTTAAGATATTCTCTTCTTTTTTGTATTTTCTAAAATATTTATAGACTTAGAACATTATTTTCTTTTTACCAAAATTGTTCAAATAAAATGTTTTAAACTTACTTTGTCCATGAAAGTATTAACGTAGTCAATACAGTCGTAAAATTTTTTTGAAAGATGACTAAATTGAAATAAAAAATCAGGATGCAGCCATACTTGAATAAATCGTTTAAGTACATAATGAAATATTCTGAAAAAAGTGTAATTTTTTTTTAAAAAATAAAGAATTTATTTTTACGCTGAAAGTAAGGTCAGCTTAGTTTCTTAAAAAATCATATAATTTATTTTTATGATTGTTTCACATTTCTAAAGATTAGTGTACCACTCAAAATGAGTCTGTTTACTCTGAGGATGCTTAAATGCTTTTCAATTAGCATCTTTTTTATGCCTGCAGCTGTTTATGTAAAATTAAATTATGTAATGACAGAACGTCCACCGTCCTTCCAGAAGGTTACAAAATCCTTCTGCAAGTACGTACTAAATCACATTATAAAATGAGTATGAAATATTATAATCTAAAAATATCAATATTTGTCTATTGAATTTTCCAAACTTTAATCATTTGCAATTTTAGTAGATAAAGTGTACTTTTCATTCGATGCATAAAATTTGGTAAAATCCTCATTATCCGATTCTGCACACACACCAATAGAGCTTTCTGTAAATTATTTTAAAAACCAATTTTTAATATTTTTAAATCTTAATAGAATTAAAACATACTTAACATTTACCAGAAATGTTGTTGATTGCTGAAAATGCAATATAAGGAGATATTTCAAATTCTGGTCCACCCACTTTATCAGCAACTGATTGTACCATTAAAATTGCATTTTTAGCAAAAATTGAAACTAATGATTGTAAAAATTTTTGATTGAAAGTCGGTTGAATAATTTTCCGATGAATACGCCATATTTTATCTGCGTTAATAAATAATTTAAATATAAGTTAATTTAAGTAAAAACACATGGTAAAATAAGTTAACAAAATTAAAAACTCTTTTCAAAAAATAACATTTATAACTTACTTTCCGCTGTTACTAATCCATTGCCTAACCAAGGTTTTGCAAAATCATAAAGAGGGTCTTTCTCCGCTGTTTGTGGACTTTTAAGAATTGTCTAAAAAGTAAAAATAAAATTCTAAAAGAGAAATTCGCGTGAATTTTCCAGTCGAGGAATTTCGATCGCTATAAAATTTGTCAAAAAAAAAGAAACCTTTACCTATAATAAAAATATCAAAAAAAAATTAGGAATAATAAAATGATAATTAAGCAATAGTGTTCATAGGTGTACGTCCAATCTAGAAGCAATAGCTACACAAATTCTTACTCCCACACCTATTACTCTATGCAATTTATATCTTCCAAATAGCTACGATCTCGCAGAAAATGAAATTCCAATCTTAATACTATAACTACCTAAACCATATATATTATTGGGAGACTTAAATGCACACAACTGCCTATGGGGTTACCAAAAAACAAATACAAGAGGCAAACATTTAGGAAAAATTATAGACAAACAGGATCTATTTATTCTAAATAATGGTGATGTTACCTACTATAATTTTACCCATGGAACATTTAGCGCAATTGATTTAACTCTATGCAGCATCCAAATTGCAACTAAATTAAAATGGAATTTCCTTCCAGAACAACACGACAGCGACCATTATCCACTCAAAATATCACTACAAGACCCAAATCCAACAAATATATCCAACCCACAAATGAAACTAAATAGAGCAAACTGGCCTCTTTTCAAAGAAAAGTTACAGGAACAATTTGAACTACCAGAAAATAACTCACACATTACCGACTTAACAATTGACAAAATAATTACAAAATTCACCAACACAATCAAAGAAGTTGCCTATATATATAGTCCTATAGCTTTCTACTATAAGAAAAACCGAAACCAAAAATCCAAGAACAAACCCTCCCTGGTGGAATCAGGAATGCCAGCTAGCTATAAAAGAAAAAAATAAAGCTTTTAACAAACTAAAAAAAGCAAAATATAATAGAAAATCAAATAGAATAAAAAAAACTCAGAGCCAAAGCACGCAGGACATATATCCACAGCGGCAGGAACTCATGGCTAAATTACGTTTCTACACTAAATCACCAAACTTCTATGACAACAATCTGGAATAAAATTACAAAACTAACCGGAAACAAAGGAAACCCAAAAATATTCGGACTGAAAAACCAAAATAATGATATAACTAAAAATTCAAAAGAAATAACGAACATACTAGGCCAGACATTTGCAAAAAACTCTAGTATTAACAACCTCCATCCCAATCCTACACAAGACAAAGAAGACAATTTAGAAGAATCCTCAACAACAAATACAGAATATCCAGAAATCAACACTGATATACATATTTTTACAAAATCTCCCTCCACTAGCAAAAAACCACCTATTGGAAATCTATAACCATATATGGAAAAATAAACTATTTCCCACCATATGGTAGGAAGCAATAATAGTTTCAATACTAAAATCTAAAAAGGACCCCTCAAATCCAGCCAATTATAGACCCATAGCACTAACATGCACAATATGCAAAATATTAGACAAAAAAGTAAACGAGAGGCTAAAATGGTACCTAGAGAAAAAACAAATTTTAAGTCCCCACCAAAATGGTTTTCGAAAAAACAGATCCATCTTAGACACATTAATCAACTTGCAAACAAATATTACTCAGGCATTAAAAAATAAACAACATTTAGTAGCCATCTGTATCGATATAGAAAAAAACTTATGAAATGACTCCGAGAGATAAAATTATCAATTCCTTATAAAAAGAAAATATAGATTGAGAAATTTTAGATTTCATAAAAAATGTCCTAAACGAAAAATATATATCCAAGTACGGACAAATGGAGAAACTTCAGACAAAATAAAACTTGACAACGGAGAACCTGAGGGCTCAGTGCTTAGCCCTACTCTCTTCTTAATCTCACTAAATTACATCACCAAACACATCGAAAAACCAATAAAGATATCAATATTTGCAGACGACATAACAATATACCTCAAAGAAAAAAACATTGAATATTGTTTGAAAGGCCATTGAAAGGCCTATGTCTTAAGTGAAACGCTGCCAGAAAAAATATACTTAATATGTTCAGACTCCCTAAGTGCTCTACAATCTATTACAAACAAATCCCATAAAGATCCTAGAATAAAAAATATATAACAAATATATACAAAAAACATCCAAAAACAAAGAAGTATAATAGCAGCATGGATACCGTCTCATCAAGAAATAAAGGGTAACGAACAGACAGATTTACTAGCTAAATTTGCAACAACCCTTCCTATTCAAGAAACAGGAAACATGCTCAGCATCCCGGACACCAAAAAATTCATCCAACTCAAAGTAAGAGAACATTGGAAAAAATCACTAAATCCCGTGAGGAAAAAATTTCTGGCAAGCCTGAATCCAGAAGTGGGCCTGATCTGGAACTATCTGATCTGGAAGGCCGAATCTGGTCCAGATCTGGCCCTGATCTGGATAGCTAGAATAGAAATTTGGAAACCTTTGGATTGACCTGATATGGAAGGCCGAATTTGGCCCAGCTCTGGCCCTGATCAGATTTGCCAAAATAAAAATTCGGAAACCCTTGGAATGATCTGATCTGGAAGGCCTAGTCTGGACCAGCTTTGGCCCTGATCAGGTAGGCCAGAAATAATTTTCGTTTAAGAAAATCTTTTTTAAAAGTGTTTAAAAAATACTAATTTAACTTTTTTAAGATAAATATAGTTTTCCCAGAAATACAATATAAAACAAAATGATTCAGTTTTTATGATTATCATAATTTAAATATTTTATCTACGAGGACTGCACATATAGTAAAACAATCTTTTTGAAATATGTATGTAGAAAAAATAATTTTGAATATAAAGTTATTTGAAAAGAAATGTCTAATTTTCCGTAGGATGAAGTAATCTAAATAAAAATTTTAATTAAGTCTTGAAAAGTTTTTAATGATTTTAACTCAAAAGTTATAATGGGTCATCTGAATTAGAATGATTTATTTAATCGGTCTTAAATAATTTTTAAGAAAATAAAAATTGCATTTTTTTAGTTCAACATCGTGAAAACTTTATGTTTATTTAATATCTAATAGGAAACATTAATTTACAAAATTATTAATTAATGTTTATCAAAAAAAAAAAAAAAAAAAAAAATTGACTTTTTTGGGTTTTTTTTTTAATGTAATGCAGAGAAAACGACTTTTTTGTACTTAAAGTTGATCCGATTCTAAGGGTTATCCAAAAAACTTAAAAATGTTTTTATTTTCATAACATAACAAATTCTAGAAAATTTAGGCAATTTTCAGGAAAAAAACATTAGATTTCTAATTTGGGCCAAGCCTGGTGTAGCCAGAAATAAAATTAGTCAAACTAGTCTGGGCCAAGTCTGGCCCAGTTCAGGAAAATTTGTTGATTCTATGGAAAAAACGTTACACTACTGGTCTGGGCCAAGACTAGTTTTGCCAAAACTAGTCTCAGGAAAACTTGTCAGGGCCAGGTCTGGGCCATGTTCAATTTTCCTCACGGGATAATCATGCGTTTATCATAACTTTATCGTAATTAAAAACAGAAAATAATTTATTTAAATACTTATAACTTTGTGAATTTCTCATATAAAAGTGTTTAAGACCTCTCAAAATGTTCGAAATTTAAAAAAAATGCGGTCATATAGATAAGTCCAATAGTGCCAAAGTGGGCCCTTTTCATGCGGAAGTAAACATATGATTGAAAGATTTTAAAGTAAATTTGATTGTTTTAGTGCATTGCGTAGGTATCGATATCGGTTATTAAGATTACTTATTATTAAATTGAAATTAAGTTTTTACTTTTATTTGTTCTGGATCTGTGAAGAAAATTAATATACGGGAACCAAGCACAATTCTAAATGGTGAATTGTAAGTATTACTTATTTTTATAAGCTGCTTTGCTAAATCTATTCAAAATATTAAGATTTAATTAATATTAGTTTATCAGAAACCTAAAACCTGAATTTACTGAAATTATTAACTTACGTGCAGAATCTCCTATAAGTTTATAGGAATTTCCAATTAGAGGAATAGCTAGTGGTCCATTGATGTGCTTTGTTTTATTGTATAATTCTCTGTTTCCAAAGAAATGGAAAATTCCAAAAAGAATAGCCAATCCGGATATTAAAATCCACAATATTGTAACTAACATTTTGCAAAGTAAGCAACGTTTGTCGTCAATAATTTAATAACACAATTTAATTTAACGTATAAATTATCGATGAATTATGTTTAAAATATAATTCATCTTATATCGTCGTCTTATTTCAAATACTTTAGATCGTCAGTTTATCTTCGTTCTTCTTTTATAAGCGTTTCGCTTAATCTGTAAAAACATTTTGTTCACTTGTTTTACTAGTTTTTGTTTATACAATAACAAAAAAGTTATTCACTTAAATGCTAACAACTCTTGATTAAATAAAGATTTTACTTTTTTAGACAACATACAGAATGAGTAGAACAAAATTTAATAATACTTCATCAAAGAGTATTAAATTATTACTACTTTTTTATAGCGCTTATATAAGTATATGACTAACAAAATAGATACAATGTATGCACTTCATTAACATTTTACTTTCAAGTTGGCAAATAGATTCTCTTCTTATAAAGAAAAAAGAAATTAATAAATTCGTTTTAACATGGTGCAAAAAAATTTTTTATTCTTATTTCAAATGTTTTTCCAGTTTATTTCATTTTCGTAAACACAGTTTTCGATATGAAGATGCTTTAAAAAATTATTTACATTGTATAAAATACGATGCAATACTGCATTTTAGTTACACTTGAAACGTAATATATGTTTTCTTAATAGGAAAAGTATCTTGAACCCTATTCATACTCTTTTTTCAAGTCTCAAAGTAATAGGTTCAACGGTACTTAGTAAAAGGTCAGCTTTCAACTTAATGTCTTTGGGTTTTGTAAATTTATCTTTTTTAACAACAAATTTTCGTAGAAATGTTACTACAAGCACCTTCATTGCCATCATCGCATATGCACGGCCTGAAAATTAATTTTATTGTTAATATACAAAATAACGAATAAATTAAAAGTTATTGTGTAACCAATTTTTTTATTCTATACTAAATAAAATAATTGTAATGACATAAATTAAAATTGATAAAAATGAAATCTACCTATGCAGTCTCTGCTACCGAAACTAAAAGGTATAAAAGCACATGGATGTCGTTTTTGGACATTTTCCGGCAAAAATCTATCAGGATCGAATTTTAGAGGATTTGGCCATGTTTTTTCATCTCGATGAAGAGCCAAGAGAAAAATAACTACCGAACAACCTTTTGGTACAATCTGACC
The DNA here is from genome assembly GCA_037103525.1 of Ganaspis brasiliensis. Lineage (NCBI taxonomy): Eukaryota > Metazoa > Arthropoda > Insecta > Hymenoptera > Figitidae > Ganaspis > Ganaspis brasiliensis. The sequence goes on from JAZKLR010000106.1 coordinate 1,584,479, forward strand.
ACCTTAAAATTTAAATATACTTTTGACAAAATTTTCACAGAGAAATTAAAACTAATATTTATAAATGTATGCCGTAAATTTGAAATTGATAATTTTTCTGATTGTTATTTGAAGCATTTTGTTAATCATTAATTAGGGGTCATACAATATTAATAATACAATAAATACCTAAAACAAGATCTTCAGAAACCTGACGACCAATCATTGGTGATGCTGGGAAAAGTCTCATAGTCTCTTTAATAACTCGTTCTAAGTATTCACAACGTTGCAAGTCTTCATATTTCACTGGTTTTGTTTCCAGATTATCAAAACCGTAAATATTATGAATTTCGTTATAAACCTTTTCCTAAACAATTTATATATGAATATTAACCTAAAACGAATTTTTTGAACAAAGTTATCAGCGCACGCATATTTCTGCAATTATGACTTGTGTTTCAAGAATGGTATAAATATATTTTTAATTTTTTATAAACATTCGTCACCTGCACGTTGGGTTGTTGTGCCAACATCAAAAGAACAAAGTCTATCGTTCTTGCAACTGTATCATAACCCTACAATGTGAAAGAAAGTTAAATATTCAATAATTTTGCTCTAATCTATTTTTTTTTAGAGAAAATTTCTTAAAACGATTTAAATAACGATTCTTATAATAATAAGAAGACGAGAATAATTACTGCTATGATTATTGTCAACATTTGTTCACGAAGTTCTTTGTCATTTAATTGGTTTCCACTGTCTGACAAGTTTAATAACAAATCTAAAGTTAGCTTTCTTTTTTTAGTTAGATCTTCTGTAAAAAAAAAACAATTATTTCTCAGAACAAAAAGCTAACGTAACATTGTTGTAAAAAATGATTAGTTAAAAACTTTACCTTCATTTTCAGTTGAACCTAGTTTCAAATTTTCTTTTCTTTTTCGTATTACCTAAAATATTTATAAACTAAAAACATCAGTTTTTCTTCGCCAACATTTTGAAAACCGAGGGGTAGTCAACTCTGTTATTCCTCGTACACCCTCCATATATTCTCATATATTCCATGATATTCCCATCTATTCCAGCATATATTCAATATTCTCGATTATTACTGATACTCCCATATATTCCAAAATATTCTTCAGTATTCCTGAATAATCATCAAACTTCTGTTAAATAAAATTCGATAAATAGCAAGAAAATTACACAACTGAAAAAATAAATTAAACAAAAAATATTAAATTCAAACAAAATAATTTAAAAATTAAGAAAGTTATAGGAATAACTGTTAGAAATAATTGAAAATTGAAAGACTGGATTGAAAATCCAAGTAAATGATTGAAATTAAAGAATATAATTGTGAAAATTAAAGAAAATAAGTAATAAAAAAGTGAAGAAAGAAATTAAAAACTTAAAAATTAAATTAAGATTTGAAAACCATAATTAATAATTGAAAAAAAGTTACAAAAACAAAGGCGAAAATAATTGACAATTGAGAATAAAATTCAACAAATTGGCTAGATTAATAGACAACTAAAGAAAATAAAACCGTCAAAATTAAATTTAAAAAAAAATTGCAAAAAGAAAAATTAAAAAGTTATATTAATACTTGTTGAAAATAATTATTGATTGAACAACTGGATTGAAAGTGGAAAAATCTGAAATTGAAGAAAATAATTGAAAATTAAAGAAAACAATTGAAAATTAAAGAAAACAATTAAAAATTAAAAAAAAAACTAAAAATTTAAGAAAATAATTAAAAATTGAAGAATAGAATTGAAATTTAAAGAATATAATAAAAGATTGAAAGAAGGCGAAAATTATTGAACATTAAAGAGAATTATTGCAAAATCAGTAATGGAATTGAAATATGAAAAAAAACCTAAGAGTTGCTGAAAATATTTGAACAATTGATTTTGAAATTAAAGAAACTTATTAATAATCCAAAATTTAACCAGATACGAGAATTTAAAAATATTAATGAAAATAATTAAAAATTGAAGAAAGTAATTCAAAATTTTTAGAAAAATAATTCAAAAAAGGTTTCAAAATGACAAAATTAATTGACAATTGAAAAAAAAATCGCAAACTGGCAAGAATAATCGAAAAGAGAGAAAAATAGGAAAAAAAAATTAAGGAATAATTCTAAAATTTTAAAAAAATTAATAAGAATTGAATAAATTTTAGGAAATAATTGAAAGAAATAATTGAAAAATAACGAGAACGATTGCAAAATGGAAGAAAATATCTGAAAAATGTCGAAAATAAATGACAATGGAAAAAAAATTCGACAGATAGCTGGAATAGTAAACAATTTAAAAAATCGGGCAAGTACGAGTTACACTCGTACCAAGTCGAAGGGTTCCGTACCGCTTTAATTTTTCTCAATTATATCAGGCAGAGATTAAAAATTTTCCGCCAAGAAACCATTTTTAAAATAATTGAAAACTGAATAATTGAATAATTAATCTGATAATTTAAAACAATTTTTATGATTGTTATAAAAATTTTAAAAATCAGGTAATTATTGAATATTGAAGAATTGATTGAAAATTGAAGAAAATAATTTAAATTTCAAGAGTGGAATTAAAGAATGGAATTAAAATTTGTAGAATATAATTGACCAACTGTATCTAAAATTAAAGAAATTTATTGATGTAGAGAACAATAATTGATATAAGTCTAGAATTTCTTATTATTAAAAAAATAATTAAAAATTTAAAAACGTGATTGAAATTTAAAGAGAATAATGAGGAATTGAAGAAAATAGTTGTAAAAAATTGAAGAAAGAAGAAAATTCAAGAAAATTGTTGAAACGAAATTTTAAAACTATTTTTATGATTGATAAAATTAATTAAAAAAGCTTAGAATTTTTTAATATTGAAGAGTTTGTTGCAAATCGCACAATTAATTTAAAATTGAAGAATGTAATTTAAATTAGAAAAATATAATTAAAAATTGAAAAAGTTTTTGATAAAACCCGAGAATTATTGAATGTAGAAGAAACAGTTGAAAATTGAAAATACTACAATAAAAAAAAATTGAGAATTGAAGAAAATATTTAAATTAAATTTAATATTAAATAAACTTATTGAGAATTGGAATAAAAAAATTGACTAAAGACGGAATTTTTTTAATCTTACAGTAATAATTTTAACGTAAAAAATGGAATGGAAATTTGAAGAAAGTAATTGAGAACTCAAGAAAATAGTTATAAAATTGAACAATTGAAATGATATTTTAAAACAATTTTTATGAGTGAAAAAAATAATTGAAAACATCCGAGAATCATTAAATATTGTGAAATTAATTGATAATATAATTTAAAAAAATGAAATAATTAAAAATTGAGTACAATAATTAAAATATTGTAGAAATAAGTTGAAAATTAAAGAATTCAATTGAAGCTGTACGATAATAATTGATAATAATTGTAAAAAAATTACAACATTACGAAAATAATTAAATATTATGGAAAATAATTGTCAATTGATAAAAAATGCGATAAATGAAGAGATTAATGGGCATCAGAAAGAAACAATTTTAAAGATTAAAGAACAACTATAAAATAGAGAGATAAAAATAAATTATCAATTAAAAACTGTAGATAATAAAAGAAAAAATTGCAGGAAAAAAATCAAAATTGTAGAAATCAACTTTGAATTTTAGAAATGTATTGAAATTTCAACAAAATAATTGATAATTGAAAAGAGGTGAGAATTATTGAATATTGAATAAAATCATTTAAAATTAAGGAAAATAATTGAGAATTGATGGAAAAACTCAAAAATTAAAGAATAATAAATTGAAGATTAAAGAATTAAATTAAAATATTAAGTAAATTGGTAATTGATAATTGAAAGAAAGATTACAAAATGACGAAAATGACACAAAAATTCATACAAGTCTAAAATCAATAGAAAGTCTGATTTATGACCTTTAAAACACTTTTTTAAAAATTGTTCTACGATTATTTCTCAGGAAGTTATGATGTTTTACTTAAAATAATTTTTTTTCCATAACTCACTATTGATAAAAAAAAAAAATTATTATTTATAGAAAAAGTCATATTATAAAAGTCATAAATTGTTCTACGATTATTTCTAACAAAGTTATGATGTTTTACTTAAAATGATTTTTTTCAATTACCCAGATCCGGGAAGTTTATTTTTTTTCTGGGTCTGTGTAATTGAATATTAAAGAAAATAATTAAGAAATGAGAAAAATAATTGATAGTATTGAAAAAAAATTCTAAAACTGACGAGAATATTTGACAACAGAACAAAATAATTTTAAAATTTAAAGAATAATTACAAAATTTAAGGATATTAACTGTAATTTGAAAACTGTTGACAATTATAGAACTAATTATTGATTTATTAATAATAAAATTTAAATTATTTCAACTCATATTTTTAAATTAAAATTTTAATGAATGTAAATACATTTTTTAAAAAGTAGCTGGTTGTAAAAAAAATATCTAAGTGACAAACTTCAGGTGTGAACAGACAAAATAAATAAAAGAATGAAAGAATTTGCAAATTAAAATGGAGTTGACGACCCCTCGTTTAAAACTAATTTGTCAAACTTACTTCATCAATGAAAGTATGAATGTATTCAATGTAGTTATTTAATTTTTTTGACAGCTGGGTAAATTGAAACAAAAAATCCGAATGCAGCCATACTCGAATTATTCGTCGAATTAAATAATTAAATATTCTAAAAATGAATATCAGTTCCTTATTTAGAAAACTATCTTATTATAATAGGCTCTACTGTGCAAAAATTTACTTTTATAAAAAATAATAAAATGAGATTATAAATTTAACACTCGGTAGTATTTAAATAAAAAAAAATGTTTAATTTGTAAGAAAACTTACTCTTCATTCACTGTATAAAAACGTTTAACATCTTCTATCTGTGATTCTACAGACATACTCATAGAACTTTCTGTAAAATATTGAGACAATGAACTTTAATCACTCGAATTTTAAAAAGAAATTAACACAAAATTAATATTTACCACAAATGTTACTAATGCTTGTGAATCCAATATAAGGGGAAATTTCAAATTCTGTCCCATCAACTTTATCGTTTACAGATTGTACCAGCAAACAGGAGTTTTTAGAAAAAATTGAAAAATATGATTCTAACAATTTTTTATTAAAAGTCGGTTGAATTATTTTCCGATGAATACGCCATATTTTATCTGTATTGTTAACGATAAGAAGTATAGCAGAGGAATAAATTAAAACACACAAATAAGTAATAAATTGCTACATTTATACAATTAAAACACTTTTTTTGTAGAAGCAAAAAACTTACGTTCCGCTGCTACTAATCCATTACCTAACCAATGTTTTGCAAAATCATAAACAAAAATTTTCTCAGCAGTTTTAGAACTTTGAAGTATTGTCTAGAAAATAATTAGCAAATTACCAACTTTATAATATTGTATAAAATAAATAAAATTAAATCAAGATATTTTTCATGTTTACTTTTATTTGTTCCGTATCCTTAGTGACAATGAGTATTCGAGAACCAAGCACAAATCTAAATGGCGAGTTGTAAATATTTGCCATTTTCAATGCCTGCTTTATCACGTCTATTAAAAAAGTTAATATTTAAGTAAAAATAGAAACTTCAAAAAAGATAAAAATACAGCAATATTGTTTTTAAACTGTTATCATACGTGCTGTATCTCCTATAAAATGATAAGCGTTTCCAATTAGAGGAATAGCTCTTGGTCCATTGATGTGCTTTGTTTCGTAGAATAATTCTTTATTTCCAAAAAAATGGAAAATCCCATAAAATAAACCAAATGCACATATTAAAATCCACAATATTGTATCCAACATTTTGTAAAAAGAAAATAAATACATAAAATTAAAAGAAGAAATAAACCAACTTTTTTCCACGATAATTAAATTAAAATAGTTTGTTAAATAAGGTAATTTCATTTAATGCAACTGATTCTTTATCTCCTCTCAGTTCTCCTTTTATAAGCTTTGTGTTTCAGGAAAAAAAAATTTGTATTCTCGTTTTACAAGTTTTTGTTCATTAAAAAAATTACTTTATCACATTATTCTTTGATTAATATTAAAAATGAAATACTAATATTTTAAAACAAGAAGTTACTTTAAATTTATTACTCTTTTGCTTATGTTTTATTTTAAATTTATGACAATCATTTTTAAGTAATGTATTTTCTTATTGAATTACATCTCGCAAATTTATAAATACCATTCAATTTGTCTTCCTTAAAGAAGATAAAACGAAAATGTTTAAATGTTCAACACGTTACAAAATATATATATTTCATCCCAAAACATAAATAATAAATTAAAGTAGTCGATTACAGATATTAATTGCTTTAATCTTAATTTATCCTTTTTTCTATACGTAACGTAAAAGGTTGAACAGTATTAAGTAAAATGCCAATTTTCAAATTAATTTCACCGGCTTTTGTAAATTTGTCTTTCTTAATAACATATTTTCGCAAAAAGGTTGCTATCTGTACCTTCATCGACATCATAGCATAGACACGACCTGAAAATTAAATTTTATTCGCATACAAACAGAACAATGTATTTTTTTCAATAATTAAGAAATGTTTGATGATATTCTTGATCCAGAAATAATGTGTACCTATGCAGTCCCTGGGACCGTAAATAAAAGGAATATAAGCCAATGGATGTCGTTTTTCAATATTTTCCGGTAAAAATCTATCAGGATCAAATTTTAAAGGATCAGTCCAAATTTTTTCGTCCCGATGAAGACCGAAAATAAAAATAACTGCTGAACAATCTTTTGGCACGGTACAATCACCTAAAAATTAAAATATAAATCGATGGCCCCCGTTGATAAAATGTTTATTGAAAAGCCAGTGGAATAAAATGCTAATTTAAAAGAGCGTGCTATATTATTCTTATTCAATTGTTTGTGCAATAAAATGACAACTGATTTTCAGTGCAACAAAAAGTTAGCTCAGAATAATTATTTTAACATAAATGGCATTATTTTTAACTGCAAATTAACTCCGTATTATATCTAAGATGTAATATATAATAAATAATATGTATCTAATAGTATAAATATGAAAATTACATTTATATTTGCATACAAAATGAATATTTAAATTTTTAAGATAGCATTTTGTTGCACTGAAAATCAGTTATCATTTTATTATACAAACAATTGAATAAGAATTATATAGCACGCTCTTTTGAATTAGCATTTTAATCCACTAGCTTTTCAATAAACATTTTATCAACGGTGGCCGTTGAGATGTAGTCGTCGTCTAAAAATTATACAAAGCCAGTTTTCAAAACTTGCAAATTAAATTAAAATAATATATTGTTTTGATTATTTTTTAATATAAGAGTTTGTCTTGTTTTGTTTATATCGACTGCTTGGCAGAAGTATAAAATAATTGTGATGATTTAAAGCACACATTTTATTCAATTATTATTGTACTTTAACTTTTAACAATTAAAATGCATTTTCAATTAGAAATTTATGTTCTATACAACAACAAAATAAACGTAAATTACAGTGTTATTATACTAAGAACATTTGACAGAAGAGTTAAATCAACACATGAAAAATGTTAAATTTTGACACCAAAAATTTAACAAAGACTTTTTTCTACACAAATTTACCAAATTTCCAACTGTGTGGTTAAAAAAAATTAAATTTGGTGATAGTAAAAAGATTTTTAGAATAAAATGTACCTAAGACAAGGTCCTCTGAAACTTGTCTAGCAAGCCATGGTACTGTTGGAAACAGTCTCATAGTTTCTTTAATTACTCGTTCTAAATATTCAAAATGATGCAGATCTTCATGTTTAACTGGATTAATTTCCGGATCATCGGCACCGTAAATATTATAAATTTCCTCATATACTTTTTCCTGAACAATTTTTTATAATTAGATATCGTCGCATTGCTAAAAAACAATGTTAACTTGCAGAAAAATTAATGTTAGTTTGAAATAATACTGCCACTATACTATTTATTTATATTTGAGAATATATGAAGTATTTTTAATACATTTTAAAAAACAAACCTGCACATTGGACTCTTGTGCCAACATTAAAAAAACAAAATCCATCGTTCTTTCAATTGTATCAGATCCCTGCAAAACAGAAAAAGCAAAATAGTAAACTTTTGTATTTCAAAAAATTTCTAGAAACGTTTTATGTAAATAATTAAATATGAAAATTTACTGCTAAAATTAATGTCAATATTTGCTCACGAAGTTCCTTATCATTCAAATGACTTGCTTTGTCTGATAATTCTAATAACAAATCCAAAGTCGGTTTTCTTTTGCTGTACATGTCTTCTGTAAAATGAACCATTCATAAAAAATTATCTTCTTCGTCTCTCTTTCACTCATCGTCCATTTAATTACAGAAAGAAGTTAGATTATTATTTACCTTTTTCTTCAACAAGGCCAGTTTTTAAACACTTTTTTCTTTTTTGTATTACCTAAAATATTTAAAAACAAGAAACATTATTTTCCCTTTATCAAATTCACCGAGAGAAATGTTATCTTAATGTAATATTTCAAAATACAGTCTAAGATATTTTGATTCTTTAATAGAAATCATTTTTCTCAGTATTGTTAAAAAAATTTGCCAACCTTACTTTATCAGTGAAATTATTAATGTACTCAATGCAGTGATTGAAGTTTTTTGAAATTTGGCTAAATTGAAACAAAAAATCGGAATGTAACCATATTCGAATGAGTCGTGCAATTGTATAGCTAATTATTCTGAAACAAAGGAATTTTATTTTCTCATAAAAATAAGTAAATAGTTTATGAAAGTCAAGAAAACTTTTTTCAATTATAAAATAAAACTTACCTCTCGCTCATTGTATAAAATTTTCGAACATCGCTTTCTGACTCTACAGATACGCCCATGGAACTTTCTGTAAAAGAATTGTGCAGTGAATTTTTAATTAAACGAATTTTAGATACAATTAATTAAATATTATTATTTACCGCAAATACTTGTGATACTTGTGCAAGCAATATAAGGAGAAATTTCAAATTCTGGTCCACCAACTTTATTGGACACTGATTTTACTAATGAAACGGCATTTTTAGAAAAAATCGGAACAAAGGATTGTAAGCATTTTTTATTAAAAGTCGGTTGTATTATTTTCCGATGAATGCGCCATATTTTATCTAAATTGTTGATTGAAAAAAGAAAAAACACAATAGTAAAAAAAAAAATTTGTTAGCATTAAAATTTGAAAATTTCATTCACAGAAAGTGACTTACTTTCTGCTGTTACTAATCCATTACCAAGCCAAGGTTTTGCAAAATCATAAATAGTTGCTTTCTCAGCTGTTTTAGGACTTTGGAGTATAGTCTTAAAAGTAAATACAATATATCGTGTTTTATAATACTTAAGTAGATAAAATTATAAACAAATTATCTTTATCTTTACCTTTATTTGTTCTAAATCCTTAGTAAATATTAATACTCGGGAACCAAGCACAACTTTAAATGGTGAATAGTAGATATTAGTCATTTTTATAATCTGCTTTAAAAAATCTATAAAAAATATTTCATGAATAAAATTATTGAAATATCTTAAAAAGCAGTCGATTAATTGATAATAATTATTGTGAATTGATTTTCTGTTTTAAAACAAAATCTACATTTAATTAGAGATATAAATGTATAAAAAAATAAAACGCCAATTTATTGAAACTGTGATCATACGTGCAGTGTCTCCAGTAAAGTGAAGAGCACTTCCAATTATAGGAATAGCAAGTGGTCCATTGATATGTTTTATTTTGTGGTATAATTCTCTATTTTTAAGAAAATAAAAAATTCCGCAAACTACACCAAATACACATATTAATATCCAAAATAATGTATTTAACATTTCTTTTTAGCAAAAATTTAACGCAAACAATTTAAATATGTAATTTAATTCAGTGCCCAAACGATGTACAATGTTAAGACTGCAACTGGTAGTATAATCTATCTCAATGCAAGTTTTATACGTAATAATCAATTTGTATTCTTATTGCACTAGGTTTTTGTTTTGACAATAACAACTAGTCTCTCATATTTATTTTCCAATAAAATTTTACTGAAGACACTTAAATGTTACTTTTTAATGGTAATTTCTTTAATTACACAACTTTTTTTTACCTATGTACACATTCTTATTATTTTAAATTCTGAGAATGATACTTAGGTAACACGTTGCACATATTTTCATAATATGAAATTAACTTTTTCATGTTGCTTTTAAATTTTTGAAACTTTTTTGTATTGGATATATTATTTTGCAGCATTCAAACGTTGTCTTCAACGCGGTTAATTTACTCTTTTTCTATTCGTAAAGAAACAGGTTGATCGCAATCAATTGCAATTTCTGCTTTCAAATTAACAATTTCGAGATCATTTCTGACATCCTGACACCATTTCTAATATCATTTCTGACATAATTTCTGATGTTATTTCTTATGTCATTTCTCATATCATTTCTGACATAATTCTGACATCATTTCTGATATCATTTCTGATGTCATTTCTGATATCATTTTTGATGTCGTTTCTGATGTCATTACTGATGTCATTTCTGACGTAATTTCTGATGTCATTTTTAATATCATTTCTGACATAATTTCTGATGTCATTTCTGTTATCATTTCTGACATCATTTCTAACATCATTTCTGATATCATTTTTTATGTCATTACTGAAATTATTTCTAATATAATTATTGATGGCATTTCTGATATCATTTCTGACATCATTCCTGACATAATTTCTGATGTCATTTCTTATGTTATTTCTGATATCATTTCTGATATCATCTCTGACATAATTTCTGACATAATTTCTGACATAATTTCTGACATCATTTCTGACACTATTTCTGATATCATTTTTGATGTCATTTCTGATGTCATTACTGACATTATTTCTAATATAATTATTGATGGCATTTCTGATATCATTTCCGACATCACTCCAGATTAAATATCCGATATCATTTCTGACATCATTTCTAACATAATTTTGATGTCATTTTTGATATAATTTTTTATCTCATTTCTGATGTCATCACTGACATTATTTCTAATATAATAATTGATGGCATTTCTGATATCATTTCAGACATCACTCCAGATTGCATTTCTGATATCATTTCTGACATCATTCCTGACATAATTTCTGATGTCATTTCTTATGTTATTTCTGATATCATTTCTGACATCACTCCAGATTGCATTTGTTATATCATTTCTGACATCATTCCAGATGTCATTTCTGGTATCATTTATGACATCATTTCTGAAGTAATTTCTGATGTCATTACTGATATTATTTCTAATATCAGTTCTGATAACAATTCTGATATCAGTTCTGATGTCAGATTTTTCGACAGGGAGGAATTAATTGGAAATTTCATTGATTAAAATTTTTAATTAGTCCACGCTTTAAGAACAGTAAATTCGAATTATTTAAAAATTTCTTCAATTTTCTTAATTTTTAACAATTCTTTTCTATTATGATTTTAATTATTTGCTACAATTTTCAACTATTTTATCATTTTTCAAAATTATTCTTTAATTTCTAATTATTTTCATTATTTTTCAATTTTACCCCTATATTTTAAACTCGATTCTTGAAAGTTTCAATTATTTTCTTTAATGTTTTAAATAACATTTTTTCAGTTTTAATTATTTCCTTCAATATAACTTTTTTAAAAATTTTTTTGTCATTTTCCAATTATTTTTACAAAATTTGATTTTTTTTCAAATTGTAAGTTTTTTCTTTAAATTACAGTTAATTTCTTTAATATCGAATTATTAATATCAATCTCTAAAATGTCAATTAAATAATAGAAGGATATAACTCTTCAAATTTGTTAATTTAATTAACAGTATCACTTTTTTCATCCTTTTTCATTATCATTTTCCAAATATGTTTCAATATTAAAAAACCTGAAATGAAACTTGCTTCTTGCTTCATCAATTTTTCTTAAAAAAACTAACTTACCTATTAAATTTTTATTTATTGTTTTTAAATTTTAGTTGTATTTTTCAAATATTTAAATGATGTTTTGATTTTTAATCAGTTTCTTTTATAAAAAAATTTATAATTTATAAATAAATTCTGTACTTTTTTCAAAATTTTTTTTTTAAATATCCATAATTATCTTTAATTTCCAATTATTTTTATCATGTTTCAAACAGTCTTGTTCATCTCAAATATATTCTGTAATTTTTAAAATTATTCTTTACAAATTTTTATTATTTTTGTCAATTTTCAATTATTTTTATCAGTTTCAATTATTTTTAAATTAATTTTCTATTTTTTTTATTATTTATCACAAAGTCCAGTTATTTTTTCAATTTACAATTATTTTTATCACTCTGCAATTATTTTCTTTTATTACAAAAATATGCTGTAATTTTTTCAATTCTTTTCTTCAATTTTTAATTATTTTTATTACTTTGCAAATATTTTCTCGTTTTTTTAATTATTTTCATTATTCTTCAATAAATTTCCTAGATTTTAAAATATTTTTCTCAAATTTTAATAATTTTCTTTAAATTTGAATTATTATTGTTATCATTTTGCAAACAATTTCTTCAATTAAAAATTATTTTTACTATTCCTCAATTCAATTCCTAATTCTTCAATTATTATTTATCTCATTTATTAATTATTTTTATCGATTATTTTCATTTCTTTTATCTTTTTACAATTATTTTCTCCACCTTTTAATTAGATATAAAAATTATTTTTTAATGAATTTCCTAAATTTTCATTTATTATCTCAAATCTAAGTTATTGTATCCACTTTTTAAAGTATTAATAATCATCAATTATTTTTCTCAAATTTCAATTAAGTTCGTCAATTTTTATTTATTATTTTTTAATTTGCAATTATCTTCACAATTTTTATATTATTTTGATTAGTTGTTGATTAATTAGGTACTTTCTTTGATTTTACATAAATTCTGTATATTTTTTAATTATTTTTCTAAAATAGCAATAATTATCTTCAATTTTCTATTATTTTTATCATTGTTATTCAATTATTTTACCAAATTTTAATTATTCTCTTTTTTCTCCAGTCAATTTCTAAAGATTTTAAGCAATCTTTTCTCAAATTTCAATTATTTTTTAATCTTCTTTAATTCCAAAATGTTATTGTCTTGTACAAATAAATCGTTTTATTCATTTTTAAGTATTCCTTTCTCTAAATCTATATTAATAATTTTTTACTAATGAATTAGCGAGAAATCGGTTACTACTAAATAGTAAAAAATTCTATGATTTTTTTAGTAGAAAACTACTAATTAATAGTAGAAAATTTCTAATTTTAATAGTAACCAACTTCTCACTAATTCATTAGTAGAAAATCACTATTTCAGATTTAGTGCGCGCTGTACCGAATGCCTAAAATTCCAAATATCAAAAAACCCGAATTTTTAGACATTCAGTATTTTACGCATTTTCTTTTAATTAATAATAATAGAATTATACTAATAATATACTACTAATATTTCAAAATAAGAAATTATTTTAAATTAATAACAAACATTTTTAAATAATATATTTTCTTTTTAAACTACATCTTGTAATTACATAAATATTATTTGCATTAATCTTAATTTATCCTTTTTTCTATTCGTAGCGTAAATGGTTCGACAGTATTAAGTATAATACCGACTTTCAATTTAATATCTTTTGGTTCCGTAAATTTGTTCTTCTTAATAATATATTTTCTCAAAAACGTTATCACCTGCACCTTCATCGACATCATTGCATACACACGACTTGAAAATTATTTCTATTTATACTCTATTCAATCTAATTAATAATTTAAATTGTATTATCTCAAGAGATGTTCTCTAATAACAGATTAAATGATAAATATACCTATACAGTCTCTGGTACCGTAACTAAATGGAATATAATCCAACGCATTTCTTTTCTTAACATTTTCCGGTAAAAATCTATCAGGATTAAATGTTAAAGGATCAGTCCAAATTTTTTCGTCCCGATGAAGACCCAATACAAAAATAGCTGCTGAACAATCTTTTGGAACAGTGCAATCACCTAAAATTTAAAATGTTTATAATCCCATGAAAAATGCAATACAAGTTTTTAAAAACTTGCAGAACAAAAAAAATTTTTTGCTTGGATTAAAATATTCTTATCACTAATTTGTTCAAATATCATTTTATGGTTCAAGCACATTAAATTTTGTGATAGTAAAAAGATTGTTAGAATAAATCGTACCTAAGACAAGGTCTTCTGAAACTTGTCGAGCATACCATGGCACTGTTGGAAACAGTCTCATAGTTTCGTTAATTACTCGCTCTAAATATTTAAAATGATGCAGATCTTCATGTTTAACTGGATTCATTTCCGGATCATCAGCACCGTAAATATTATATATTTCCTCATATACTTTATCCTAAACAACTCTTTGTAATTAGATATTGTCGCATTGATAAAAAATAATGTTACCTTACACAAGAATTAGCCAATATTCTATTTTATGCTTTAAAAATATATAAAATATTTTCTAGCTTTTAATATAAACAATTGTCACCTGAACATTCGATTGTTGTGCCAACATTAAAAAAACAAAATCCAAAGTTCTTTCAATTGTATCAGAACCCTGCAAAAAGAAATAAGGAATGTAGTAAACTTTTGTATTGCAAAACATTTCTAAAAATGATTTAAGTAAATATTTATAATAAACATGAAAATTTACTGCTAAAATTAATGTCAATATTTGCTCACGAAGTTCCTTATCATTCAAGTGGCTTGCATTGTCTGATAATTCTAATAAAAAATCCAAAGTTGTTTTTTTATTGCTGTACATCTCTTCTGTAAAATGAACCATTTATACAAAATTATTTTATTCTTCTATTTTTATCCTTTTTTCACTTATAAAAATGTTAAATTATTCTTATCTAATTACCTTTTTGTTCAATTAGATCAGTTTTTAAATATGTTTTTCTTTTTTGTATTACCTAAAACATTTATGATTAAAAAACATTACCTTTGGTTTTTCAAATTCAAAGAGAATTTCAGAATGTAGTCTAAAATAATTTGATTCTTTGGTGAAAATCATTTTTCTCAGAACTGTTAACAAAAATATAACAATCTTACTTTATCAGTGAAATTATGGATGTACTCATTACAGTGATTGAAGTTTTTTGAAATTTGGCTAAATTGAAACAAAAAATCGGAATGTAACCATATTCGAATAATTCGTGCAACAATGTATCTTACTATTCTGAAACAAAAGTATTTTATTTTTTAATTTCACATTATATAAATATTTTTATTTTATAAACTTTATTTTCTTATAAAGAATAAAAGTCGCCAGTAAAACATTTTAATGTATAACGATCAAATAAAATTTACCTCTCACTCATTGTATAAAATTTTAGAAGATCTTTTTCTGACTCTACAGATACGCCCATAGAACTTTCTGTACAATAATTGGGTAGTGAATTTTTAATTAATCGAATTTTAAATATAATTATCAAAAAAAAGGAGTATTTACCGCAAATACTTGTGATACTTGTGTAAGCAATATAAGGAGAAATTTCAAATTCTGGTCCTCCCACTTTATTCTCTACAGCTTTTATCAATGAAATGGCATTTTTAGAAAAAATTGAAACTAATGATTGTAAACATTTTTGATTAAAAGTCGGTTGTATTATTTTCCGATGAATGCGCCATATTTTATCTAAGTAAAATCACGATATGATAAAATAATTTTTCACATTTGCAATGGGAATTTGAAAAATTCATTTGTAGAAATAGAAAGTGACTTACTTTCTGCTGTTATTAATCCATTACCTACCCAAGGTTTTGCAAAATCATAAATAGTTGCTTTCTCAGCTGTTTTAGGACTTTGGAGTATAGTCTAAAAAGTAAATACAATATATCGAGTTTTATAATACTCAAGTAGATAAAATTAAAACAAATTATTTTTATTTTTACCTTTATTTGTTCTAAATCCTTAGTGAGAATAAGTACTCGAGAACTAAGCACGACTTTAAAAGGTGACGCGTAAATATTACTCATTCTTATGATCTGATTTAAAAAATCTATAGAAAGTATTCCATAGATAAAATTATTGGAAGCTTTTAAATAAGGGGTCGCCTTTTCACTCCAAAGTAAAAACTCTTTTATGAATTGATAACAATGATTGTCAATAAGTACCATTCATTCTTATTTTTTGCTTTAAAAAATCTGCTTTACATTCAATTTATCTCGTAATAAATCACTAAATAGTTGAAATTTCTAACTTACGTTCTGTATCTCCTATAAAATAATATGCATTTCCAATTAGAGGTACAACTTTTGGTCCATTGATGTGTTTTATTTTGTGGTATAATTCTCTATTTCCAAAAAAATGAAAAATTCCGTAAACTACACCAAATGTAGATATTAATATCCAGAATAATGTATCCAACATTTTTTAAAGCACTTGTTTATCTCAAACAATTTAAATGTGTAATTTAATTTAGTGCACAGACGATTTTCAATGTTAAGAATGATCTATAAATTATCTCAGTGCTTCTTTTATAAGATTTATGAGCTCAATAATGAATTTGTTTATTCTTGTTGCTCTAGTTTTTTGCTTTTATTATAATCACTATTCTGTCTTATTTACTTCTAAACACAATTTGTGTGGAAACATTTGAAGGTTTCATTTTAAAGGTCATTTTTTTTAATAATTTTATTAATGATAAGCAATATGCATTTTTTTCAATAATGTATTCTATTTTAATGTACAAATCTCCATTTCCAAAAAAGTGGAAAATTTCAAATGGTATAGTAAATATACTTAATAAAAACCACAATATTGTGACCAATTTTTTTTTAAATTGGGTTTACAATGCTAAAAATGTAACTGATAATGTAAATATCTTGGAACTTTTTTTATAGACAGTGTATTATTATGTACCAATAAAAATTAAATAAGTCTTGTTTTACTAGTTTTAGTTTTTGTGAGAATATCAAGCCTATCTCATTTATTCTTAATTAACATTTTATTGAATAATTTTTCAAAAATAAGTGTTTTTTAAAGTAAAAAACTTATCCTTGAAATACATATGTTTATGATTTTATAATAAAAGTTTTTTTTAAATACTCCAATTACTATTTATATTACCAACAAAAACTAGTCAAATGTAAATGAGTAATGCTATAAGAGTTCAGGAATATTAAAATAAATTTCTAATCTATAAATACAACATTTAAAGTCGCACGGAAATCGACTACAAATGAAAACAAATTATCCAAATTATTATTTTTTTGAACTAATTATATTAAGGGGTGCCGCTTGCACGCCCTATTTTCCCATTAGAAATACATAGAAAAAGTGTACTTTTTTAAAAAAGCGCAAAAAATTGTTTATAACTTTATCGAAAAAGGCTCAGAAGTTTATGAGACCTCGATAAATGTCTAAAGTTGAAGAAACTGTGGGATTTTTTTTTTTGCAAACTGACCCTCTTTAAGGGTGCCTAAAAAACCACCCCTAAACACGAAGTTCATCATTTATAAGTAAATAGGTCTGAAATATAATTTTATAATTTTTTTTACTGAACAAAATACAAGGCTCGCTACATTGTTAAATTAATTTTTAATTGACAAAATAATTTTAATTTGTTTAAACAATTTTTTTCATATTTTCTGTTTTAATGAAATATCTTTGAAGCTTACAGCTTTTTAAATAGAGAAAAGAAAAACAATATAATTGGTTTAATTTTTAATTCATTTTATTTAATTGATTGCTTAAACAATTAAAATTATTTAAAATTAACTTTTCATTACATTCAGATAAAATTGTGTGCTTTTTGAAATTTTCATTAAAGAACTATAAAGAAATTATTTATTCATAATTTGCAATATACATTTAATTGTTTAAACAATTGTATTATGTTAAACAATTTTTTTTCATATTTACTCCTTAATTATTACAATTTAATTTATTTTCAATTTATTATTATTTCATAAAATGTGTAACAGATATATGTATGTATATGGGTGTGTGTACTTGTATGTGTGTTAAATGTAGTCATCTAAATGTATTAGGAAAGGGAATAGCAATTAAAGTAGTCCCACCCATCGATTATCAATATATACAATGGGATCGATTGATTTTGACTATTACAAACCATGAGAGTCTATAATCATTGAAATCAAAAGTGCACCGCATTTTAATAACTTACAAAGATTGTTTAAAGGTATTTATCTTGTATTTTTGTTGTTTTCTTTTGTAACAAATTGAAAAATGTGAGCTTCCGTTTATAGTTAAATTATAATTTCAGTGCGGTGTTTTAACTCAGTATTCATCTCTGTTAATAAAATTGTGAATAATTGAGAGTCCTTGGCAAGCAGCGTATAAATAATTTAATTGTCTAAAGATTGGGAAGGATCACCAATAACAATATTGGAAACGTTAGCAACCTTGTCGAATCTACGAAAAAGTAGAAGTTGTTCAATCTCCAATTAATTGTCTCATTGATTACGAATTCTTCGCCAAATCAAAGAGAAACAACACTACGCCCAGCCAGACTAGAACGATAAGTAACAAAATTGCGATTTTTTATATATTCAATTTATTTTTTATCTCTCATGGTAAATTCTTATGTATAATATTTGTTTGTGTGATTGAGTGACTGAGATTTCTAATTTGGGTAATTTTGTACAACAAAGTTTTTATTTATAATATTATCAAACTGATTATTTTTTGTGTGTAATAAATCGTGCCAGATTTGAAGATATTATATTTTGTCTTTGATTTGTTTTTTTTTATATTAATGTTATTTGAATTTAAAAAATGTATTGAAGTTTCTTTTTTTCGAAAAAGTAATTTAATCTGATTGTAAAATAATATTTATTTAAATAACGATAAAGATAATTGTTATAAATGCAATTATTCAATAAACGAAGATTTTAAATAAATTGAAAAATAGTACAAATAAACGTCTAAACTGTGATGTTATTGTTGACAAAGAATATGGAAAATCTGCTAGCCAAACAGAAGCCCGATAAAACGCGTTACACTTCTAAAGTTGGTCGAAATGGTTCTCGTATAGGGAAGTCAAGGTCAAAGCTAATTTCTATGTATTAATTATTTTAATAAAATTTTTTGTAATTTTAGATTGCTAACATTATAAAAAATTTTATAAAATAAACTTGAAGTTACAATATTAATTTAAAAGATTTTAATTCGTCTGCAAAACAAAAAATTGAAACTGAAAACTATCGATAGTGAGGTTTGATATCTACTGACCAATTGGAGATTTAGAAATGGAGTTACACGTCTGAAGTTAACCACAACGTCCGTTCTTTTTAGGATAGGATTTGAAATCTAAGAAGAAAAAATTGTAGGTTATGTTGGTGATTTTTGGGATGAAAATACACAAAGAGGATCAGCTCTCAATACCAACTATTGATGTTTAAATCTTCATTTTATCCAAAATATTTAATAAACACTGATTCTTATTTTACATAATTAAAAAAGATGTTTTATAACTATTGCCGAACATAACCTATTTGTTTCTCTTCATTATTTTTAACGAATGAAAATTCTAAAATGGCAACTAATCGATTATTTGAACTCATTCTAGTTTACTCTTTTCTCAAGTCGTAAAGCAACAGGTTCAACAGTGCTTAGTAAAACGTCAGCTTTCAATTTAACATCTTCGTGTTTTGTAAATGTGTCCTTCTTAATAACATATTTGCGCAAAAACGTTGCAAGAAACACCTTCATCAACATCATGGCATACACACGACCTGAAAATTTATTTTTATAAAAATGTACGTGCAATGTTATCAGCAATTAAAAAGTTTGTATTACGTTACCAAGTTAACAATAGAGAAATAATAAAAATTTAAATGATTTATATAAATTTGGTATTTGTACCTAGACAATCTCTGGTGCCAAAACTAAATGGAAGAAAAGCACATGGATGTCGATTTTGTACATTTTCCGGTAGAAATCTATCAGGATCAAATTTTAGAGGATTAGGCCAAATTTTTTCGTTCCGATGCAGACCTAAAATAAACACAACTGCCGAACAACCTTTTGGTAGAGTGTAGCTATCTAAAAATTAGAAATCATGTTTAATTATAACAGGAGTGTTATTTTACTAACAACAATTAATGCTGTAGCATTCGTATAAATAATATATAGATTTGTAGAACTGAATATTTATAAATATATTATACAAATGTATATATACCTAAGACAAGGTCGTCCAAAACTTGACGACTAATCATCGGTAAAACAGGAAACAGTCTCATAGTTCCTTTAATAACTCGTTCCAAATATTCAAAATGATACAAGTCCTCATATTTCACTGGATTATTTTCTGGATCTTTAGTTCCGTAGATATTATAAATTTCCTCATAAACTTTATCCTAAACAATTGTTTTTAATCTTATATAATAGAATTGACACAAAAAAAAATTGCAAAACTAAATTTTTCTTTAAGGCAGTAGTCTCCTTTAGAAGCCGAAAAAAAGCGTTTTTTAAGTAATTTTTTTGAAAGGGAAGAAAATTATTGTAGGAAATGAAATTTTTAGGCGATGACGTACTATATTTTAGGTATAAAAAACAATTGTTAGAAATAAAAAATATGGCATTTTTTGAAATTGCATTGGTTTTTCTGCAGCGCTTGGGAGTCTCCAGTTATAAATCGGCGCCGGTGATGGAGGTCGCGCAACCCATCTGAAACAGTTAAACCAAATTTTTTTTTAATTTTTATAAGTTTCTTTTCTATATGAACTAAAAAAATACCGAAGAAGTTATGGAATTCTAAATTTTTTCGAAGTTTGAAAAAAAATTCACTGTTTAAAAAAAAAAAATCACTTTAAGTTGGAAAAAAAGTAGTTTAAATAATACTTTTCTCCAATTTTTTTAGTTCATATAGAAGATAATTTTATACTGAAGCTAGATCACTTTGATTTTTTTCGATCGGACATATATTTTTTTTGCTATCACCGGCGCCGTTTTCTAAAACTTGTGAAAATGAAAACTCGAGAAAACGGGCTTAAAGTTTTCGGTACAAAAAATGTAAGTTTTGGATACTTACACTAATTAGAATGATGTTAATCAGCTATCCCCGGGCAATACGATAACTACTCAACACAGACCTTCTAGAAACTACAAATAATAGTTCAAAGGACGGTTGGACCTTTTCAGGTGTATACAAATATAGTCAAACAATAGAATACATGAAAGGGCGGAGCGTGCGCCTTCGTCCACTAAAACTGCTCTAGCTTCGAAAATATGTCCAATTGGCTTCTAAAATTTTCAAGACATATTCATGGATAGTTTTGTAATATATTTAAGACAAAACCAAAAAATTGATTTTTTGAAGCTTCTAATGCAGACTACTGCCTTAAAGTAAACATTAAACGATTTGACGATAAACGTGCAGGTGAAGAAAAATTTGCTTTTGCAAGAAAACGAATTGTTTAATAAAACTATCATGGTAAGTATTTTTAAATATTAACGATTGCTTTAAGATTACTAGATATAATTTTCAGTTTTATAGAAACATTTTATACCTGCACGTTGGAATGTTGAGCCAACATTAAAAGAACAAAATTCATTGTCCTCGTAATTGTATCATAGCCCTGCAATGTAAAAGAAAGCTATTTAGAAGTCGTTTTTATTCCCAACTATTTTCCTTTTTAAAGAAATTTTATATAAACGGTTGAAATAAAGAATAAAGAATGAGAAAAGAGAACACTTACTGCAACAATTATTGTCACTATGTGTTCTCGAAGTTCCTTGTCATTTAATTGACTACCATTTTCTGATAACTCTAATAACAGGTCCAATGTTGGTTTTCTCTTTCTCGCAAACCCTTCTGTAAAAATAACATATTGATTAATAATAATATTTTAATTTATTTATTAAAATATAGAATAATGCTAATAACACAGACCCACAAAAAAATTGTCCGGGACAATATGCTAGTGTATTCATGCGTATTTTTCTTCGCTAAATCCAAATTCGAAGTCAGAATAACCAGATTGGATAAAATTTTTGAGATAATCTTAAAAAACTACTAAAAATTATTAAAAAAATCATTTTTTTAGATTATCTAAAAATTTTAGGAAATCTAATCATTTTTATTTCTGATTCGGATTTAGTGGAAAAATCTGCGTAATAATTTACAAGTGTAGTCTCTGGTCAAAAAAAAAAAAAAAATTTATGGGGCTGTGTAATGTTAGTCTGTTTTGGCACATTATATTTTAAAAGTTTAATAGTTAAGAAATAATTACCTTCACTTTCGATTGATTCTTTTTTAAAATTTTCTCTTCTTTTTTGTATAACCTAAAACATTTATGATATCCGAACATTATTTGTTTTTTACCAAAATAATTAACACAAGAAAAACGAATACTAAAGTTTCCCGACGATTTTTTTATCAAAGTCAAGAGAAACTCTATATTTTGTTTTTATTGTGATGTAACAAATTTTTCTTAATCATACCCCATCTACAAAATTATGAACGTACTCAGTGCAGTGATTTAATTTTTTTGAAAGTTGGCTAAATCTAAACAAAAAGTCAGAGTGCAGCCATACTTGAAGTAATCGTTGAAATAAGTATTCCATTATTCTGAAAGAAGGCAATTTTAATCCTTAGGGAAATATAAAATAGTTTGAGTTAGAAAAATTCAAAAAACAAAAATGTATAGAATTGTTAAATTTTGCCTTATAATCAGAAATACATCTTAAATTATAATTGAAAGTTTTTCTCCAAAATTGGATAAAATATATACCTCTCATTCATTGCATGAAACTTTTCTACATCTTTACCTTTCGAGTCGAGACATACACCCATTGAAGTTTCTGTAAAACATTTCAAAAATAAATATTTTATAATTTCGAATGTAGGTTGAATTAATGTTTACCACATATATTGCTCAGACTATTAAGTTGAATAACAGAAAAAATTTCAAATTCAGGTCCTCCAACTTTATTCTCCACTGATTTTACCAGTGAAATGGCATTTTCAGAAAAAATTGAAACAAATGATTGTAAAAATTTTGAATTAAAGGTTGGTTGAATTATTTTCCGATGAACTCGCCGTAGTTTATCTACATTATTAAATGTATGACTGAATTAATGAATGAATGAAAAATTAACAATTTCGGTTAAAAAGTAAATGACTTACTTTTTGCTGTTACTAATCCATTTTCCATCCAAGGCTTTGCAAAATCATAAATAGAGTCTTTTTCAACTGTTTTAGGACTTTGAAGTACGGTCTAAATATTAAAAACAAAATTTCAAAGTTTTAAAAATGTGAAGCAGGTAAAATTTAAAACTCAATTAAAACAAGTTTCTTATTTTATTTTTACTTTTATTTGTTCTGGATCCTTGATAAAAATTAATACTTTACAATGTTGAGAATGCAAGTTTTACTTCTTTTATATAAGCTAGGTACTAATACTATGTTAACAGTAAAAAATCAATTCTAATTTTATAAGTTTTCGTTTTTGTAAGGATTTTTATTACCTTACCTCGTTTACTCATCCCTATTAATATTTAATTATAAAGCATTAATTTTTTAGAAAGTAGAAATTTTTTTATTTCAACTCTTGTGCTTGCATGTATACATTACTTTATTGGACGATTCTTATTTAATAGCGTGTATAGAAGATTAATTGTAATTTTGTTAAGTTTGATTTCGCTGCCGAATGAAGAAAGTCGAGTGTCTCTAATTATGATTAAACATTTTTTTAAATGCGTTTAATTGGATTACTGATCCATTAAAAAGCAAATTTTTTGCTGACGTAGTAGCAAAATAATTCCAATAGTCCAGAGTTCTTTTTTCTGTTACTTAATATAATATATGTTGGAGATTTTTTAGAAGGCCTTATAACTAATTACTCAAAATAATCTATTATAAATTCTTTATTTGTTGTAAAAAAAGGTGACAACATGATTCGACATTCTATGCCCTCTTCAGGTCACAAACAAATATTCAATTACTATTTATGTTTTATGTTTTAAAAAAACTGGTCAATTGCAAATGACACTTGCCCAGCTATACAACTTCGCTCACAAATATTAAAATTTTTTATGATACTAAACATTTTATGCTACTTACTATGCATTTATTTCTTTTGATCATTATTTTACTCTTTTTTCAAGTTGTAAAGTCATAGGTTCACTTATAATAAAATATAAAATTTTATAATTTTATATTTCCAAGGTTTTTAAATTGGTATTTTTAAATAAAAATCTTTAACACTTGGACTGAAATGTAAAGAAAATATTTTTAGGAATCACGAAAAATTAAAATAGTTGTAAGATATTTCTTGTAAATAACCTCAAAATTAGGTCTGCCATATTTAATTTTTGAACTTTTAACAATTTTAAACAACTTAAGATCCGTTTACTTAAAAATCTTATAAATAATTTGTTTATTATATTATATTATTAACAAAACTAACATTTTTTGTTGCAGGTAAGTCTTTTTGGAATCAACTATTTTGTTCTTCTTGTTACTCGAGGTAAGAGAAGATGACTATAATTATTCTGTTTGTGTAAAAAACAAAATTAATAGTAAATTTTTATTATAAATTATTTTCTTATTATAAACACTTGAAAAGTTCATCTCTGCAATCCAACAGATGAGTATGTTCAGTGTCTGAATATTTCTGCTTGCCGCCGGATATCCGGTACATCGCGCGAATAGTAATGTACCAGAAATTCTGTCCGTTCTTACTTATTGTTAGATTGTCCTTGTTCTATAATGTTTACAAGAAACGGAAATTATTTTTATTGACAGTAATAGAATTTTACATTGAACATTTCCCAATAGTAATCACGATTCTTTATTTAAAAAGAAAGAAAGAAAAATCAAGTAAATAGTTGGATATTTTTAGTGTTTTAACTTTTAATATTTTATAAATGTAGATCATAAAAAAAAAATTATTTTGGTAAATGAAAGTCATATTATTTGACAATTTATGGAAAATGAAAAAATTAAGTCACAGTATGCTCTTCCGGTGCACCGCATAATCAACACGATGCACTTGCACGCTCTTTTGGAATCCAATGAATGAACAAATGTTAACTTTGTGCGCCATAGCGATTCGCTCAGGTGGCGACATTATGCGAATTTCGATTGTGAAAGAAGTTTGTACCTGCATGCTTTGATAGGAGAAGTTAAATAGCGCCACGACCACATCCGCTATCTGACAAAACAATAATCCAGCATAATCGTTATATCACATAAAAGCACCACTGGGCATTTGAATTTGAATTTTTTCCCATTTCAATCATCAGTCTAGCACATTTCTTCCATTGTTTATGTAATCTCATCGAGCATTTTTAATTTGACTTTAAAAACCCACCTGTTTAGTACTAAATGTTAGGTTATGTTAGATTATATTACGCCAAAGGAAGAAAATTTGACACAAACATAACAAAAGTTATGTTACACCGGATTAAAAACTATTTAAACTTTAAATGTCTTCTGATGAAAGAGTAAACAATTCGATTTTTGAATTTTTGTCTCTGCTGGAACTTTCTGAGATTTATCTCTTTTGAAGACAATTTAAAAGAGACTTTAAAGAGTACAAAAAACTCTCACGTAACAATATTTATGGAATATTATATATCTGAAATTACATCAGATCGACTACAGATAATGAGATGAAAATAGCAGTGTAAATTGCAGAACAGTTTACCGACTGTAGATTAATTTTGGCGGCCATAGTTCCTTCTTTAAAAATTATTTTCTTTTTTTCTAATATAAGAATAAGAAAGTTACTGTGGTTTAAGTAATCATTTAATTTTTACTGCTGCTATTCATTTAATTTCTTTGAAACATAATTTGTTTTTTTTTAAAAAAAGAAGAGAATAATATTTAAAAATGGAATTATTACCGCCTAAATTAATCGACCAAAAAAAGTGTTTACTCTTATACTGAAACGCATTTAAAGTTTTAATAGTTCTTTGTATTTAAATTAACGAAAATATAGAGTAAGGTAACCTTTGCTATTTTCTTCTTCCAATTTAATATAATGTAACATAACCTCACATATGATACTGTAAAAGTCAATTATTGAAACGTGAAATTTGATGTAAAGTTATTCCCATATCGAACTGAAATGTATACCCAGCAAAAGTGAATTTTGGATTGTTTCCGTGAATCCAGTAACGAGATAAATTAAAATTGAAAATAAAACAGTATCTCTCCAGCGTGATCGTAAACGGCAAAAAAGTAAGTTTGAAAAGTTGTATTACCAATTATTGCACAATCTTTTTAAACTTTAATAAAAAAAACTCCTTTAATAATAGACAAAAAAAACTTTCTCGATGAAAGTTTTCTCGATCTATAGGCATCCCTCTTGTATTCCTTACTCATTTTTATTATTAAAAAGTATGCATCGGAGAAAAAATTTCCAGGAGTAAAGAGTTCGTTTTCTGCTCATTTACAGTGAAACTTATTAACACAAAACGTATCTTTCTAATAAGACAGAAGTTACGCGCACAGACTTTACTTGACACAAGAAGCCTCTGATTGGTTAACTGATTTATCATGGTGCTAAAAACATTCGCCCTTTTTTCTCCCTGGGGCAAAAATTCATAACCTGCAAAAAAGGTTAGGTTAGTTAGAAGATAATAAGAACTTGAGAATCGTGTGAAAAGTTAGTATCCGGATCCTTAATATTAAAAATCACTTAAACAAAATGATATTAATTTTTTTAGTTGACTTAAATGTGCAAGATGTACAAAACTTTAGAAAAATCATCTTGTACTCCCTTTTTAATTAGTATCTTGTAGCGTGGGCGATCGAGTAAACATTTTATCATGTTGACGATTAAAAGGTTTCCTGAGTAGTTTAATTAGTATTAGTGCTGTTTAAGATCTAATGCTTGTCTCATTAAAGTGTTACAACATTATTTTGAATATCTAGAACCTTCGAGAGCACGGTGTAGGCCGATCAGCAATGTTAATGGGTTGTGAACCCATCCATAGTCTAGAGCATGAATCGTTGCACCAGATTCTTGTTGGTGCGCTGCTCCTATAGATTTAATACTCACCAGAGTATCTGCCCTTTGCTTCCCCTTCCTGAGTGCCATCAGAGGGTTCTGTTATCGGTCGTTGAAAACGTCGTTAGCGTGATATCTATTCGCACTGAGACGCTACATAAATGCTTGTACACTCTATGCTATCAGAGATAGTTTCAGCTCCACCTAGAAGCACTCAACAAACCGGACTAGACAAACTTATAGAAGTAATTCACACTTGTCTCTATAATGCGTCTGAGAAAATTAACCTCTAACCGAGTTGTATAAATAGTCTTGTTAAAGCTAACATATTTAAATGTAAATAAGATATGGTTGAAAGAAAAAAAAATTTTTGTTGTCACAACCAAGCTGAGAAGCACATTGAAAACAAACTTTGCATGTATAAACACAAACAAAAACAGAGTTTTACTAAAACAGAAAAAAAATTATAAATCAAAAAGAGCGTCACAATTTATAAAAGACAAAGTGAGAGAGACTTTGGATCGATCCAGAATAGATATTAAAAATTAGACAAAAGAAAACTGAGTTTTACTAAAACATAAGATTAGGAAAAAAAAAATTATAAATCAAAAAGAGCGTCACGATTCATAAAAGACAAGGTGAGAGAGACTTTGGATCGATCCAGATTAAATATTAAAAATTAGATAAAAGAAAACAGAGTTTTACTAAAACATAAGATTAGGAGAAAAAAAAATTATAAATCAAAAAGAGCGTCACGATTCATAAAAGACAAAGTGAGAGAGACTTTAAATCGATCCAGATTAGATATTGAAAATTAGTATAAAAATGAATTGTTAAAATTAATTCATTTAATTATTCTCGAAACTCTAATCTAATTCACCTTATAAATATTTTTATAAAAATAAGCATCGAGACTATCGCATTTTATTCTTTAAAATAGTTTCTTATCGGTATTGTTTTCTGGCGAAGGAAAGTAATTGATACTGTTGAGTGCAATCAGTCCTATCTTTCCGGGGTCATGAAAAGTTTACTGGCCATTCCGTACTGCACAAAAGAAAAAAGAGTCAGACTGGCAGAGTAGGAGTGCTTTTAGAGAAAGAGCTTCTTCTTCTGATAAAGTATTTATGATTGTCGAAACATTCTTCTTCAACGATTCTTAAAAGTAAATTTTAAATTAGAGCGTTAACATTATTTTTTCATCTAATGACAACACTCGGTTTATAAAATAAACAATGTTTTAATTTAATTTAAGGTAAGAGACACAAATTGCAAATACCATGACTTAACGTGTCTTTCATAAAGTTAAAAGCAGTTTGGATTAAAATATTTATTTACTATTTAGTACGAACTCTTGAAAATAATAATAATAAACTTTAGCACTTAAATCAGAAGCTCTCGTTAAAACTAAAACTTTGTAATTCAAAGATTTTCTAATTGCAATACAAACTTCTCGTTTTATTTATTTTTAATGAATGTTGTGACGAAAAGGGAAAATGCTATTTAGAGTAAAAACTACCTTCAGATCTCTTTCTGTTTGTTGAGAAAAGTTTAAAATTCAATAAATATAAATAAAGTTTATAGAGTTTTGCGTGCGTGAAGCTAAATCGAGAAAACCTTGCTCATGAAACATTTAAAAGAAATTAATAATTTATAAAGTTATGTCATTAAACTTGGTGTGTAAATTTTTGTTTTACAGGGTTCTTTCCATTTTATATTCATTGAATAAGACCCATAATATGTTTTACAGCTTTAATTTTTTAAGGTCTTGGTAGATATAGCGTTAACATAAAAGTTTTATTGGTCGTTGGAAATAGCTCAATTATTTTACCTTTAAATTAAAATAACGTAAAAAATGTAATCTCCTTGGAAATACGTGTATTGTGTCATTCAAAAAAGACAATTTCTTTGGTTATGCGAAGATAAGCTAATAGAATCATTTTTCATTTTATGACAATACGGATGGCTCGTATTTCTCACTCGCTTTATTAATTATCCTTAGATGATAAAAGATACCATTTTATATTTGTTACCGTCTTTTCTCAGTCGAGAAACTGCTTTTAATGTCTCCCCGAGGCAGAATAATCACTAAAATGGATTATTCCACGAAACACACTAAATGTACTCGGGAATTTATCACCAATTATTTATTTTCCTCAACAGTTTGTGAGTCGTTAGAGGAGTGAAAACGAAGAATATCGGGTACTAAACCTAATCAAAGTGTCTCTTGGAAACTCACCCCTGAGACTAAACCAATGCGAACAAAGAGAATTCACAGCATTCTCGATTATTGTTTTACTACCTAACTGTGTATTGTTCTCTACGTTTGGATAAAATGCTTCCAATTCATTTTTCTTTCGTCTTCTCTTTTCTATCGGAATTCAATGGAAAAATTGCAGCAATTTGAACTATAATTGTATTATAGGCATTTTTATCCCAATTGAAAATTCAATATTTAAAACTTTAGGATATTTACAGGAATCTTGTACATTCGATCGGACAGTAGACTTTACCGAATTTCGAGGATATTGGATTTAAAATTATTTCGGTTCACGGAATTTAAGAAGTTGAAAAAGGTTTGAGTCCAAAATCCTTGTTAAATTTCTCGAGAAATTTCTCTGGGCTATCTTCCTAAATGACCTTGAGGAATTTCTTGAAGGCACAACAGTTCTCCAAAAAAATAAATTCCTTGAGTAATTTGGGCAGCAAGATTATTATTATAACTTGCATGTCATCAAATGTAAGCAAAATCGTCATGTGACTGAACGCAAATAATATTCCCAGGTAATCTTAATTTCTCTTGCTTCTAGAACCATAACTGTGAACTCTCCTTGCGTTTCTCACTCTATTCTTGTCTTTATCTATGCCAGGTAAATTCTATAACTTCTTCTCTCTTACTTTCTGAAAAGTATAGCAGTATACCTATATCTCTAACCAAAAAGAATAAAAAACTGTAGAAAAACCTCTCCTGAGTACAACCGGTTTATCGACAGTCGAGTTCTAGTGATCTGCACAGGTCGATTACCGACAATGCATATCATTATACCTCGACGTCTTTACCTTCCACTGAAGTTATCTCACAGCCGGAAAAAATCCCAGACTCCCAGGGTCGCAAACCAAGGAAGCTGGATGCCTGAATTGGTGCGACCGTAGAGTCCACGACCTTAACCAACTGAGCTAACTCCGTGGTCTTAACCAACTGATTTCTTATATAGGAAAAAATAGGATAGGATAATGAAATAACAATCAATATATTTTTCTTTCCAGTTAAAAAATTGTAAAGAATATATAGGAAATACAATTTACACTATATAACAAGACTTGAATTGTGCCTTCGTTGAATGTTCCCTGTTTCTTTAAACTTTGAGAGTCCAAATAGTTATCATCGACTTCTTCTTTGCGACTTTTGATTGTCTCTCCAAGTTATGTCAGTTTCTTTGCAGTTCTCTTAGCCTCGTATAAGGATAAAGTTTAAAACGAAATTTTCCCTCTTTGGTGAAAAAGTATTCGCGGAAGAAGAACAATTGTCCAATTCAAGTATCAATTTTGTCAAATGTATCTTTTAAGGGTTTTAATCGAAATCATATACCTTATTCGGTGGAGAAAAACGGATTTTTATTCTAGTCGTATTGAAAGATTCACAGGAAGAAAAATTATCCCCGTGTTCGTGAATATTTGAAACTTGATAGTGCTTTCTCGAGATTAAACTTAGGGAAGTTTTAAAGGAACTGACGTCGAGAATACAACAAAGATATTAGAAAGGGCTCCGGTGCACCTGTGTCAGGTCACCTACAAGTTAGGTAATTTTCTTGATATTGTTGTGAAATTTTCTTGTTATGTCACTATTCAGATGTACGAGGTATAATTTATTTCTTGTACAAGGTGTCATTGTCGTGAGAAGAGAACTTTAGTTGCCCCGGAGGGAATTTAATTTATATAATAAACATTGCTGTTTTGAGTATTGTATCGAAACTAATTTATAAACTACTGGTAAAGTGCGGAGGAAGTTTATACCTGCTGAACACACTAGTTTTGGACAAATCTCTTCCAACTAACGGTATTGTGAGCATTTGACGAACAGTTAGTACAATTTCCCATCTGGACTTGACCAAACCAGACAGGATTTCCGGAAATGTGTTCATTCGATGGTTCGTTCGTTTAAAATCAAGTGCAAGCTGGCGTTTTGCCAACGTGTGAACTATGCCAGTTCTACCGATTTAATTTAATTCTCTGTTAAAATCGCCCGTGTAGAAATAGTCCTGATTCAACCTGATACGAGAAGGTCACTAGCTCATGAAGAAATTTATTACAATTGTACTTTCGTCTTTTTAACTAGATCGGAATTTGAATTTAAGTTACTGCTAGCCGCACTCTGGTGGAACTTTTTGTAACTGCTGCAACTTCAATGTATCGGCGCTGCTTCTTGGTGTAATTACTTTTCGTGTCACCAGATGGCTTGTGTGTATTCTTGAAGTTGGGATTACGAGTGTTTAACAGTAGGGGGAGCTAATTTATGTCAACTCCCTTGATGTTTAATATTCCTAAAATATTTTATATATTTACAAAATTTGAAGGGAACCTGAGTTTAATTAAAATAGAAGATCTAAAAACCATGAATTAATTTTTCGTTAGCTTTGTTGTCATTCCTAGTTTGTGACGCAATGGAGCATTTTCCTTGTTCAACTGGGGACCGTTAGAGAAACGAGAAAAGGGAAAATATGCGAGAATACAGAACTATAGGGAAAGAAAAAAAGCAACAGTCTCACGCAAGCGAATTCATAAATTCGTCGGATTAAAGTAGAGTATGAAAAATAGCTGAATAAGTACAGAAAAAGGGTAGATGGGGTTCTCGGTACTGGAATACTGAGACACAAAGCTCTTTCATATTGGTATATATCCATATGTGCACTTGGAAATGTGAAAAAGTTAGTTCTCTCTTTTTCACTTTTTAACGTAAATGATGCGCTCCCCTTCAAGCTTAACAATCAAAAAACGTTTGCCTTTTATCTTCATTTATACTGTGGATCTAAATTATATTCTCTGTCGTAAACAACACTGAATTGTTTACATAAAGGGGCAAGTGACAAAAAATTAGTGGCTAAATAGTATGTAACTTATTTACTATAAACTGTCTTTAAAATATTAAAAGAATTTTATTTTATTTCATACTTTCTTTTTAATAAAGCTTTTGTCAGAGCTTCTTCTGTAGCCATAAGATAACAAAAGATGAGACACTTTTAAGATAGAAATTGATGACATCCATAAGTCAGAGAATATCAAGATTTTTTTTTGAGAAACTGTGAGTGACCTACCGCCATTCACGCGCTTTTACAGTTGTGTCTTTCTTCTTATTTTTGCTATTTTTCCACATCTACGCCATTCGCGAGAATAAAATACCGATAAATTTGCATCTCTCCATAAATCCAGGAGAGCCCAGAGAGAGAGTCCATTTTAGATTTGTTACGCCAAAAGGTCGGAGTGAGGTCGAGGGTGAAAGCTTAACTTAAAAGACCTGTGGGCCACCGAACTTACCTTCCACCCGATCGATCACTCGTAACTGCTTGCAGAATTTTTGCAGACATAAGATTTATAATGTAAAATTTTCCAGCAATGTGTGGGAATTATGCAAAAGGAAATGCTATGAGATTTCCACAAAGAAAAATGGAAATTCTTTATCGATTTTCACATCAGTATAATTATTGTTGGAATTAGTAAGATGACGTTACGCGAACCTCGAAATTTATTGTGCATAATATATGATGCTATTTTCACGTTTAGATTATTGCTTCCTCTTAGAGGAAGTATTTTTTATTTAATTTAACATTTATATCAATTTAATTGCTGATAGATTTAAATTAATTAAATTGGGTCTAGGTTTTATATTGAAAACGTAACAAGAAGCGCTAATTTATTTTCAAATATGCAATAATAAATTTCGGATTTCTAGCACAGGGTTTAAAATTTAATTTTATTTACACTGAACCCTGGAGACATTTTAATGTCAACTTTAATATCCGGTCGCTATGTTCGAAGTAGCTCAAATAAAATCGGAAAGCATTTGGGTTTAAGAAACATTAAATTAAAACACTTAGTAATTTAAGCTGCCGGACGGCGGGACGAAAAGATTTGATTCAAGCTGGTCTCCCAAATTTGAGGAATTTTCGCTAAACTGACACCTTCTTTCCGGCTTGAATCAAATTGTCTCAACCAGCTTGAATCGAATCTGGCTTTAATCAAACCGATGCTAATCAAGGCACCATTCTAATAATAATGAATCAATTCCAAAAAGCGGGACTGACGATCTGAACGTCTAGAATCTATTCGCCATGCGAACAGGGAGCTTACCAATCATAGTGCGCTTACCCCGTCGAAGCGGTTTTCACCAATCGGAGCGCGCTTAAATCTGCGCAGGCACGGCGTCAGGTATAAATGTATTCGCTTCGCTGTTCAGCTGGCAGATTGAGAGGAGCAGTAACGCTGTCTAGATCTCTTCTCTTCAATAAAAATGCCATGTGGTATAGACCCGTACGGGTGGGCACCGCACGTTAAATCTCGGACGCGACTGTCCCTATCTACTAAGTGAGAAAGAACAAAAGAAAACAACGGGAAAAAGATAAGTTCGAAAACAGCAAGTTAATGAATAGAATTTGGCGTATTAATAGCAAAAGCGTGTAATGAACATCCATACCGCAAAAAAGTAAACTTGTAATAAAATCAAAGGCGTATTTGTAACATCAAATGCGAATTATTCCCACTGGTATATCCGCAGGACCAGGTACGGTGGGGTAAAACTCATAGAGTATACAAGGTAAAAAATCTAAATCTGTCCCTATCTACTTTCTTCAATAAAAATTTTGCCAGTGGCTACACTACTCATGTTTTTTCAACATTTGAAACGTCGTTTTTTATGTATTTATCGAGAACAATTTTTTCTCTAGGCTTGGAGAGCAGCAAATTGTTTTATAAATATGAAAGATTAATATTTGTTAATTTTTGTATAACTAATAATTAATCATGATGTTTATAAATTATACTTATATTCTTAATTTCTAAATCAGTCACAAGCGTTCCATTTCTATTACATTTTACATTTCTTAATTTTTATAAATTACGATAAAACGCACCTGCTCTATGTTCTTTTAGATATTACCTAATTGAAGAATTCTTCTCTTAATTAGATTACTTAGAATCAAGATTAAAATTTTTTCTCACTTTACAGTTTTTATATTAAATATAATTTTAAGTGAAAAGAACTTTCGTAACTACATTCCATTAAGTAAAATTATTTTAGAAATTCAGAATAAAATTATCTACATGTAACTTGTAGAGACGCAAATTCCGATTTTATTGAATTGAGGCACTACGGAAGAGCAACCTTTTTATAAATGTAACTCAGTATAGAAGAATTCAGAAAATTTCATTTATATCCCTGGTTTTAAATACATAATTAAATTCTTCAATTTTTTTATTCCCATTTGCAAAACTTGATTTTTTGTAACGTGCACTTGTAGAAAATCTTATTCTAACTATAATAATTCCTTTCCAAAGACGTTAATCTGTTTTTATTACAATAGCTATTGTAATAAGAACAGATTAACGCCTTAATGCAAAAGTATAGAATCTTAAAGAATCTTGTTATAATTTAATTTAGAAAATCTATCGTTTGTTTGAAATTTCCAACAGAAATGGTGTTATAATTGAAGAATGCTCTTTTCGTTGAGGTAATACTTTAAGAGTCATCTTCCAAGGAGATGGTTCTCTTTTTCGATAATACTTGCTAATTAAAGAAGCTCTCTCGGAAGTGTAAGACGCGGCAGTCGTCTTCTAATTACAAAAGGGATTCATTAACGGAAAGGGAATCATTAGTAGCAAGGCAGAACTAACGAGTACATGAACCTCTGTTGTACGTGCTTCAATACCTATTTTCTCTAACCAGTTTGTGAAACAGCATATTTTATTTTGTCTGTCAGAGAATCTCATTCCGCAGCAAATAATAAAATTAATTCCCATTATTCCTTGTTTTATAACTTAAAATATTTTATAGGTAACAGTTTTACTTAATGTATATTAAAAAAAAAATTTTAATTATAGTGCAAGAATAAAAGTTAATAATTACTTTTCATTGTTTAAAATCTATACGAATAGAACTTGTTCGACTGTCATTAAATGAAGAAACGTTACCATGTCCAATGTCAGGGTAGAATCGGTTCCGCCCCAAATAACGTTCACTCGGCCCTTTTGTGTTCCCCAACGCTTGAAAATTCCTCCTCCGGCGCGCTTTTCGATATTCAATTCAAATTGTATTTATCGGGACACTGTGCCTCGATGTTGTTCCCGTCAGGGCCGCTGAGGTTTATTACCCGTTTCGAGCTAAAATCCCTGTGCGAAAATTTCGTTCGCTGATGTCGCCACCGCTGTAGCTTTGCTTCCGTATCCGCTACAAAATTGGACATAAATTTGTCACTCGTCTCCTTTCTCTCTAATATCTTCTTGAATCTGTGTTATTTAAATTCAGAAAATTAAAAAAAAAATACAAGCCATTGTCTTACTCTGTTGTTATTGTCTAGAAAGAAACGATTAAACACTCTTTTTACATTTTTTTATGGTAACTAGTTTGTTTCTCTCAAGTGACACACGCCTCTGAGATTGTTTGTTTTCAAAGAAAAGTTGCTAGTTCGTTTTTTATAGTGAATCAACGAAGAAAGTTTCTAGTCTTGGATCTATTTAAGACTCTTTATAGTACGGTTTTGCCGCGGGCGAACTTACAAGAAAGGTATAGCCTCGTAATGTTCTCGTAAGATTTACCATCTCCATCCAACCAGAGTGCGTCTCCTCCAGGCAATGATTCGTTATAGTAACTTTTATAGCGAAGAGGTACCTACGCCGCGCTATAACGCTCAACCACAAAACCGTTATTGCGGCAATAAAGTTCTCATAAAAATCTAGTATTTTAATATAAAAGATATTTTTTCCTGTACACTTCTTAAAACACTTTGAATCGAACGATCTTTTCAATTAGATGGAAACACTGTTTAGTGTTTATTTATTGAATGCTATTTTTTGCAACCCCTCGTAAAATTTATTTCTATACAAACTGAACGGGATATTTTCTTTTCGGAAATGTCTCTAGAAGATTCCCGAGCACATTTTTGGAAAATTAAAAAAATCCAAGCGAACGAAAGAGCATTTTGATAATCACAAATCTTCTCCATTGAAAGTTATTTTGTACCTCATAAGGAAATCGACAATCTTTATATTAATCTAAAACTCTATTAATAAATATGAGAGCTCTTTCCCAGATATTTTGACTCTTGTTCCGAAAAATTATTATCACTCAGCGTAATTAAAATTCAATTTCTAATTTCGTTATCTTTTTATAACCTTTATTCAAAAACCAATCTACTTTTCTCTCTATTTTAATGAAAATGTGGGTAATCCGAGTATAAAGTTTTCAATTTATTTAATTAACAAAGAAATTCTTTGAAAAATATAAAAAGTAATATGAGTCTACGTTCCGATTCTGACTTATTGTGCCCACTTTACTTTTTGTTGGTCTAGATTTCATCTTCTACCTATACAGATAAATCCGATGCCAAGTTCTAAACTCGGTTATTATCAGGTTCGTCGTGAAAATCCAATATTTTCTCATTACAACTTTTCAACGTCCTATTAATTGCAAAGCTATCGTTCCTCACCATCAGCCTTCCATTTTCCTGTGTTTCGCTCATCATTCCTTCTCGTGGTCCATCGTTAATTTTCACGGCACGTGGTCCCTTGCCTTCCCAATTATCTTAATGCCAACACCGAGCTGAAAACAAATTGTGGCTTTAGGCTTCTAAATTCTATCCCCAATTGGCTTTTTCAATCCTTGATCGTCTAGATAAGTCAAAAAGTCATTAATCTAATCCCAGACAAATTTGGCTTATAGATTCTAGACGTGGCACGATGAATAGAATTTGTAACAATTTTAATAGAATCATTTATAGTTTGAATCAATTAATTTTGAAATATCCACTTTTTAGGCCTATTGTGAAATTTTCATTTGATACTGATGGTCTTTAATTTTGACGAGTGCCGGAAATCTAAAATAGATTTGAAAGAGTCTTCTTATCCTCTGCTTCTACAAGGGTAGCTCTCAAAAGAATTGGCTTTTCACGTCCGAAAGGTGATAGAAAAAAATGTGCAATCGTAGAATGAAATATAGCACGTATTCTATTCTCTTTTTATATACGAACGATAGATGTGGTGCTTGTACCACTTTTCGGTCGTTCTCGTATACATGGGTACCACTCACGGACGAAAAAGCGCTGATGAAGGCAGAGAGGGTGGTAATGCGATAGAGCGTGAAAGCGAGATAACGCCAGGAGAGAGATATTGCGAACGTTTTGTCGCCAAGAGATGGTGCTCGATACATTTCGTTCTACAGCCAGAGGAAGCACGATCGCCAATCCACAGATAAGAACACCTGGATACACGAAATTGTTATATATCTTCCACGACCGATTTCGTCCAACGATCGCAAAATTCGTCAATGCGCTTCGTCAGTGTTTACGAATATATTGGCCATTGCATTACGTGACCGTGACAGTAATTCCTTATAGTTTCGAAAAATTCTATTATTCCCGTACAGAATATTGCA
The DNA here is from genome assembly GCA_037103525.1 of Ganaspis brasiliensis. Classification (NCBI taxonomy): domain Eukaryota; kingdom Metazoa; phylum Arthropoda; class Insecta; order Hymenoptera; family Figitidae; genus Ganaspis; species Ganaspis brasiliensis. Next base: position 1,622,142 of record JAZKLR010000106.1, read on the forward strand.
TATAATAAATTATGATCGACACAGAGAAATATGTATCAACATTTGGTATAAATTGTGTGACGCTCTTTTTGATTTATATTTTTTAAAAAATGTTTTTAGGTACGAAATTTGTATTTGCAATAAAAAAACAAAGAAATCTCACGGAAGCTATTTTTTTTTGTTTTGATGTTTGTTCAATTATTAAAGGAAGGACTGGAAGTACTTCCTATTGCTGCAGGAACATGTCCCTGGTATAATACACTTCCTCTTTTCCTTTCTCATCAAATAGGTATGTGTGCAACGCCAGGTTCTCACACGCACGCAGTTCTCGTATTACAAGGGGGCGTCATGTGCGTTACAACGTCGCATGCTTGGTTCGATAAAGAAAATGCCATTGTAAGGACCTTAACTCTGCACTTACTGCATACATGCGTAAAAACCGGTTGATTCTGCAGTCTTGACTCGAACAAAGAAATGAACGGACGTGCTGCCGTGAGAATTCGAGACGCGTCCAAACGTGTCCCAGGGGAAGGTATATCCTTCGGCTTCCACCCTCCCTAATTTTCAGTTTCGTTTCTAAGCTGAGCCCTAAACTACCCTTACAAAGGAGAGCGATTTTTGTCGATGCGAATTTTCTGCAGTGTAGGAAACACTTCCATTTACAAAATTTGTCTGGAGAAGCTTTTTTAAACTTAACGAGATCGATCAGCCTGTCTTTTGTATCAAGATTTTTTAAAATGTAAACTGCTTGCGAAAATTCATAATCAAATGAAATGAATCATTTAAAAGTAATTAGTAGATAAAACATAAAAATATTAAAATGTAACTTTCTTTCCTAATTATTGAAGAAAATATCTTCTGTTAAAATTATTATTATATTACTTACCAGTTTCACGATTACCACGTGACAGCAAAAAAAACAGCATTATTTTGATCCCAGAAATCATGGAAAATATATATTAAAATATTATTATTTATTTTTATTAATGCGAAACAGAAAACTGAAACTAAAAACTATCGATAATAATAAGTTTGATACATGGTGACCAATTTTAATGCAGTCTAAATAATTTTACTACAAGATTTCTGATTTTTTTAGCTCTCGCTGATTTTAGAGAGTGAAATTATTTGTCGCTTTTTACTCCGGATGAAAATTTGTATGACAAAAGTAATTTATTTTTTACGGCGTATGTATTAAGTTAAGGCAGAGGGTCTAGTTCTCTCAGTCTGCAAAATACAGACTGAGATGGAATAAGTTCTGGTGTGGGATGCGTTCGCGTAGGTCGGACCGGAACCGACATGATTCACGCCGTGACGGACCCGTGAGACCCGCGGAATACCTACCCTCAGTGATATGGGTTTTCTAATAGTAGAAAAAAGTTAACGAGATAAAAATGTCTAAGAGAAAGATATACGCACAACAAGAAAATTGTTTGGATTAATGTTAAATTTTAATGCAGTTATAATTTTAATTTTTAATAATAATTTTTTTTTATAACTCAGTTCTAAAAGCAGCGTAGATAGTACCTCTTGCGATAGGTAGAAAACTAACATTTGCTAAACGGAGTGTAAAACGGGCATTAGAGTTCAAATAAAAAAATAATGTAACGCAGAAAGAATAACTGAATCAATGTTTTTAACAAGTACAGTAAATTTGACAATTTACAACGTTGGCAGTAGTAATATTGTGTGAATCTGCTCAATGTTACCAACAAAATTTCAGTCTATTGCGCAGACGCGACGCTGCGAGTCATACCAGTCATATTTCTGTTTGTTTACATCGTTTACATATTTTCAGTTGAGTGAAGCAGAGGTAAATGTGAGTGCCTCGATAAATAAATTTAATATGAATTAATATTATTAGTTGCCACGTTCAGTGTGGCATCTTTTTTTAATTTTTTCGTGTCGTGTTTTTCTGAATTCGTTGTGAGTGAAAACCTAACCTCAAATATTGTTTTGGCATTTATTATCTTTTGAGTTGGTGTTTTTGTTTCTCCCTTTGCGCCTTTTGCTAGTTAACCGTATTTCTAGAAACAATTTTTATATAAATATTTCTTTTGTTTTTTAAACACATTTTTTTAGAACTTTGTTATAAAAAGTATCGTTCGTAACTTGTGTCAAAAACGCCTTCAGTTCACTCTCGTTACAAAATGTACTAAATTTTTATCTTGAAAAAATCAGTAGGGTTCCTATTCTTTAGAACGATTGAATTAATTTTCATGATAATTTTAATTTGCGCTTCTTGAGGGTGGAGTATTATGACTTGCTTAATGGTATTTTGAAACCGGCGACAACATTTCGCGCTGAAAATTGGCAATCCAGTGAGACTGAAGGTGTGCTAATATAATAATCTTTCGGTCGACGTGTTAAGCAAATAACTATGTAAATAAGGCTTCAACTGTATAAGTCATGTGTGTATACATTTGTTCAATTTACAACGAGAGTGAGAAGATGAGATGAAGAGCTAACAATCCTGTTAGCTTTGAAATGAAAACTTCTTAAAGAAGAATAATAAGTAGCCAAGTAGACTTACGATTCTCACTACAGATATTTAAGGGACAATGCATCTCTTTCATTTATTGAATATGACATTGGAATTATACAAATTTTTCACTAGAAAGAGTTGGAGTTTTCATGAAAGTTCATTAACAGCCTGGGAGACAAAATTTCGACTAACTTTCACAGGGATAGAATTAAAATTTGTTTCTCTATAAATAACCATTAAAGTGTATTACTAATTATGTAGAAACGCATGAATAAATTGAATCAAATAATTAAATGGAATATTATATCCTAATAGAAAAAAAGCGCGCGCTAAAGCGCACGCCAAATTTCATTATTTCTTAAAATAATCTTCCATTTATGTATAATTATGTGAAATTAAAGAAATACATAATACAATAAAAAAAGAACATTAATGATAATAAGACATTGCAATAAATTTAAATTGATGTGATCTTTGATTCATCGTGTATATCAATTTGCAAATTTTGATTAATTAAAAATTAATTAAATAAAATAAAGATGAAGAATAAAATGAAGAATATCAGGAATAATTATAAAAAATTATGATATACCTAATACAATTTAAAAACTTAACTTTAAAAAGTTTACCAATCAACACTCTCTGCTCTTAATATTTTAGAACCTTCTTGTAATATAACCAATAAATGAATGTGTGGTAAACCGCGTTTTTGAAATTCAATAACATAAACATAAGACTTTACTTGTCCAAATAGTTTATCATCTACTATAGTTTCCATAAATTTTTTTACGTTTAAATGAAAGAGTCTTGCAACCGTGTCTGGTTGATTAGAAGCTGACTGATTAAGTAATAAATTTTCTTAAATTTCTTTCCATTTTGGCGTATAAGTATACAATGGCGAACAAAAAAATCATTTCCATCATAGTAAGTGCGAATCCAGTGACCCAAAAGTCGATTTCCACTAAACAATATTTGAATATGTGATTGATTCTCATTAATTGCTTTTATTTCATCTAACATTTCTAAATATCCTGTAATTGGTTTTTGGAAACTACCACCTGATGAAAGTTCCAATAATTCCTGAAACTTATACATGTGATTGTCATTTAGCATTTCCCAATTACGAATATCCTAATCTTTATCATTTAAATTGAAATATCTCTTCTTTAACTGAGAACTTATTTAAAAAACAACTTCAAAAAAAAAAAAAAATTAACAAAATATGAATCTTATTATTTATTTCTCACGATCTAACTCCATAATCACCTCTTTATCCTACATTTCATCAAAGTATCTTTATATTTCAAGTCTTAATGTTTTTTTATATGTAATTGTCTCATGTTTTTGTCTTATATCTTTATCTCACCTCTTTTATATAATTATATTATTAACACTTCTTTTACACTGTAACGACTCTTTAGAAACATTATAATCACTTTATTATTTATTAAACATTTACAATTTATTTATTTATTAACCAGTTATCAATCACTTGTTTAATGAATCCACAATCCCATTTTATGGACATTTTTAGCATTTCATAACACTAACTTTATTGAAATTAAAAAGGAAACACAAAATTTAAACACCTTTTTAAATATTGTTACTTTAGTCAACGCATTTTGCAAACTTTCATTTTAATTACTGTCACTTTTTACATTTAATTTTTACTGTATATTTACTATTAGAGTCACTTTATTATTTATTACTTACAGTTCATTTCTTTAATAAACACTTTTTGTTCACCGTATTAAAAACTATTCAACACAAACTCTTAATAAACAATAAGCATATTAATACTATACACTTATTCACATTAAACACATTTCTATTATAAACACTTAATAAAAATTCCTAATAATTAGCATTATTCACTTCCACATTATACACACTCAAGTTCTATTCATTAATAACTTTAACTACCATGCACTTCTATACCACGCACTAATATATTTATCTCTCTTTTCGTTAAAGCTCGACAATTTTTTCTCTTTTCCAAAACCAATTATAACACTCATTATGCAAGGGTTGGCTCGAAAAAAGATGGGTTTATTTAGTCTATTGTTCGTATTTAGAAAGAAAAATTTAAATTTGAAGAATATTTGAATAATGAGGTAAAATTTCAGAATTTAATTAAATTTCTCTCTTTTCATTAAAACTCAAAAATTTTTCTCTTTTCCTAAAGCCATTAACCCTCATTATACAAGGGTTTGATCGAACGATAATGACACCCTGCAGGTAGTCTATTGTTTGTATTAAGAAATAAAATTTAAATTTTAAGATAATTTGTATAATGAGCTGAGAGTTTCCTTTTCCGTAATTTTTTAACAAATACCTTCTCTCTCTAACCAAGGAACCAGGTATAGAAGTATTCTTTTTCGTTAATTGTTAACGCTTTTCCGTTAACTTTGAAAGCTTACCTTCAGTACTCGTTTCTTATATAGGATCCTAAAAAGGATGTCTGTTGTTAATCACAACAGACGTTGTGATTAACTTCAGACATATAAGACCCTTTCGTGACCTCTTATTGGTCAGTAGATATAATCGATAGTTTTCGATTTCGACTTTCTGATTTTTATAATAATTTTTATAATGAAATATTAAAATGTAATTTCAAACTTACTTTACATGACATTTTATTATTTTGGGAATTTAAAATTATAATAATTTTAATAAGGATGACTGTAATTTAAAAATGGGGTTTGACCTTGAAATTTTCTGAAAGAAATACCTTTCGACAAACTTCAGACGTGTAAGACCCTTTTTCGCTTTCTCATTGGTCAACAATATCTTCGATATTTGTCTATAGTTTTTTGTTGTTATTATGATGGTGGTGATATGCTAAGAACAATATTTTCGGTTAGTTGTTTTCTTTTTATTTTGTATATTTGTAATATTTAATTAAAATTTTAATTAACTTTAGGAGTAAATTACTGAAACCGAAATTATAAAATATTCCCTACACCATATTTGAATTTTGGTTATTTAAATCAGTTGGTTAGTTGTTTAGCTCAATTATTTTGAACTCTTTTACTGCTTAAGCCAGAAAGTGCCAATTTTTATAAGCCCCGTTTGATGAAGAGTAAGACGCCCCAAAGATTTGCGTTACCAAGCTGCGAATTAAATCGGATAAAAATCCCTAAGGTTGGACTACGATCAGATTGCCACCCCTTTGCTGTTTCTGAAGGCGCCATATAAGAGACTCTCGCTGAAATTTTTCTGAGCCAGCATTCGTTTCATAGACTTCTAAGAGAAGACAATAGCGCGTGGGTTGGTTGTGTTGGCGTACTATGTCAGGCTCGCATATGCGCACATATTAAGTATCATGGCCATTGCGTTAAAACGATTACTTCCGGTCCCCCGCGTGGGCCTAAAGCCGACATAGTAGGTGTGTATCACCGAGCAAGCTGCGTTATTACAACGCTCATGACGCATCTAGAAAATCCATTAGTGCCAGTTCTCTTTACGTTCTTTATTAGATGCAACCACAGAAAATCCAGAAGCATGAAATCTACCCTTTATAAACAATAGTCTTTTTAATTATTTTAGACTTGAATTTAAAAAAGATTATACTGTTCTAGAAATGTAAATTTGTTAATTAAATCTAATTGGTGCGTTTTCGGTAAATTATTTTTAAGTATCTTGACTAATAGGCATTGGTTTCTTTGTAATTTGATGAGGTTCCTTATCGAATACTTATTGATCCTTCTCTATTACTATTAAAAAAAATTATTAAACGCTTTAAGAGAGAAAATAATATGGAGAATAAATTTATTAATCAAAAAGAGCGTCACAACTCATCCACGACAGAAAGACCTAGGATACAGTTAAATTTGTTTTGAAATGTCAGTTTGCTTTTCTAAATTTTGGGATTATAAATAGTAAAGAAAGCTAATTGCAAAAACTAAAAACATTTTCAATTGCGAAATACTTAGAAACATGATCAAAATGTTTTATTTAAAAAAATTGTATCTACATTCTAAGTTTGATGTTCTTGTTGTCCGTATCTTAGTTAGAATCCAAGAACGTTAGTACGCGGTATTAATTGAAATTTAATTAGAGTCTGTTTCTGTACTGTACAAATGTTGGTTGGAAATTAGTTTAAATTAGTTAATTAAGCAAATAGATGACCAGCAATTTCTCATAAATTAAATACTAACAATGCGCTTGGAATTGAATTATCAAAATGGCGAAATAATTCATCGTAAACTATGTTTAATTAAATTAATTAATTATGAAATTTTCACCCTTGGTGAATGTTATAATCCTATTCGGTTAAAAAGAATGAAAATGGTGTGTAATCCATAATTTTGCATTATTGGAAATATTCCATATGACCGAGAGGGAAACATTTCTCTAGCGCAGAATGCAAAAGAGTAGATGACTCAGAAGTCATGCTACCGTTTCGAGTTTGCCACAGCATTGTTTACATTCGTTAGAAACTTGGAATAGGAGCGACTGAAGGGAATTTAAGAGAGAGAATTTACCTGTAGGAAATTTCGGCATACACAGTAGTTGGTCATTTTACACGTAATGTCAATCATCAAATTCCAGTGGCAGTTCTTGCTTGCATAACATACAAGAAAGTAAATTTTAATCCGATTTTTTGCATTCTGTTGAAAAATTTAAAAAAAGTTACTAACAAGGAAAACAAAAGGTTTATAATTTTGGCACTGACTTTTGTTTTGTATCCTCGCTATTTTGAAAATCTGTTTTAATGGAATCTAAAATGTTGTACTAAGTGTTGTATGATGAGCATACAGATTGAAATTAATCACTTCATCGAAAATAGGAATACAAGGATCGTGTGAACATACCAAGATAGACTCTAATGTAGACCCTAGACTGTAAAGACTGAATATCGATTCAATGCAAATTAGACAAAAATGAGGTTGAACGTCCGTGACACGTCGGATTCTGAGAATCAAGTAATAGTGGATCACAGATCCCTACATTGTAAGTTTTAATGTCAATGTTCAGATTTCACAACAAGTTCTTTATCGACAATACTAAAGACTCTGTGAAATATCAGGAACATTAATTTCCAAGCAAGTTTATTTAGAATTCGCAGCCTTTACTCCTGTTAGTATTTCATTGTGAGAAATGGATACTCCTGACCAGTATAATATGGATACGAACCAAGAATAGGATAAGTTTCCATTCTTTATCGGAATTGTTCTTCTTTCTAGTTTATACATACAAGATTACTGGATTCTTTTGGAAAACCATTGTCGCCGATATCTTGTGAAAATAATCCGATTTTCTAATATTCAGTTTTTAATAATAATCTGCTTTTCTAAACATGAGGTCACCAACCAGCAACAAAATTCTCTCACGCTCCATTAACGTATTTGTTAATGCGTGCCACGCGTAGCCGTATCTTTTTACTAAACACACCTATCCCTGGATCATGAATCATCCAAGGAAACGGTGTTATTTCTTTACGAGAGTTCAGAGATAAGAATTAACGCCCACGGTTCATCGAGTTCGACAAGCAAAGGTGTCGCCGCCACTCGCTTTTTCGTCCCACGAGATAGAAGAAGCAAACTTGCCAAGAAGTTTTGTGTTATCGGTGACGTGTCACATGTATAAGATATTCCCATGTCCTAGAATTTTTGTTTTATTAAGTCATTTAAAGTCGGTGTATTTGTTTTAATAAAAGTTTTATACACTATGTCGGATTTTTATTATTTTATGTTTAATGTTTAAAAAACTTTAATGTTCATTGGTAAATTTACAATTTTAATTTAAAATTAAACAAATAAATAATACCCTGGCGCCAAGTTATTTTATCGATAAATAACTAAACGAGATAACAAAAATAATGGACTAATTAATCTACACAATTTATTTAAGTCAAATCAAGCCAGGACTATGTAGTGGTGGCGCTGACGTGCAACGCTGAATCAAGTCGTCCGCCACTTTGTTTTGACAGGTTCTAAACAACAGCTGATGACGTCGTCCAAAAGTTTTAATGATATTTAAACAATTAAATTAAATAAATACAATGTTGAATTTAATAATATGTCAAAGTAAAAACAAATACTAATTAACAAAATCTTAAATTCAACTAAGTCAAGTATTATATGATATAATATTATTATAATTATTATATTCTTAAATCAATTTAAAAATAATGTGCGAAGTTAATTTTTACCTCATCACAACATAATACATACATTTTAAAACCTTGAAATAGAAGTTAACTTGCGAAGAAAGCGCACAATGAAGGGAATTCTTTCTTTTAGCAATTGTCCTTTTGGGGAGTCAGCGAATGCAATTTGTAACAAGTACGAAGAAAGAAAGGGTGTAATATCAAGTGGGTCGTGCATAGATAAAAAGAAAGGAAGAGCAGAAAAGTGGAGATGGAAGGTTCGATAACGGTAAAATCGTTGGCAGGGGAATCCCCTGTCTATTTTGAGTCAAAAGTTACAAGAGGATGAAACGGGTGACAAAGAAACGTAAGGAGGAGGTGGTTAGGGTTTCAGACTCTAGGGATAACCCAATACCAGAAATGTCTCCAAGATAGCAATCGTCCTCTTGCATTTGCAAAGCTTTGAGTCAGGCCTTCCTACTCGTCCCGGGCGGACGATTTTCTTCGATCATGCCGAATTACAACGAAGCAGCCGCAACTATATCACCTTCGGGTATCGTTCTTCACCGAATCTACGACCGTGATCTTCTTCCAATCTCACGGGAAACGTTCATCGTCAATTTCTTCAGGTCTCAAATTTACTTTCCTCTCGATCCTTATATACTGCTCTTCCTACCTTCGACGAGCAACGACTTCCAAAATGTATCAATCTATGTTTCCCAATCAAATGACGCAATGTTTTCGTAAATTGTTACTCAATTGAAACAAATAAAGATTCTTTTTCTTGGCTTTCTCTTACTTCATCAATCTTTTTATTTTATACTTTATAATTTTAGCTCCCTTCCTTTTCCCTTCCCCTTTTTTTCTATAAAAAAAATTTTGCCGTCACCCCAGAGTCAGAACATTTGACCCCGCGTAACGGGTTCCTACCTCTAGAACCAGGTAACTCCCTCCTACCTCAAAAACCACGTAACTTTCTTTTACCTCTAGAACCACGTAACTCCATCATACATTAAGTATCACCTAACTCCCTTCTACCTCTAGAACCACGTAACTCCCTCATACATTAAGAACCTCGTAACAGTTTCCGGATTCAGTATACATATATATTGATTTTTTCTTGAAAAATACTCAATTTTATAAACAAATGTATAGATCATAAAATGTGTATCTTGATCCGATCTACACCTTTCATATAAATTTTTTTTTAAGTTTGTGTTTTTTACCAATTAATCGCAGAAAACATTAATTTTATGAGCTTTTTGATAAGATTTACCATAATAATCAAATTCAACTCGAAGCTTGCAGCTCTAATTAACCTAAAAACACAGTGTAAAATAGTGGGTTTTTTTTTACTATCGAAGAGTATCAAGTCTCTAATCACTATATATATATTTGGGAATCGAAAAGAGAATCTCAAACAGCAGAGTCGGCTTTTTCGAGACATTTGAATGTATATATCAGAACTATAAGTCTATAGTGCAGTTCTGCACTAAAAGCACGTTCTTCTGTTGGACTCTTGGGATCTTTCTCTACAGATCTTGCGAATTTCCCGAAGGATTGGACACATCGCACAAGAAAGAGGAGAAGGAAAAGACTCAAAAGCTCGAAGTGGAAACTGTAGCAGATCTTTCACTTTATAGACATTACTATTAGATTCCTTTCCACCGAAAATCTGTAAGTGCTAAGTTTCGTCTCATGGGAATTTCACGGGATCACAAAGTAGTGTCTTTAAAAAGTGAGTGTGAAGCTTGTCAGAGATTCCTCTTAATCTTTAGCACAAGTGAGTCGTCAATATTTTATCTAAAACTCAGAAAAAGTTTGTTTTTGTTTATTTAAAATTTTTTTTTAAGAAGATTTGAATTTTTCAAAAATCTACAAAGTAATAAATTCAACCAGTTTCAAGGAACTTGAAAATTTATTGAAAAATCATTTAAATTTAATTTTTCCGTAAAAATAAAATTATTAAGAATTGAAACAGTACGAATTATATAATGGAAAGGGCAAGAACGTAAATTCTTATCAGAATAGATTAATAGTTCAAACATCATTGCTTTTCCTAGACGTCCGCTTTAATATGGACGATATATGAGGGTTACCATATGTGCATGTATGCACCTGTCGTTGCGGTTTCTCTCGTAACCGGTGTAAGCGGATTACCAATAAATGTCCACTAATTCCACTAAAGACGACATTTACACACTTCAAGTGTAAAATCTCTTACCAGAGATTCGTGCATATTTTATAATTAATTTTTTATCACTTTAAATTCTGCACTAATTAGAGAAAACCACTGTTTGGGTCAATTTAATAGAGTTAATTCCCAACAGTTTAACACAATTTCCTAATGGAAAAATTGTGAAAATGTTCTTGTATTTTTAATCTTTATTTAACTTTTTCCTAATAGCTTTATAAAGCTTCTCATTTGCTTTATTTTTTTTATCACTTTTAAATGAAATTGAAGAGAGTACTCTTCGTGGATATATGTTTTAGTGGTATTTTTTTCTTCATTCAGTTCCAAACCATTGCCTGCATGTAGATCCAGGTCACAAGTTATGAAGGGTGTAACGATAAAATGAATTTTGTGTTTTAAGGGCTTTCAGCGAGTAAGCTGAGAGCGGTATGAGGACGGCAAATTGTATTATTGGAAATCGGTAAATATTCCTCTGAACGTTCATGGATGATACTAGTACCACGAAAGGAGCGTTTGGTGGTTTCTTTTATTATGAACTTTTTTTTAATGTTTGTGCATCTAGTTAAGGAAAGTAGGTACATGGCACTTTCATTATATGATTATGAATATTTTTAATTAGACATTTAAAAATTAAAGTAATGTTTGTTTCCAATTAACATAAAGATTACAAATATATTACATTTCTCGATTTTAAATATTTTAAATATGTATTTTAAATTGTTAATTGAAAATTAAATTTCCCGTTAATTACAGAATTAAATTTTGTGTTCATAACAGGAATAGTAGAGATTATACTTTTTGAACAATTTGAGAAAATAGGATTTTGTAAAAGAAGAGAAAAACCTTCCGAATCTGTCAAACTCTTTGTAATTATTATCAGCTTTTCGACAAAAGAATATTAAATTTTTTTCAAAGAATTCTTATATCTGTCAATAAATTCAATAGGGTAGATATTCTTAATCAAAAACTGCTTTATACTTTTTGGGTTATCAACATTTGTCAGATAGATTTATTGGTTTTTCTAAATTAAAAATTATATTCTTCTTTTGCAGAAAAGAGTGATTTGACAAATAAAATCTTTGGGATGACTTTGGTTTTTTAAACCAGGTGGTAGCAATTTTATTATTATGTCGATTGTCAAATCCGAAAAATTAAGTTTTCCGATTTCTTCATTTCAAATGTAAACTGAAAGTCTTTTTAATAATTAATATTAAATTAAATTAAATTAATTCAAATTCTCAAAGGGAAGTTTTGGAAGACTTGAGATTCGGAATATTCCATTTCGGGATAAAGTATCCGGGAAATTTGCAGTTAAGTATTCTATTATTAAAAGAAATTGCACTTCGAAAATTTAGTATCTGGGTAATTGAATTCGGGAAAAATGTTCTTGAAAACGGATTTCGGAAATTTGAATTTTCGGGAGACTTGAAATTCGGAATATTTGAGAAATTTTCAGTTTGGAAATTTAGTATACGGGTAATTATTGAATTCGAGAAAACCGTTCTTGGGAAAACAGTATTCGGGAATTTGAATTTCCGGGGACTAGAAATTCGAAATACTTACTTCCGGCAATATAGTATTCGGGGAATATTCATGAATCTATTATTCGGGAAAATTAAAGGTCGAAAATCTAGTATTCGGGAAATTGGATTCGGAAAACATGTCTTCAGGAAAACGGTATTTGGAAATTTGAATTTTCAGAAATCTATTATTCGGTAAATTGGTTTCGATAAAAAGGTCTTTGGGAAAAGTTCATGGGAAAACAGTATTCGGAAATTTGAATTTCCGGTGACTAGAAATTAGAAATATTCTCTTCCACCTATATGGTAATCGGGAAGTATTCATGAATCTATTATTCGGGAAAATTGAATTTCAGAAATCTAATATTCGGGAACTTGGATTCGGGAAAAATGTCTTCAGGAAAACAGTATTTGGGAATTTAAATTTTCGGAAATTTATTATTTGGGAAAACTGCTGTTTGGAAATCTAGTATTCGGGAAATTAGATTCGATAAAAAGGTCTTTGGAAAAGGTTCTTGGAAAACAGTATTCGGGAATTCGAAATTCCGGGTACTGGAAATTTGGGATATTCTCTTCCGGTAATATAGTATTCAGGAAGTATTCATGAATCTATTATTCAGGAAAATTGAAGTTCGGAAATATAATATTTGGAAATTTAAATTTTCGGGAGACTTGAAATTCGGGATATTCCCTTCTGGGAATAAAGTATTCGGGAAGTTTTCGTAAACCTTTTATTCTTGAAAATTGCAGTTCGGAAATTTAGTATTTAGGAAATTGGAATCGGGAAAAGGAAAAAGGAAATCTTGAAATTCGGGGTATTCGAAAAAATTTTATTTCAAAATTCTATTATTCAGAATATTTTGGGAGAATTTAAATTTTGGATAATCGAGGAATTTTTAGTTCGGAAATTCATTATTCAGGAAAATTACAGTTTGGTTATTTCGTAACCAGGTAATTAAATTCGGGAAAAACGTTCTTGGGAAAACAAGATTCGAGAATTTAAAATTACGTCAGACTTAAAATCCGGGTTATTTAAGAAATTTTAAGTTCGGAAATCTATTATTCTGAAAAATTGCAGTTCGGATTTCTAGTATTCGGGAAATTGGATTTGGGAAAAGTGTCTTCGGGAAAAGGCTATTTGCGAATTTAAATTTTCGGAAGACTTGAAATTCAGGATAATCCCGTCCGGCAATATAGTATTCGGGAAGTTTTCGTAAACCTTTTATTCTTGAAAATTGCAGTTCGGAAATTTAGTATTTAGGAAATTGGAATCGGGAAAAGGAAAAAGGAAATCTTGAAATTCGGGGTATTCGAAAAAATTTTATTTCAAAATTCTATTATTCAGAAAAATTAAGTTCAGAATTCTAGTATTCGGAAATTCGAATTTTCGGGAGACTTAAAATTCGAAATCTTCTTTTCCGGGAATATTGTATTCGGGAGGTTTTCGTGAATCTATTATTCGGGAAAAATTAGATTTGGAAATCTCGCGTTCGGAAAATTGGAATCGGAAAAAAGGTCTTCGGGAAACCGGTATTTGGAAATTTGAATTTTTGGGAGACTTGAAACTCGGAATATTCCCTTCTGAAAATATAGTATTCGGAAAATGTTTGTAAATCTATTATTCAGAAAATAATAATCCCGGGAAATAATATTATTTATTATTCAGGAAAATTACAGTTCGGAAATTTAGTAACCGGGTAATTGAATTCGAGAAAAATGTCTTTGGGAAAGGTTTTTGGGAAAACAGTATTCGGAAATTCGAAATTCCGGGGACTGGAAATTCGGGAGATTCCCTTCTGGGAATATTGTATTCGGGAGGTTTTCGTAAATCTATTATTCGGGAAAAATTAGATTTGGAAATCTCGCGTTCGGAAAATTGGAATCGGAAAAAAGGTCTTCGGGAAACCGGTATTTGGCAATTTGAATTTTTGGGAGACTTGAAACTCGGAATATTCCCTTCCGAAAATATAGTATTCGGAAAATGTTTGTAAATCTATTATTCAGAAAATAATAATCCCGGGAAATAATATTATTTATTATTCGGGAAAATTACAGTTCGGAAATTTAGTAACCGGGTAATTGAATTCGGGAAAAATGTCTTTGGGAAAGATTTTTGGGAAAACAGTATTTGGGAATTCGAAATTCCGGGGACTTGAAATTCGGGAGATTCCCTTCTGGGAATATTGTATTCGGGAGGTTTTCGTTATTCTATTATTCGGGAAAAATTAGGTTTGGAAATCTCGCATTCGAAAAATTGGAATCGGAAAAAAGGTCTTCGGGAAACCGGTATTTGGCAATTTGAATTTTTGGGAGACTTGAAACTCGGAATATTCTCTTCCGAAAATATAGTATTCGGAAAATGTTTGTAAATCTATTATTCAGAAAATAATAATCCCGGGAAATAATATTATTTATTATTCGGGAAAATTACAGTTCGGAAATTTAGTAACCGGGTAATTGAATTCGGGAAAAATGTCTTTGGGAAAGGTTTTTGGGAAAACAGTATTCGGGAATTCGAAATTCCGGGGACTTGAAATTCGGGAGATTCCCTTCTGGGAATATTGTATTCGGGAGGTTTTCGTTATTCTATTATTCGGGAAAAATTAGGTTTGGAAATCTCGCATTCGAAAAATTGGAATCGGATGAAAGGTCTTCGGGAAAACGGTATTTGTCGATTTGAATTTTTGAGAGACCTGAAACTAGTTTTTTTCCCTTCCAAAAATATAGTATTCGGGAAATGTTTGTAAATATTTTATTCAGAAAATAATATTCCCGGGAAATAGTATTATTTATTATTCGGGAAAATTACAGTTCGAAAATTTAGTATCCGGGTAATTGAATTCGGGGAAAACGTTCTTGGGAAAACAGGATTTGGAAATTTAAAATTACGGGATACTTAAAATTCGGGGTATTTGAGAAATTTTAAGTTCGGAAATCTATTATTCGGAAAAATTGCAGTTCGGATTTCTAATAATCGGGAAATTGGTTTTGAGAAAAGTGTCTTCGGGAAAACGGTATTAGAGAATTTTAAATTTCAGGAGACTGGAAATTTGGGATATTCCCTTCTGGAAATATAGTATCGGGATGTTTTCGTGATTCTATTACTCAGGAATTGAAGTTCGGAAATTTAGGATTCTGGAAATCGGAGTCGGGGATATGGTCTTCGAGAAAGCGGTATTCGGGAATTTGAATTTTTGGAAGACTTGAAATTCGGGGTATTTCCTTCCATGAATATAGTATTCGGGAAATTTTGTAAATCTATTATTCGGGAAATAATATTATTATTATTATTTATTCGAGTATTCTAATTTTCGGGAGACTTGAAATTCGGGGTATTTCCTTTCGGGAATATAGTATTAGGGAATTTTTCGTAAATCTACTTTTCGTGAAAATTGGAATTTGGAAATTTAGTATTCGGAAAATTGTATTCGGGAAAAAGGTTTCGGGAAAACGGTATTCGGGAATTTGAATTTTCGGGAGAATTGTAATTCGGGATATTCGAGAAATTTTTAGTTCGGAAACTTATTATTCTGGAAAATTGCAGCCCAGAAATTTAGTATTAAGGAAATTGGATTTGGGAAAAAGGTTATTGTATCGTCTTCTTTATGGATGTTTGATAATCTAAAAAACTTCGACAAAACTGTGTCAGTTATAATGTCCTCCATTGATTTATGAATACTGATAGATTTATGGGTGTGACATTGCCTAGACAGATTTTCTTGTATTGTCGAGTGGATTTGTATTGTGGTATCATGAAGGTTCTAATTAGAAGGCGTGGCGTGACGTCTACCCTAAACATATTCTACTCCCAAATGCACACATCATGTATAAGAGAAACCAACTGCTATCTCATCTTCTAGAAACGCCATGTCAATTTCGTACATTCTACCCTTCATTACCAACTCGAGTGTCACGTTTGTACTCAGGAAATCCTCAGAAGCCATGCCCATAACTAGCTGCTTAAGGGAGACATGAAGTCGATTGTTATTAGCCGACAGTTGATGACAATGTGCGAGAACCACCCATGCACAAGGGAGAGAGTTACAATTATAACCATGTTTATTCATCATATCAAACATCATTTCCTCTGACAAACATTCGTAAATAAAACCTACAGTGACATTTATTATAAATTATACTCCAGTTATTTCCACTATTTAAACTTCAGAATAATTATTTTCCCTATCGTCTTTTCTATTTCTTCTCCTCTATTGTTTTTTCTATTGTTCCCACTCTATTGTTTTTTCTTCTGTTTCTTTTTCTGCAATTTTTTTGCTGTTGCTTTTTTTCTTATCCAATCTTTTATACGCCAACTGGCACAATGGGTTAAGTTCTGGTTAACGAGCTATCGATTTCAACGACGTTAACGAGTTCGAAAGCAGAAGCGGTGCGGTGGCGGCTTTAGAGTGGTTCTCGAAGAACGGCTAGCCTCTTCCTGCAGCAATGCGCGTAAATCTCATTCTCCTGGTGCCTCGAGAATTCGAACTCGTCTCGAGCACAAAATAACACCTCTCTTTGTACGGCACCAAGCGCCACCCATAAATTGTTGAGCGCCGAAGAAGCGGTTCTGGAGCGGTCCTGGACCGGGCCACCCGGGACGAACGCAACGCAACGGTTCGAGTGGTTAGAGAGAGGGAGAGAGAGAAGGACAGAGATAGATGGAGAGAGATGAGAATCAATGTGAGAGAGAAGGAAAGAGAGAGAGAAACCCAGTCTGGACCCTTCGCCCACGCCTGCATACCGAGAGGGCCTTTTAACCCCGTTGATTTCTTCTTCTTCTTAACTTCTCGTCT
Organism: Ganaspis brasiliensis; assembly: GCA_037103525.1. NCBI lineage: Eukaryota > Metazoa > Arthropoda > Insecta > Hymenoptera > Figitidae > Ganaspis > Ganaspis brasiliensis. The sequence goes on from JAZKLR010000106.1 coordinate 1,639,207, forward strand.
CTCTCTCCCCCTCTCTTTCACCCCCTTTACCGGTCCACCACCCGCTCGCCGACCACTTCTCTCCTGCCAACTTCTTCTCACGATTCGGACGCGCTAACCACGTAACACCTTCATTGGAATCGAAGAAGGCACCGAAGAAATCGTGATACCACCCAGGATCACGATGAGGTTGATAAAGGAGTCGCCTGGGAAACCACCTACGCGGACCCACCGCTCTTGCTTTCTTGAAAATTCTCCAGATCGCCGCGTCGTTGGTATGTTAATAAGGTCTTAATAAAAACGCCTTCTTCTCGATCACACATGGCGCCTTGTACCATCACACACCTAAAGCACGCAAGGCGTCGCACTATAAGCGAAGAATGGATCGTCTCGATGTTACTGCTATGTGGAAGATGTTAGAAGCTATTATGTTGGAGACTCTTGTAAATGTAGATCTTCCTCTCGACACTCCAAAAGAATCTCGACATTTTGCCTTGTTGATACAGCAAACCTTTAACCAACACTCTGCTTCTTTATCCCTCTTAAACATTGTTGCTCCACTTCTTCTTGCCTCCAGTGTTGCCACATCGCAAATTATTTTCAATTTCAAATTTTTCTTGAAAATTTATAAAATGAGCTTTTTCATAAATTGACATTGTGAGTATTAATATGATGACTCGCCTCCGTCTCCTCTGCGATTCGTCTTCGTTTTCTCTTCGACTCGCCTTCGTCTCCACATGGACTCGCTTTCGTCTCTAGCACGAGTCGCCTCCGGCTCCGTTTCGCCAAATTACCAATTCGCCTGGTTTGGTCTTCACTTGAGCTTGTTTCTTTCCCTCTTTGACTCGCCTCCTGCTCTTTTCTTGACTTCGTCATCATTCAGCCTCGTTTTATTCTCAACATGACCTAACTTTCATTTTTAACCTTTAAAACTTTTCCCAAAATCCTGCAATTTGTTACTGAAAAACTCCCCAGAAAACTTGTTTTTTAAGGCAAAAATCTAGAAAAACCCCCTTGAAGAAACTGGGTTTCTAGAGGGGTCTAATGACAAATTTAAATCCTAAAAAAATACTGGGTTCCTACTGGGGTTTTTTTATTAATCCCATTTAAAAAAAAAAACACTAGGTTTCTACTAGGGTTCTTTTATTAATCCTAATCCTAAAAAACACTGGGTTTCTACTGGAATACTTCTTTAAATCCCAATCCTTATAAAAAACTGGATTTCTACTGGGATACTCTTTTTAATCCCAATCCTTATAAAAAAACTGGTTTTCCACTGGGGTTTTCCTCTCACTCCTAAAAATCCTAACAAAAGAAGGCTTCTTTTAAATGGGATCCTTTACCTAATCTTCGTTTCCATTAAGACTCGCCTCCTACTCTTTTTGGCCACGTCATCACTTTGTTCTGTTTTCTTCTCCACTTGGCATCATTTCTTCACGATTTCGACTAGTTTCGTCTATTTTTTGTACTCGTTATTAATTTGACTCGTCTCCTTCTCTACTTGGATCGATTCGAGCCTTAGATATGACTCGTCTACATCCCTTTTTGCATTTGTTTCACTACTTTGACACTTTTTGCTTCTTTATTAGTCTCCTCATCAGTTCAACTCGCCTCCATCTCTATTTCTCCTCGCACCGTTCATCAATCTCCACAATTTTTCGTAAAATCCTGAAATTTGTTACAGAAAAAATCCTCAGGAATGTCTTTTTTTTGGCAAAAATCTTAAAAACCCCCTAGAAGAAACTTGGTTTCTAAAGGGGTCTTACGGCTAATTCAAATCCTAAAAAAATTCTGGATTTCAACTGGGGTTTTCTTATAAATCCCATTAGTATTAGCATTATGTATTAATATGTTGACTCGCCTCCATCTCCTCTGCAAATCGTCTTCAATTCTCTTCGACTCGCCTTCGTCTCCACATGAACTCGCTTTCGTCTCTACTGGCATACTCTTTTTAATCCCAATCTTTATAAAAAAAACAGGTTTTCAACTAGGGTTTTCCTTCCAATCCTAAAAATCCTAACAAAAGAAGGCTTCTTTTAAATGGGAAGCTTTACCTAATATTTGTTTTCATTAAGACTCGTCTCCTACTCTTTTAGGCCAGGTCATCACTTTGTCTTGATTTTTTCTCCAATGGCCTCGCTTCCTTGACTATTTCGAGGCCTTTCGTCTCTCTGTTGAGCTCTTTATTAATTTGACTCCCCTCCTTCTCTACTTTGATCAACTCAAACCTTTTATATGACTCGTCTACGTCTCTTTTAGCATTTTTCCCCACTTCGACTCGCTTCGCTTCTTTATTGGTCTCGTCATCAGTTTAACTCGCCTCGGTTTCCACTTCTCCTTGCTTCCATTATCAATCTCCAAAACTTTTTTAAAAATTCCGTAGTTTGTTACTGAAAAAAACCCCAGTAACTTTGATTTTTTTTTTGCAAAAATCTGGATAAACCCCCTAGATTAAACTTGGTTTCTAAAGGGGTCTTATGTCAAATTAAAATCCTAAAAAAATTCTGTGTTCCTACTGGGTTTTTCTTATTAATCCCATTAATTAAAAAACGCTAGATTTCTAATGGTGTTCTCTTATTAATCCTAATCCTAAAAAACTGGGTTTTTACTGGGATACTCTTGTTAATTCCAATCCTTATTAGAAAAACTGTGTTTCCACTGCGGTTTTCTACCTAATCCTAAAAATCCTAATAGAAGAAGGCTTTTTTACATGGGATCCTTTACCTAATCTTCGTTTCCATTAGGACTCGCCTCCTACTCTTTTTGGCCATGTAATCACTTTGTCTTCTTTTTTTCTCCAATGGCCTCGCTTTCTTGACTATTTCGACTCGTTTCGTCTCTCTTTTGGGCTTTTGATTAATTTGACTCGCCTCCTTCTTTACTTGGATCGACTCCAGCCTTCGGTATGACTCGTCTACGTCTCTCTTTGTATTTGTTTTACCACTTTGACCTGCTTCGTTCCTCTATTAGTATCGTCCTCACTTCGACTCGCCTCCGTCTCCACTTTATCGCGTCGCAGTCTTTGGTTCAACTCGCCTACGTCTCCCTTTATCGTTCTTCCCTTTTTCTCCTATTTCCTTCGGTTCCAACATTTCGACTCGTCTCCGTCTCTACTTGACATCGTTGCACCTTTCAGTTCGACTTGTCTACGTCCCTCTTCACTTTATTTTCTCTTCCCTCCGTTTCCTTTGGTTTTACTACATTAACTCGTTTCTTCTCATTATAGAAGTCGTCAACACTTCGACTCGCCTTCGTCTCTATTTTACCTCATCGACGCCATCACTTCGACTTGTCTACGTTCCCTTTGGCTTTGTTCTTTTTTCCTCCATTTCTTCTGCTTTCACTAAGCTGCTTCGTTTCCCTATTGAACTCGTCATCACTTCGACTCGCCTCCGTCCCCACTTGGCATCGCCGCCACCTCTTCGACTCGTCTACGTTCCCTCTTTGGATTCGTTTCCTTTTTCTTTCATTTCCTTCAGTTTTACCACCTGCCCAAGTTTCTAGTATCACAAACAACTTTTGTATCAATATTCTGTCTCAATAATCATCTTCCCAATCATCTTCCAAATATATCCTACTTTTACATATATTAAGAAATTATCTTGCATCTCAAAAATGTTCAACTATAAAAAACTCCAAATCATCAAGTGTGAGAAACCTCGTTTGAATAAGGAATCAAACGAAACAGGTGTGTGGAGCAGTATGAATTTGAGTGGCTTCATCGGAAGTGAGAATGCTGAACGGAAGTGTCGTTGTGGAATAAAGAGGGATGATAAGAGCAATCGCTAAAGGAGTACTACGTAAAATGCCATTCAGTGTCACACACTCACTGTTTTAACGTGGAATAACTATTGTCCAGCACATCTACAAAATTCTCTTTACCCTTTCTTGAATTAGCAACATTTGCGTCGAAACTTTTACTGCTCCTTATAGAAACTTCTGCCAGTAGCCTCCTTCCTTTCTCTGAGAGCTCTTTTACTTTTCTCCATCACTAGAGATGAATTTAATTTATAAGAATTCATTCACTTTAAGAGGAGAACCTCTTGGATTCAATCTTTTCTTGGACACTTTATTTTAAGTAAAAGAAGGTAAAGACAATTTCCAATGGAAATTAGTCGATGTTTACTTTTCCTGATTTGATAAAAGACATTTTTTTTTGTTATAATGTTTGAGATCATGAAAAATTTTAGATACTGCGTTATCACTTCTATCTTCATTTTCAGAAAACTTTTATTTTTCAACATTCACTTATTTTCCAGAAAAACTTTTATTTTTCATTTGAAGAAAAGTTCCGATTTCAGGAAAACAAATTAAACTGTAAACTTTAATAGATCTCGACAATTCCTCGATACAGATAGTGAAATGCATTTAGAAGGGCATGCTCATGGCACTCGTTTATCAGTACAAGAAAGTCCCATGACTCGAAAAGTCAATTCCCAGCTAGGAAGGAAATCGAGTCCAAAGTTGTGTCCCTGACGTTCCTATTATTATACTTTTTTCTGACGAGGGCCAGATATTTTTTGTTCCCGCTATAACATCTAATTTAACTTTACTTTCTAACAATTCGAAATAACAATAATTTACGTTCTCAAAATTAGGAATTCTATACTTTTCACAAGTTCCAGCTAAAAAGCATTCCAAAAATTCTCTGCTATTGGCTGAGTCGTAAAATTCAACCATTAACTGCACATTGCAAAAATACTTTGCTCATAACTGTTGTCTTCACAGCTCTGATAAAGAATCGTTGTCTTCGCCATTAATCGGAACTTTTGCTTTCAAGAGAACGTAAAATTCTTATAGCTGCCAGTAAAATATATTCATCGTTTCCCAAGTGCTGGTTATGACAGCCAACATAAAACTTAAACCTTAAAATACTGGTCTTGCTTGAAGAAAAGTGGAAGCTAAAAAGTACAGTATGACTCGAAAAGTAGATTGATTTCGCAACGGAAGCAGAACCCCCATATTGTCCTGCTGGTAATGGGAATAAATGTCGTTCGAGCGTGAGGTACGTCCAGAACTGGCTCGCTTCGGAAACTTTTTCACTTTACACAGTCAGTCAGCCTTGAAATCGCGTCCAGCCTCGCTAGAGTGGACTCCAGGGAATGCAGAATCCCGAGGGTCGAATGCTCCTATCCTCCGATTTATATACCACTCTACTACATATATCCGCGTACCCGCAACGAGTATAATAATAAAAAAACAAGAAGGTATTAGTTCCCCACGCTCATGTCTAGCCAACATGTTTCAATGAACTGTTTTATAGCTTTTATTTTTCCCACTAGTAACGCTTTTAAAGCAGACATTTCTTTCTGGAAACTATTATTAAATAAGTTTACAAATAAAAGTCAGTTTCATTGTTGAAAGGGTATCGGAGTTCTGCCCTGTTTTGTATTCTTTTAGCAACTTAATATCATTCTTTTATTGTTGAATTTATAATTAAAATAGGCTGATTTTAATTAATGTGAATATAGGTCAAGTTTTCATGAAATTAATTTTATAAAAATCTGTGAGGAAATCAGGGTATTTTTAAACATTTATTGAAGAGATTCGTGGATGTTATGGTGTCTAGAAAATGTTTGGTAGGCAACAGTTGCTAGGTAATGGTTGCTAGGTAACGGTTGCTAGGCTACGGTTGCTAGGTAATGGTTGCTAGGTAATGGTTTCTAGGTCACGGTTGATAGGCAACGATTGCTAGGTAACGGTTGCTAGGTGACGTTGGTTAGGTAACGGTTGATAAGAAACGCTTTACTAGACAGTGGATACTATGATGCATTTTTTAGGCAATAGTTTCTATGATAGGTAACGGTTGCTAGGTGACGGTTGCTAGGTGACGGTTGCTAGGTAACGGTTACTATGTAACGGTCGCTATGGAACGGTTGCTAGGTACCGCTTTACTAGACAGTGGATACTATGAAGCATGTTTTAGGCAACGGTTTCTATAAAGTCGTTGATAGATAGCGGTTTAGGTACCGTTTACTAGTTAACGGTTACTAGGTAACGATTCTTAGGTAACGGTTACTAAGGTAAAGATTGCTAGGCAACGGTCGCTAGGCAACAGTTGCTAGGTAACGTTTACCAGGAAACAGTTTCTAGACAACGGTTGTTAGGTATCGCTTTACTAGACAGTGGATACTATCAAGCATGTTTTAGGCAACGGTTTCTATGAAGTCGTTGATAGATAGCGGTTCTAGGTACCGTTTACTAGTTAATGGTTACTAGGTAACGATTCCTAGGTAACGGTTACTAAGGTAAAGGTTGCTAGGTAACGGTCGCTAGGCAACAGTTGCTAGGTAACGTTTACCAGGAAACAGTTTCTAGACAACGGTTGCTAGGTAACGCTGGGTAAGCAACAATTGATAAGAAACGTTTTACTAGACAGTGGATACTGTGAAGCATTTTTTAAGCAGCGGTTTCTATGAAGCCATTGATAGGTAAGGGTTGCTAGGTAACGGTTGCTAGGTACTTGTTGCTAGGCAACGGTTTTGAAGTAATGTTGTCTAGGTAACAGTTTGGTTACGGTTGTTAGACAACCGTTGCTAGGTAACGATTGCTAGACAACGGTAGCTAGGTAACAATTGCTACCCAATGGTTGCTAAGAAACATTTACTTGCAACCGTTACTAGACGACACTTGCTATGAAACGGTAACTAGGCAACCATTACTAAGCAATATTAAAACTCTCACAATCGCGACTCTCGTGCTTCTTTTTTTAAAAATCTAAAACTGAAACTATTTCTAAAAGTAAAATGATATTTTACATCGTAAATATTTTGTCAATATTCAATATTACTATCTTTTTGAATCTGTTGCTTAAATTTCAAGTAATAAAGTTAATTATACTAAAATAAATTTATCAAAATTCGTACGAGGATAAATACTGAACATTTTAATCTTTCTGCTTTGGGAACAAGGATATAAAGATTATAAAGAAAATGTTTTGTAAGTAACGTCAGGATCCGATGTCACTGTATATTTTATTTCTTACGATCAAGTTGTAGTGTTTTTTTTTTTTTAGTGAAAGAGCGTGTCTTTTTTTACTCCAAGTGCGATATCAGTGACTTTACATTATCAGAATTGCAACACTGTAAGTGAGAAAATAAAACGATGTGGAAGGTGAAGGGCAAAGGAGATAGTGAACAAACCTGGTGCTGGGGGGGATTTGGCGCGCGGCAGTCGCGTGGCTCCCACGGGTCAGTCTCAAGGATGAGACACAAGCACTCTGACCAGATATCCCATTAAATGTGCACGCAGCGTAGCACTTTTCTTGATCAAATATTATTTCCGTTATGGTTAAAAGATATTTTCTAAGAAAACTATTATTACATTTCATCTACCGTGCAGAAAGTTCTCTTTCAGTTGTTTTATGTTTGCAGTGAAAACAATCTAAAAACAGTTTTTATGTATTTATTTGTCAAGGGTTTGTTGGTACAAGTTTGGTGTTTAGACACCGCTGTCAATAATAATCGATCGCGAGCTTTCTCGCAAGTGAGTTGTGGTATTGAATATATAAAGGAAACATTGATCCATATCTAACACCATCTCGTGGCGGACGGGAGAAAAAAAAGAGGAGAAAAATCCCGAACGTTTTTTTTATCTATTTTGTTAATTTTCCAATTTACTAATTTGTCAATTTTTCAATAACCAAATCTCCCATTTCTCAATTTACAAATTTGTTTACTTTGACAATTTTCAAACAACCAATTTATCTATCCCAGGTAACCTTATTCTCTCTTGCTTTTAGAACCACAAATTAAGAACTCTCCTTGCGTTTCGCACGCTATTGTTGTCTTTATGTATCCCGGGTAACCTTATTCTCTCTTGTTTTTAGAACCGCAAACTGTGAACTCTTCTTGCGTTTCGCACGCTATTGTTGTCTTTATATTTTTCAGGTTACCGTATTCTCTCTTGCTTTTAGAACTACAACTGTGAACTCTCCTTGCGTTTCGCACGCTATTGTTAACTGCCTATCCGAGGTTAATTCTAAACCTTATTCTCCCTTGCTGTTCATCACCCTACTGTTGTCTTTGTCTATTTCATATTCTTTAACTCACTTTACGTTTCTTACTCTATTCTTGTCTTTATCTATCCCAGGTAAATTCTATAACTTATTCTCTCTTGCTTTTAGAACCAAAAACTGTGAACTCTCCTTGCGTTTCGCACGCTATTGTTGTCTTTACCTATCCCAGGTAATCTTATTCTCTCTTGCTTTTAAAATCACAAACTGTGAACTCTCCTTGCGTTTCGCACGCTATTGTTAACTTTGTCTATCCAAGGTAAATTCTATACCTTATTCATCACCCTATTATTGTCTTTGTCTATTCCATATTCTTCAACTCTCTTTACGTTTCTCACTCTATTCTTGTCTTTATCTATCCCAGGTAAATTCTATAACTTATTCTCTTTTACTTTCTGAAAAGCACAGCAGTATATCTATAACTAACTGATTTCTTAATTAGGAATAATTATAATTAAGAGCTAGAAATAAACTATATTTATAATAATACATTTTTAATACCACAGGGGGTCATTGACCATTAATTCCAATCAGATAATAATATGTCACTGGCTCATAAATTATTGTTCTACTTTCTTAATTAAGTTCTAGAATTTTCTCGTCAGATAATGAACAAGAAAACTTTTCCTAATCGAAACAGTGAGAGAGAAATCGTGCGCGGAACACATTCTGATATGAAATTTATAGATATTTTTTAATTCTCGTAAATTATAAGTCACAGGTGGAATTGGTTGCATAGAACAAGGGGCGTGTGAGGGTAAACTGAATAGAATGCCTGGGCAGAGGTAACGAGGCGGCCCGATCAATAGGTGCTCGAGCCTAATTGCCAAATTAGGAGTGGAAGCACCGAAAAATCCCTCATCCAGTCGGTTGAGGTCGAACCTAATTACTTTATCCCCGTGAAGACAAGTGGAAGGTTTCTCCGTCCACAAATGGTCAGTTCGTATATTTCGATCTGCTCCTTAAATTAATAATAAACGAGCTTCGTGCTCCAAAATTGCCTTAAAAATTATACGCGAGAAAGAAGGATGTTATAATCATTATATATAAATTTATGATCAGTACCGAGTTCCATAACCTTATAAACTACTTTGTTGTAATTTAAGAAAACTTGGAGAAATATATTGTAGACGTGAAATTTATAATATTGTCGAACAGAACGAGTGATACGGAAATTGGAAAAAGTGAAGTTTAAAACAGATTTGTAACGTGAAAGGTGACAAAGTAATACCACCTTGGCCGCAAACTCATCTGTCACTTTTGGCACCTGAGGCTACTTTTAATGCATAGCTCTTTTATTTAAACCAGTCAAATTGACAAGGATGAATCTCCTAAACTTAAGATTGATTGAATGCAGTTTTTGCGAAAATTTTGAAAACGCTCTTTAAAATTAGACAAGAAGATGTATTGCGCACAGAGACGTATATATATATAGTCGAGTCTTCTATTTAGATTCATTTTACATCTGCAAACTTTACACACGGATACCTTGCCGGGAACAATTTGCAAACACTAACTTATGAATCGTCTCACGCTGCTCGAGATACACAAGGTTATTTTCCTAAATGAGATTTGTATGACTTCTCTGTATTTCATCCAGTTGTATATATGTTACCTTTTCCGCCATTGCTCGCAAAAATACACAGATGCATATATCTTTGCAAGTTAATAACGTATATGCATTTTTCTCTGAAATATAGTTTTATTTTTGTACAGGGATGTATAATAATCTTACAGTCAACAATTTGGATCCAAACGTAAATTTCTTTTTATGATTAAAAATTAATGTTGTTTGTTACACGTGTGAGAAAAACAATGATCTTGGCATCTGACTACGTTTTGTATTAAAATTCTGATATTGTCACCTTTATTTTAAAATTCCTCAAATTTTTGAAAAAAAAAAAAAATGATGAAATTCATATTGGCGTAGCTGCTGATCTATTTTATTTCAATAATTTATATTCCAATAATTTCCTATTTAACTTTTTAAAAAGTAAAAATGATTCAGAACATTGCAAAAAATTATTTACACAAAAAAATTTGATTTTTCGCATTTTCTAAAATAAGTCCGAATCCAAAAGCGCAAATCGTGATAACCATAAGGGAAGAAGAAAGTCGAATTTAATTTTGCTAATTAATTGTTTAAATAGTAGATATAATCAAAAACATTGCTATTTGCTAACAATTACTTTCCACAAAAAATTTTATTTTTGTAATTTTTTAAAGTAAGTCTAAATCCGAAGAACAATGGCGCAACTCGTACTAAACGCATGGGGCAAAAAAAAACAAATTTCAATCTCTTATACAATTTTTTAAATATTTTCTGCAATTTTTAATTCTTTTAATTATCAGTCACAATTTAATTAATTTTCCCAAAATCTTAAATTCACCTTCCTCAAATTTTATTTATTTTATTTCGTTTTTTCATACAGTTTTTCAATTTTAATTATTTTTTATTGACATTAAATCAATTTAATTACTTATTCCTAACTTTTACATTATTTATCGCCAATTGAAATTAAGGTCTTTAATTTACCATTATTTTTGACAATTTGAAATTATTACCTTCAATTTTTCAATCATTTTCATAATTTCTTCATTAATTTCCTGAATTTTAAAATATTTCAAATAATTATTTTGTTCAATTTTCATTTCATTTTATTATTAAGCAATTATTTTCTCCATCTTTTAATATTTTCATTAATTTTCAATTAATTTACAAAATATGCAGTTATTTCGACAAATTTCGATTATTGTCATCAATTTTCCATATTTTAAACGAATATCAATTATTTTCTTTGCTTAAGAATAAATTTTGCAATTTTTCTAGTATTTTCTTCAATTTCTAATTATTTTTATTATTTTGCGATAACTTAAAAAATTTTAATTATTTATCTAAAATTTCACTTATTTTCATCAATTTCCCATTATTTTTGCGATTTTTTTTAATAATACTCTTTAAATAAAATGTTTTAAGTAATTTTATACTTATTCTATTTCTTTAAACATATATTTTATGATTTTTTCAATTATTTCCCTCAAATTTTATTTACTGTTATCGCTTTTTCATATTTAATTTACTTTTATCGTATTTAATTTTTTTTTCTCAATCTTAAGTTATTTTCAGAATATTTCAATTATTTTCTTCAATTTTGAATTATTTCCCTCGATTGTCAATTATTATTCACATTTTATAAAATTATTTTCTAAAAATTTTAATTATTTATCTGAAATTTCAATTATTTACATCAACTTTTGATTATTTTTACGATTTTTTAATAATTATATTTAATTTAAAAGTTTTAGGTAATTTTGTAATTATTTTCTTTTTTTAAAGATATATTCTACGAATTTTCCAACTATTTCCCTCATATTTTATTTACTATTTTAAATTTTTCATATTTAAATTATTTTTACCATAATTCAATTTTTTTTCTCAATCCTAAGTTATTTTCAGAATATTTCAATTATTTGTTTTAATTTTGAATTATTTTCCTTGATTGTTAATTATTATTTCCTGTTCTAAAATTATTTTCGGAGAATTTAAATTATTTATCTGAAATTTTCATTAATTTCATCAAGTTTAAATTATTTCTAGCAATTTTTTAATGATTATTTTTAATTAAAAAATTTTAGGTAATTTTGTAATTATTTTCTTTTTTTAAACATATATTCTACGATTTTTCCAACTATTTCCCTCAAATTTTATTTACTGCTTTCAATTTTTCATTATAAAATTATTTTTACCATATTTCAATTTTTTTTATCAATCTTAAGTTATTTTCAGATTATTTAAATTATTTGTTTGAATTTTGAATTATTTTCCTTGATTGTTATTTGTTATTAATAACATTTTCTAAAATTATTTTCTAAGTTATTTATTTTCTAAGAATTTTAATTATTTATCTGAAATTTTAATTATTTTCAATAAATTTCGATTATTTCTGCGATTTTTTAATAATTTTTTTAATTAAACAATTTTTTTTTTTTTTTTTGCGTATTTGTTTTAATTTTGAATTATTATCTTTTCATATTTAAATTATTTTCCTCATTTTTCAATTTTTTTTCTCAATCTTATATTACTTTCAACATATTTCAATTATTTTTTTCAATTTTGAATTAATTTTATCATTATTCAATTATTTTTCTCGATTGTTAATTATTATTCTCATTTTCTAAAATTATTTTCTAAGATTTATAAGTATTTTTCTAAATTTTCAATTATTTTCTTCAATTTTTAATTATTTTTATTTGTTTTCTTAATTTTCAAAATTTTTTATTATTTATTGTAAATTTAATTTATTCTTCAATTATTTTCACTTCTTTTATCCTATTTTTAATTATTCTCAATTTTTTCAATTAATTTTTAAGATCTACATGTTTTATTCTCAAATTTCAATTATTTTTTTTATTAAAAAAAATTATTTGAAAATTTTTTTCAATTATTTCTCTTAAATGTAATATATTTTTTACAACTTATTTTTGTTTTTATCATATTTAAATTTTCTTTAAGTTACAAATTTTAAAATCATTTTTCAATTATTTTCCAAAATTTATCTCTTTTAATTTTCAATTTTTATATTTGTTTTATAATTTCCAAAAAGATTTTAATTATATATTTTTAAATAAAAATCCTTTTCTCAATTTTAAATAACGTTTATCCTTGTGTTAAATTATAGATTGAAGGATTGTATATAGACAAGGGTTAAAGTAATTCTTCGACATGTTTCGAATTACATTTATCTTTTTTCATTTATTTTCTCTAAGTTTTAATTAATTTTTTTTTTTCAAAGAACTTCTGGAAGTTTTAAGTATTTTTCTGAAATTCTCTTTAACTTTCCTTTATTTAAAATATATTATGTAACTTTTTTAATTATTTTCTTAAATAGCTATTTACTTCCAAACGATTTACCCCATAGTTTGCTTGATTTAACCCATTGTTTTTTTCCCATGCGGGATATTCAGATAATAAAAAATTTAAATTATTTGTAATTAATAAACAGTAATATATAATAAGGTACAATTATAACATCAACTTAATTGTATAGTGTTGTATAATTTAGTTTCAGAATGTACCCATTTTTGGCCAAAGAACCTCTTAGAAAGTAAAACATCGTTTACGGTGTCAAGATTGAAAAGGCGTAGCCTATTGTTGGCAGCTGTAAATTATAAAACAAACACCAGAGAAAGATCAAACGTTATCGATTGCGAGCCATCTATTTCTATGCTTTCCTTTCACCTCCTCTATTCTCTTTGGTTGGGTCTTCCTCGCCTCTAAACCACTTAACCGTCTAATAACGTCCGGTCGTCTTTCCTCGCCGTCTGGAATTCGTGTCCCTTATGGAATTGGAAAAAATTACGACTTCACAAAATAATGAAATCCCACAGTTTCTCCACACTGAAATTGTGCGCCAGCTTGAAATATGAGAGATTCGCTGTACACTGAAATAGATTTCAACAATGAATTTACGCCATTGGCTGTAAAGAGATATCGGATATAAAAATTCCATCATATTCGCAAGCTGTATCGCGTAGAGTTTTCTTGATGAAAAATTTCATTAACACTTCTCTTGAAACTTCATTTATTTCTATTAATAGAAATCTCGTTCTTGCAAGTTGAAATGTATTATTATCCTATTGCAAAAGTTGGAAGATTTTTTAATATGTGACGCTCCACGGTGAAAGGGACCTTAGCTGCAAAACATTGAATTTTGAATTTTTCTTATGAATCGATAGAATTTGAGTTGCTCTTTCACATACACTGTGAAGCGTCACATATATGTGGAAAAGATATTAATAATTGGTTAGATTCATTTGAATCTCGTTCCTGAAGGGTTTTTGAGGTCGCTGATGACGAATTTTCAAAATTAAAAATTTTTTTTTTTTGGAATGTGATTTTCGGGGTTTGATTACGAATCGGGAGTCAGGTTTTCAAAATGGCGGATTCAATATGACGTACAAATTTTTAAATTTTTGTTTTTAAATTAGGTAGATAAAATATAATACAAAAACTTTTGATTTTAGTTTTGGTACATAGTTTATTGTTGTACTAATGTATATTTATGAATGTAAACGTATCGAGGGGGTCAGATATTATAATATAAAATATATTGGAATAAATGGCGGTGGGTAGAATAGCCCATTGACCACCCATGCAGAATGCTCTATCTCGCCCTCCTTCAAACTGGATCTGCCATTACGAGGCATATATAGTACTTTACATAATGCGTACGGATCACGTATGAAAGCTTTAGGTTCGTATCTACCGAGATACGTAGATTAAGTGCAGCTGGATAATTCATAATTGATGAGAAAAACAAAGTAATTCCCTTGACTGTTTACAGAAATTAGTTGCTGAATGTTTTCACTAAAAATTCACACGACGGATCTCAACAAATATTTACGGAAAAAAATTACATATTCCTACAATCAATAATCAGGATTAAAAAACTTGTATTATAAGTTGTTGTAAAAACTAACAAGAATTATGATAAATAAACAATCCTGTAAAATCATCCCCTAACCATACTTCTAAGAAACATTGTAAATTATTCTTAAACAAATAGGTTATAAAAATTATAAGAGGTTTCAGGAGATGTTGAAATCTCTCAGAATATATTCAAAGCAAATTTACCGCAAAGTGCATTGAAAACCACTTATTAAAATCATCGCCTAATCATGAATCTAGAAAAATTGATAATTTTATTCTTAAACAAATCGACTAAACAATTTTTTTTGTGAATTCACGAGAATTAAAATTTTTTTAGAATGTATGTCAGTCAAACTAAATAATATTAATTTCATACCTATCAGCATCAAAAACCACCCTTTATAATCCTTCCTTAATTATAAATATAAAAAAATTGATAATTATTCTTAAACAAATAGATTAAAAAAGTTTTTTAAGTAATCACAAGAGTTGAAAATCTCAAAGAATATATTCTTGTCTTTACCCTCATCGAAAATCACCCTTTATAATTAATACCTAATTATGAATCTGCAAAAACTGATAATTATTCTTAAACAAATGGAAAAAAAAATTTTATCCTCCTCTTATTTTATTTCTTATACTTTCTTAGTCTAATCGTTAAAGACTAATATTCCTTTTATTGTCATCCCCTAATCATGAGTTTACAAAAAATGACAATTGTTTTTAAACAAATAGAAAAAACATTTTTTTAAGTCTATTTGTTTAAGACTAATTGCCAATTTTTTAAAATTTATGATTAAGGTCTGATTATAAAGGGTGGTTTTTTATGCAGATAGTTGTAAGTTTGATACGCATATATTCTGAAATATTTTATATGCTCGTGAATTCATTAAAAAATTGTTCAGTCGATTTGTTTAAGAATAATATTGTCATTTTTTTTATTTTGATGATTATGGGATGCTTATAAAGGACAGTTTTGCAGATGGAGGAAAATTTGATAGGAATATATTCAGAAATATTTTATATGCTCATGAATTCTCTAAAAAAAGTTATTTTATTTGTTTAAGAATAATTGTAAATTTGTTTAGATTAATAATTAGGGATTGATTATAGAGGGTGGTTTTTGATACGAATGAGGGTAAGTTTGATCGGAATATATCCTAAAATATTTTATATAAATGCACGTGAATTCTCTAAAAAATTGTTTAGTCGATTTGTTTGAAAATAATTGTTGAATGTTTTAGATCTATGTTTAGGGGATTGTTATAAAGGGTGGTTCTCGATCCACATGGGAAAAGTTTGATAGGAATATATTCAGAAATATTTTATATACTCATGAATTCTCTAAAAAAGCTATTTTATTTGTTTAAGAGTAATTGTAAATTTGTTTAGAATCATGGTTAGGGATTGATTATAGAAGGTGGTTTTTTATGTTGATAGGTGCAAGTTTGATAAAAATAAATTCTTAGAGATTTTCATTGCTTGTGAATTCACTTAAATATTGTTTACTTGATTTGTTTAAGAATAATTGTCAATTTTTTTAGATTCATCATTTGGGAATGATTATAAAAGGTGGCTTTCGATGTGGAAGTGGGTAAGACTAATAGGACTATATTTTAAGAGAGTTTCAAGGCTTGTGAATATTCTAAAAAAATGTTTAGTCTATTTGTTTAAAAACAGTTTAAATTTGTTTAGATTAGTAATTTATTATAAAGTATGGTTTTTGGTGCAGATGGCGGTAAGTTTGTCAGAAATTTACTCTTTGGGATTTTCGAAGCTCATCAATACTTAAAACTTTTTTAGTCTATTTGTTTATAAATAATTGTTAATTGTTTAAGATTTATGATTAGGGGATGATTGTAAAGGGTGGTTTTTTCTGCAGATAGTTGTAAGTTTGATAGACATATATTCTGAAATATTTTATATGCTCGTGAATTCACTAAAAATTGTTTAGTCGATTTGTTTAAGAATAATATTGTCAATTTTTTTATAGTCATGATTAAGGGTTAAGTATCGATCCAGATGGAGAAAAGTTTGATAAGCATATATTTAGAAATATTTTATATGCTTATGAATTGTCTAAAAAAAAAATTTTTTTTATTTGTTTAGGAGTAATTGTAAATTTGTTTATATTCATAATAATTAATTGGGATTGACTATAGAGGGTGTTTATTGATACTGATAGTTGCAAGTTTGATAAGCATATATTTTAAGAGATTTTCGTTTGCTTGTGAATTCAATAAATAATTGTTTAGTTGATTTGTTTAAGAAAAATTATCAATTAGTTTAGATTCGCCATTAGAGGATGATTATAAAAGTTGATTTTTAAAGCAGAAGGGAGTAAATGTGATGGGGATATATTTTGAAAGATTTTCAAGTCTTGTAAACATTAAAAAAAATTTTAGAAGATATTGATCTGTCCAAGTTAAGGAAAAAAATTTTAAAAAAAAGTTTAGTCTATTTGTTTAAGAATAGTTTAGATTTGTTTAGATTCATGACCAGGGATTTATCATAAAGGTTGGTTTATTCATCGTTTGCATCGTAAGTGGAAGTCTGAAACTTTAGTTTCGAGGAATTTATTTTTCATTTAAATATTCAAATCAAAAGTACTAGTTCAGATAACGAAAGTATTCAGATTCGAAAATAGGAAATTGACCAATGATGACGCAACAATTATAACAAACCGAATGTTTAAAAAGTTTGTGAAAATAATTATCTGAGAAATATGACGAATTCTCTAAATTCACTGATCAATGTTAGTCGATACTTTCGTAATAATTATGCCCTTTTTGTCTCTCACCTTTCGTCTCTTTTTAGTGCTTAAAATCATAGCATAAAGCACGATCTCGAAATAAGATACATGCGGAGTTGTGTGAGCCGCTTATAATTTTACGTCGAGTACTAACCGCCGGGTAACGACTATCAATTTTCCTCTCCACTCGGTAGATCGTGCGCTTGAGAAGAAACCTATTCTTACCTCGTCACTTGCTGAAATCACTTTTGATAGCGTAGTAAATATTTTACTTCAAGAAAAGTAGCTTAAGTTAGTAACTCCACTAAATTAAGTTACCTAAGGTCTCAAAAGTCTTATAATAATAATATACAACTTCGATTTCTCACCTAATAATAATTTAAACACTAAAAAAAATTTGTTTTTATTAAAAATTTAAATTTTTTAAAAACTATTTGTGGCAATCGATTTTATGAAAAAAATTATGAAGATTTAAATTGTGTCATTTTTTTATACCAATTGTACTTTGTTCCTAAAATAGTTCTAAACAAATTACCAATTATTTGTTTATAACAATTTCATGAACAAAGTACAAGTGGTACAAAAAATGGTCCTAGTATGGTTTTGTCTTGGTATTAAATAAGTTAATTGAAATTTCATGTATATTTTTCAAGAATTTTTATTTCGGGTTCTAGTGATGTTGGAAAGAGATTTTTAAATGAAAATTGTAAGAAAAGTAGTACATTTTAAAAATAATTTATGGTCCCAATGTATATTTATATTTTAATCTTTCTGTACTATGTACACTTTAAAGTCGGTAAACAAAAAACTTACCCTTTTAAAAAATGTTTAAAAAATTAATAGACCCTGCAGAAAAAGTGTACCGATAATATTAGCATCAAAATAGATTCAATTTATATTAAAAAACGTTTGCGATTCAATTGTATGATGATATACCATAAATATATCAGGTTATTCTTCTTCTTCTTATTACAGTGGACTAGGTATTTGCTAGGTTATCTTAAACCGCTTCATCGCGTGGCGCCACATTAATAAAATTTAGTGGCGCTAGTGTCGCTGCAATTTGCACACCGGACGGCACGATGTTTATCGCTTCATTCCTCATTTGGATGTGTACGAGTACAGACAGTTTTGTTAAATTGGTTTAAAATTATGACTCCTAGAGAGATCTGGTCGGGACGAAATCCAAATTCTAATTTAGTTATTGATCCTTTTGTTAACCCAAAAATAACTCAACTTTATATTTTTTCTAAAAGTTTGAAAAAAAAATACAATTCAAACAGAGCGTCACAGTTAATACAGTTCTTTTTTTAGCTTAGTAATATTTTTAGCTAAAATTTTAAGCATCATCTTTCGTCAACGATCATAATAAGTCAGATTGATTTATTAATATTAAATAAATCAATTAATGTTAAAAAACGTTTGCGATTCTACTATATGATGATATTAGATTTGTTCAAATTGCAATGATAAATGCTGCGTTTCACCTTTTATATCATTAGTTCGAACTAAATCATCATTTTGAAGAGAGTCTCGTAAAATAGCCATTAAGAAAGGTCATGGCTGGTTTACCCGTGATTTACAAGCACTTTGAAGAATGTTTTTTTTTCTCCATCCGTTATCGGGTAATTTCTCTGAATGTGCCGACATTGTCTGGATCCCAGCCTCCCAAGTTCTTGACGAAACAAGCGTCTCGAACCGCGAAACCTTGGAAGTCCTACTGCATTAACGATGTCGGGAGAGGTTTATGATTTTATAATGTGTAGTTAGCTGAGCATTTCGAATATAGACCCGTCTACCAGGTGGTCGAGTGCTGATGTTTCTGCTATTTTCTGCCATTTTCAGTCTCTTACCAGTCTTTCGCCGACGCGCAATTTGCCGAATGCTTAACTACTCAAAACATTTATTACACGCCGATAAGAACTTTTCGTTTTCATTGGATTTACGACACACAATTTTCTCAGCATTTACTTACCTCTTGTACTTTGTCTATTTTTAAAACTCTCTTTAGTATCAGTTTGCGCAATTATTGTCTACTAAAATATCGCAGAATCAAGAAACAAGGTAATTAGAGCAATTCTAATCTCAATTCGACACAAATATAGTTTCTTACAATGTTAACTTTTCCACGCCGTTTCGTCAGAAAATCGTAAAAGCTTGGAATTTCTTTTGCACCTGACAGTCTTATCAATTCAGTGTGCGACCAGTGAGCAGGTTTTAAACAATGAGAGAGTTTTTGTTCGTCTTCCGGTGCAGAGATAATTGAACATGTAGAAAGATAGCGGTCTCTTTGGCGGAATCTCGCCAAGCCGCAAAGTTATTTGCATGGCAAGTTTTGCTCAGCTCTTTGCTCAACTTTCACGGTGGTTTCAGATGCTCGCAATCCTCTCTCTGCGGTTCCATTAGTTTATTAAGGGTTACGTTACATGTTCTAGCGAAGTACATAAACAAATCTGGTGATGGATATTAATCCCAGAAATCACTCAGTTCGTGTCAGGAAAATCTCCCTTTGAAAACATTTTAATTAAACAAATTCCCGTACAGGATTAAGTACTACGGATTTGTAAATCATCAAAATTAAAAGTACTGCAGTTATTTTCTGCATTTTACATTCGAGCCTCAATCTCACTTTTTCCAACTCAAGTTTAATACAATTTTCAATTTCTTATTTAATGAAAATTGATTTTGTTAATTTTCCTAATGGAGGGAACCTAATTTTATTTAATTAAATGCGTGATATGAACTGATATTATTTTTTTTTTCAACGCGACAGGAGCATTTTGGCAAAAAGTAGCTTAAGAAGCCACATGCGTAGGAAATTCCTGACAGATTCGTGGTTTCGCGAATATACGCTAATACAGGAGAAAGAGCAGGTTCAGGAGGAATTTTATGAAGGAAGGGTTACCTACTGACGAGCGTCGAGTCAAAGAAGAAAAACGCGATACGATCTCGTTCCAGTCAGCAGGTCTCTCTCGAGCGTTCCTTTCATAATTACGAAATTGCCTCTTTGAAAGATCCGCTCGAGGTCGATTCTCTTTATTTTTCTTCCTCTCCTTGTACCCTCTTCACCTCTTTCACGTCCTTTCCTTTTGCTCCTATTCCTTCTTTCCTCTTCTTCATCATCATCTCGAAATCGGCAACGCATTATCCCTCCCATTATTCTCGACAGAATCCACTCTGTCGTTATTCGCGATTATTTTAACGCCAACCTCGGCTACCCTGGACAACTTTATCCATTGAAATGCACGATTAAAGCTTCGTTCACATTGCCGACATTCGACTTCCAAAACAAGGCCGTGCGAAAGTTGGGAAAATTAGTTAAAGATTAGCCGAACTTTCCTTTAGGTAAATGACGGTTAACCCTAATACACAAAATGAAAATTTTAACAAAATTTTGTAAGCGCTGGATCCTGTAAAGTGCGGCAATATTCTATTTATGAATTTTCACGGCACTTGAAGTATTTTTATTTGAACGATAAAAGAAATATAGTCGCCAGGGGATTCTTGTCTGGTAACGACAAGGAAACATTTTAAATAACATGAGACATGGGTCAATTTATAAACGTACTTCTAAATTATTTAAACTGCATTAATAGTGTTACATCCCGAGCGAAGACTGGATTTAAATAATTTGAAAAGACAGTAAATGATCTAAGGAAGGTTATTGAAATAAATTTTCAACGAAAAATTTTCTTTCTTTTTTAGCTACGTTTCGTCGGTCAAGGTTCGCCGACCTCTTCTGGCTATAATTTATTAAAAAACACTATAAATCACAAAGGCTTCAGAGCATAATATAAATACTTGATAAAGAATCACAAATTGACTTCACTTTACCTCAATAATTAAAAAACATTTAAATCATTTCAAATCAATAATTATTTAAAATTTGTCAAATTTATAAAAATGGTTAAAAAAGGTTGGAAAAAATAAATTCTTTTCCCGTCGGTTGAAATTAACATGTATAATGACATTTCAGTGTCAACTGAACACAATTTAGATGTACACAATTATAAATAGAAATATAATAAGTAGAGAAATATCGGAGTTAAAGATCTCCAATTACAATCAAAACAGCACACCAACGTACACTGTGATCAAGATCAATCTAATATTTTTGGAGGAAATTTAATTTATTTATTCTTTTAAATATAATTTTATATTAATAACTTTCTACTAATAATTTTATATTAATAATTTTATATTAATAATTTTATACTAATAATTTTATATTAATAATTTTATACTAATAATTTTATATTATTAATTTTATACTATTAATTTTATACTAATAATTTAATATTAATAATTTTATATTAATAATTTTATATTAATAATTTTATATTAATAGTTTCATATTAATAATTTTATATTAATAGTTTCATATTAATAATTTTATATTAATAATTTTAAATTAACAATTTTGTATTAATCTTAGGTCATTCTAGAAATCGAGAAGATTTTAAGAGTTTGGTTATCATAGGTATCATATTATTGTGCGACTGCAAATTTCCTATGAGCACTCGAGGCTAGATATCGGTGCTGGCGTCTTTACCCATTCTTATGTCTACTCGTAGTTCAAAGATTATTTTATTTTAATTTTTTTTTAATTTATTGGCTCTCGCTAATATCGAGTTCCATAGATGGGCTTGACGAAAACAGAAAATCTTTAATTTCTCTTATGATTTTTTATAAACTCTGCCAATCTATAAGACTCGCTAATATGAGTATTATTTGAAAATGTTTTATAAGTTTGCAGCTGCAATAAAAATCTCGAGAAATTAAGCATAGAAACGAGATAAATTTTTCAGCTGATCTATTTTTTAAAAGAAGAAGTGCGTGAGAAATAAATGTAAAGTGATTTTGCATGAAAAAATCACTTGATAATTTAAATATTTTATTAGTTTATAATTAACACTTAAATCACGCACCACTCCTCTAGTTTTTAAGAAAAGAATTTTGTTACCAGAATGTAACAATAGTTTAACAATTTAAACTTGTAATTTTAGCAACTAGATTTTTAAACCCCCATCCTATAAAAACCACAAACTTAAACTTTTATATAGTAAATATTTATTTTGAGGCGGCTGATAAGGTTGACATTTATATGCTAAACGTCCACTTTGAACCCAAGAGTGTCATTTTGATTCCGAACTCCAGATGCAAAATGACGCCCCTGGGTTTAGTCTGTTTATTCCCTTCAACGCTACCTTATTTCCAGAGAATAAAATTCGGAAACACATATTTAACTTCTAACATGTGCCAGGAAAATGTTTGTATTTATTTTATTCTTTTTATTTCAAAAACATTTCTTGATACAGGTCCGTGAAGATCACATTTATTTGAACTAAAACAAATGTGTGATTCGATACAAACTAAAAAGCCAAATTTGGGGATTTTGGAAGAGGGAATTTTGGGATCAATGTAGGTGGATTCCGGGAAGTGAAATGACTGGGTGTTTAAGTAAAAAAAAGTTAACTAATCAATCCTCCGGTGGTTGTTATAAGAATCTAATTGCGTAATCTTAGAGTGGGGAGAAGCTAAAATAACCAATAGATCAGTGTTCGGAATTTAAATATCCAGAATTCCATAAAACTGATATAACTAAAAGTTATACATTGTAAAGTTTATCCGTTAAAAGTATGCAGAATGGAATTTTACATATGTATGCAGTTTAAAAGAGAAGTATTAAAATTGCGTCGGATATTTGCGACGAGTACTTAAATGTGCGGTAGAATGACAGTATTTAATCAGTATTACACACGGTAATCATAAATGCATGTGTGCAAAGGTGAGAGGAAATGAAGCAGTTAAGACTATGAGAATGCATTTAGACAGAATAAAACAGCTAAAGCAGAGCTCCCAGTCGTAAATGCGAATCATTAACCTCTGCGGGCCTCTACAGTCACTACCGAACACACCTGTTCCACCTGTTTCAAGAGTCGTTCTCTTCCTGACGGTGGTTGCATGCTTTTTCACTCTCTCCTTTTCACTCTTTCCAGTTGAGTATCAGGCGGTCTCACGTACTTTACAGACACTAAATGATTTCTGTTTAATTTTCAAGTTGGGATTCACTCGTTTCGCCTCGCTTGTAAAACGATATGCACAGCTAACGGCGAACAGCACATTGCTTCTGTCGATATCTCGTTAGTTCCATTTGTCTCGCGAACAAACTCCAACGCCAAGAGGAACGATTACTTTTGTTTCGCTTTTACCTCTCTAGATTCTCTTCTACTTTTTGATAATGCCACCATCTCCAATTTCTTCCTATCTGATATTTGCCACAGATAGTTTACCTCGCAAATGTTGTGTTTCATTCTGCCGTATTGTTTGTTCCATTAAAGTCCATGAACTTTGGAAATAAGTCCGACATCATTGATCACTTTTAATGAAAAACGAGGTTTGCCGAGTGTATTCAAGTCCTTATAATAATTCAGAGTTAATTAAAGATGAATATTGAAGACGATCAGTGGTATTCGTATGGAAATTAAAAATAATTAAAAAACAATTGTGACGTCGATTGTAAATTGAAAATAATTGATGAATGTCATGTTCACTGCAAAGTGAAGCAGTTATAAGTCAAACGGTATCTTAATTGAAAATCAAAAATAATTGAAAAATGAATGAAGTTTCATTTCACTTCTTTTTTAATTACAATCACCTCTCAGTATAATAAGAACTTGAAGCAAATTTCAATGAAGCGACCATTGGTTCGATCGAAGCATTACTTAGTACAATGCAGAGGCATAATTCTCGTATCGGGATTGATCATATGTTCCGCCGAGAAAATTATCAAGCGAGTTGCTGTTCCACCATTACCAATCAATGGGATTTATAGATTTTAATGGAATTTCAAGTTTGATGAGTTCATAATTTACTATCAAGATGATAATTCCTATTATGTCTCTTACTATTATTCTATTTCATAACGCTCACGTTCTATGTTTGACAAGACAAGCTATTATTTTCTTCAACAATTGTAAATTAAGTTACAAACTTTACGTGAGTTTGAGTCGCGACCTATTTTGCTATTTCAAAGGTCTAGAAGTGGATACGAGTGTTACTTTTGCAAAATGAGACTGATTTAATAAACTTTAGTTGAATAAACTACATTGTGAGTAGATAAAAATTGGTAATATATTTTTTTAATTTTAACCCTTTAGATTAATGTGAAAATTTCTTAGTAAAATTAAAATTCTAATTTAGTTATTGATCCTTTTGTTAAAAGAGTATATAAAAGCATGTCATCTTTTTCTGTACAAAAAAGTATGAATTTAAATTTACCAGAAGTCTGAGGTATGTATGTTATGTTCCGCAGATGTTTTTAATTTTAACCCTTTAGATTAATGTGAAAATTTCTTAGTAAAATTAAAATTCTAATTTAGTTATTGATCCTTTTGTTAAAAGAGTATATAAAAACATGTCATCTTTTTCTGTACAAAAAAGTATGAATTTAAATTTACCAGAAGTCTGAGGTATGTATGTTATGTTCCGCAGATGTTCGGTATCACGAGAGGATCAAATTTGGTATTCGAAAAATGTAACATTGTATGTGCAGAGTAATGTAGTCTGAAGAGATATCTACTTCGAGCGTTAAAAAAACTTTTAAAAAAAGCAAAAAAGTGACTCTTATCTCCACTGCATGTCATAGAAACGTATATTCGTAAGGATGAATAGGAAAGAGGATACAGGTGGATGATTGGACTCTAATGCATAACACGGCTTCGGATATATCGGATAACTGTGAAGGGTGTCCGAGTTTCTGTTGAGGTGATGGTAATGTAGAACTTCAGGTTTCCCATTGTTCTCGTTAATTCAAAATATTGATATTCTTACTTTAATTTGTAAGGTCTATTACGCGAAACATAATTAAACTTCGTATAATGAAAATCTTTTGTAACGTATGTATTGATCTTCAAAGGAAAAAAAAAATCTTGAACCAATTCTTAGCGATTAACAAACGAGATTAGGTTTTATTTATTCTAATAAAAATAAATAAACCATAATAATAAAAAGCAGCAAGTACACCATAATAGTGCAAATAATACGATTATTAAAATAGTTTTATAATGTTTCGCAGTTATAATAAAATTGAGGTCTTAAATGTGCTTGAAATAATCTTAAAAGCTGTTTCGTGTGGTTCATAAACCTACATATGAACCACATATCTTCCTTCAACCCTTATAATTTAACTTAGTGATGTCATTTATGGATCTACTTTTAACCAAACGATGGCGTAAATTCTCTAGGCTATAAAAGATAAAATAAAACTCTTTTTATCTTTTATCAGATTTTTTATCCTTATGCATAATAATGTTATATGAAAAGCTCATAAAAACAGAAAAAAGACAAATTTTTTTATTTGGCGTTTTATAAGATTCATTGAACTTATACAATTGGTTTATATTTTAATTGAGTTTAAGTAAATAATTAGTTGAAATTTTTGCTGTTTTAAACTTTTTCTGATTATTAAAGGTTTTTTATATAAATCTGCAGAAGATTGACACGTGAAGCATACTTAATACTATATGCTTAAAATTTTTTCTGATTATCTTTATTATAACGATACTCATTTTATAAATTTAAAATAAGTATTTAATAAACTAATGTTTTAAATAAACTTAAGAAAATTAATTACTTGTCAAAAAACTTCAATGATAATTATCACATAATGTAATTATTGAATTACAATAGAAACAAACATCCTAAGCGCAAATGCCATTTATCAATATGATACTTTAATGAAGAAAGTACAACTATTAAATTAATGTAATAAGAAAAAAATGAATAAATTAGAAGCTTACAATAAAATAAAATAAAATTATTGAAAATTATTGTTATTACTTACCTGTCACTAACCATTACTACGTAACTGGAGAATGATAACAAAAAACATAATATTAAACATGGAAGTATAATATTTTTATTTTGCAGAAACTTAAAAAGTTAATGAATTATAAACATACAATAAAACATAATAAAGAACTAAAAATTATTATAACTTAACAGTTTCACAATTTCCACGTGACCGAAAAGAAATCCGATGACAATTACCACGTGCATTAGAATAAAAAGAAATATCAAAATCTTAAATAACATAAATAGTTATGATACTTTTAGGGAAAAACAACATTTAATAATAGAACTGAAAAACAGATAAATTAGATGCAAATAAAATAAAACGAAATAAAAAATTATTAATATTATTTTCATAACGCAGTCTTAAAAATGGCGTAATTCGGTTCTCTGTAGATAACCAGAAAGTTACAGATTTAAGAACGATTCACTGTGTGACGTCAGAGTGCAAACAAGTACAGTCCAAATTGCATGTCTCCCACTTTTCTACTTTTCTTGCACGCACTGTTTGACCAACAGAACAGAGTCGATGTCTTTAGCGTGAGTAGTACAGCTTCAAAATCTAACCTGACAGTATCACTAGCGCGGCGTGTTGACAAGTAAAAAAGTGTGCGACATTCAATTTGGATTGTATTTGTGTACACTCTGACGTGACATAGTGAATCGTTCTTCATTCTGCAATTTTCTGGTTATCTATATAGAGAACCGAATCACGCCTTTTATGACTTTGTTATGAAAAGTATCGTTCGTAACTGCGTGAACAAAGCAGTCGTTTTGAAACTCGCGCAATTTTTGCAACTCGTTTCACTCGTTGCAAAAACATTGCTCTCGTTTCAGAAACGACTGCTTGTCACGCATGTTACGAAATATACTATATCATTACTCACCAGTCAGAAGCGAATACCAATGTAAACAAAACATTATTTCACTCAAAACACTATATCCTTAACAACTACACTAAAATCACTGTCACTTCTTAAACTATCACTCCTTAATTTTGGAATTTAATTTATTTTTAATTTATTATTATTTAATAAAATGCAATTATTTAATAAAAGAAGATTTTAAATAAATTAAATAAAGTACACATAAACGTCTAAACTGTGATGTTATTGTTGACAAAAAATATCGAAAATCTGCTAGTCAATCCTAAGCCCGATAAAACGTGTTACACCTCTGAAGTTGGTCGAAAGGGTTCTCGTAAAGGAAGTCAAGGTCAAAGCTAATTTCTATGTATTAACTATCCTAATAAAATTGTTTGTTATTTTAGATTGCTAACATTATAAGAAATTTTATAATATAAACTTGAAGTCACAATATTTAATTAAAAGATTTTAATTCGTCTGCAAAACAAAAAATCGAAACTGAAAACTATCGATAGTGATGTTTGATATGTACTGACCAATGGGAGACTCGGAAATGGAGTTACACGTCTGAAGTTGATCACAACGTCTGTTCTTTTTAGAATAGGATTCCCGGTACTTTGACAAACATCTGCTTTACAAATGTAAAACGAAAGTACATATTTATGTCAAATATAGTTTAAACACATAATTTTTTCTCTTCTAAAATTGCAAAGAATACTCTAAGAAGAATATAAAGTAAATTAAGATTATGCGAATAGTTACATTATTTATATAAAAAACTACTATTATTAAGTAATAAAAATCCTAACCTATTACGACGAAACAAAAGCTAAAAAATGTACACAATTTTTAGGAAAATAATTTTTTACAAACGAGAAGTTTATAATTCCCTAATTATATTATTTTCATTTGGATTTTGAAATTTTTTCGTCGGACTTTAGTGACATCCTGTGGAGAACGAATATACTCGTTCATCATACACAGACAAAAAACTGGGGTGAAATTTAATGCTGGCGATGCTTCACTTTCTTTTTGCATGTGTATTGTAAAGCCTAAAGTTTGCCACCCAAGATTCTCGGAAATCATCCAAAATATCAGTAGGGGTGCAAAAAGAAAACACCTTAGCAACCGTACTACTACGATCCTCGTTCGACTTCTAAAAAAATAGTACCCGGGCTCTATTACGCAATAGATTCTAAGGTAATTCTTTACAATTCTCACTTTTCCGAATTTTGAAGCTTTTTAATCGGGACCAAGTGGAAGTGGTGTATTTTAGCACTAAAACAAATAATCAGGTGGGGGAGCCTGAAAAATACGACCACGAAAAGGGAGAAACTAGTTAATTTATAAATGTGCGTAATCGTCATTAAAGACAGAATCATCGTTCCGTTCATCAAATAAGGTCCCGTCACGCTTAAGTGTCTCGTTAAGAATATTTAAGGTAAAGACGTGTCATAGAGTCACTTATAAAATTGTTCTTAGATAAATAATGATTTATTGTTTAATATATATTACAGTGTGACGTTTTCTGTATCATGATTTTCTCCAAGTTTGAGTGACATTCAGATAATATGAATCCTCGTTTGAAACTTCTTAATTTGTACCAGCAGGAAAAGAAAATAATAATTGTGCAACTGTCGAATGAAAATGATCATGTCGACCTCTTTGGAGTGATGCATTTTTCATCTCAGATTTGTCCAATTCATTTGTAATCCTGAGTTGTGCCATAGAAGCAGAATGTCTTCAGCGTAGATGAGTATTATAAAAAAAACAAGTGTGTCTTTGTTTGACAGATGATTTAAGAATTTAAATGGTAACGAACCCTGTGAAATATTAATATTGAGATAGTGCGTGAAACGAACGTATTTATTATTTTTTAAAATTGAAAAGCTTCTGCTAGTCGATCTTTTATTGTAATAAATTGTTTATATATTTGATTTATTATATCTGTGACTATTATTTATCCTAAATATTATTCAATTAAACTCTAACATTTTCCGGACTTAAACAAAATATCGACCAGGAGACTTTTTTGGAAGAACGTTCTCTCGACTCATGATCCCACAGTGGTTAAGAATTTTCTTAGTATGTTGTGGCAATGTTGACTGTACGAGATGGGAGTGATGCGTGAGGATTTTTTGGATATTGTGTTTTTGTTGATTGTATGATGTTTATGTATATCTGTACTTTAGTATGTACTGATTTTATTTGTTTGTTTTTCTTTGCTGCGCATCTAACTGATTTCTGTACATATGGACTACTGTCTAATAAAAGAATATTATTCTATCTGTGACTAAATGATTTTACTGTTAATTGCGATCGTTTATTTTAAAGTTTGCTTAGAAAGTCTAATTTTGATTTTACGAGTTATATTACAAGTGTAAGAAAAATATATTAAATAACTAAACTAAAAAAAAGTATAGTTACAAAGGATAAGTCTCCCTTTTTTGTTTGACCTTCGACTGGATCGCGACACCCAATAAAAATAGACAGGTTTCGCGAGTTTCAAGTTTCAAGTTTATCGGGTCGGGTAGGTCTGCTCTTTGGTAGTCATATAAAGGTAGGATCGCGTTGGTGGCGACTGGCGACAGATGGAAGATTTCTATCCTA
This sequence comes from Ganaspis brasiliensis, assembly GCA_037103525.1. Taxonomy (NCBI): domain Eukaryota; kingdom Metazoa; phylum Arthropoda; class Insecta; order Hymenoptera; family Figitidae; genus Ganaspis; species Ganaspis brasiliensis. Next base: position 1,668,711 of record JAZKLR010000106.1, read on the forward strand.
CTGTAGTAGTTGCGCGATACTGATCGTTTGCGTCGCCCACTGGTCCACCGCAGCATCCACAAAGCACGTTACCACGGCATGCCATGCCAGGGACGTGATTAATCAGTCGCCTTGTATTTATACACCTATCTGCTTTACCTGTGGTTCATATCACGCTGGAGAGAGGAGAGACCCGGTCAAATGAGAGTGGACCGACGGACGGGTGATTATTTCGCGGAGATCGCTCCGTCATCGCAGGAGGCGGCTTCTCTGATGTCTTGGATGCTCGGCTTCCCATAATCACCTCCGATCCTCGAAGCGATCGCAACCACTGGCAGCGTGGCGGGGACGGCCTCGTGCATGCCCTGGCAAGGTCGCGAGTTCTTCTCTCCCTCCATCTTTACCATCCTACCATCTTCCCTAATGCGAATTCCAAACACCTGTCTATGCCTATATATTTATATAGTAATAACACCAGGTGATAGTTTACCAAATATCTTACTTTTCGTTGACAATTAAAGCATATATCGTTCTTTCTCTTCTAAATTCCTTAACCGGAGAATCGGTGAACTCTACTTAAAGAGAAAATAGAGAAAGCAAACTGAGAGAAAAGGATATAAGTTCAAAATACGGACATTTAAATCCCTAAAGCTACAAATTAGATAAGAATTCAGCCACCTGTTTTCTCTTATATTCTGATTTCTCAAATTTTATTCTATTTCAAATCATATTTCACATTTAATAATTCTACTTATTACTTTTCTATTGTTCAAATAAATTGATTTTGTTAGGAATCTCAGATTTGATTTTATTAATAATTTATAATTTAATATCAAGCTTCATCACTATGATCATTATTAAGGATCTAAAATTCTGTTGTCTCATTAATAAGTTTCTTTTATATACTGATGATCTTAAAATTTTTAGGATTATAAAATCTCCATTTTGCTGCCTCGAATTAAAAGAGGATCTAAACAATTTGTATCATTGGTCTATAAAAAATAACCTCTCTTTAAATGTGTCAAAGTTTTCAATCATTTCTTTTCACAGGAAAAGAAAAACGATTAACTATTTTTATAATATTGACTTTACAGTGTTGAACAGGGTGGAGAAACTTGGGGGTGATTTTCGATTATTGTATAACTTTTAACGATCATATCTCTTTTATTTTGAATAAATCTAATAGAACTTTGGGCCAAGTCGTTCGCTTTAGCTCAATGTTTCATAACCTACAATTTTTAAGGGTATTATATGTTTCATTGGTTAGACCTATTCTTGAAGCAGTCTCAGTTATCTGGTCACCTCAGTATAATGTACACAAATTAAGGATAGAACGCGTGCAAAACAGATTCCTGAGATTTGCAGCTAGACAGGTTGGTATACCATATGATAGATATAGTCATGATTATAGTGAACTTTATTATTATAGTCAAATATCTCCCGCGTCTTGGATATTTTAGGGCAAATTGATTTTATTATTTCTATTTGCTCTTATTTATTTGGGATAATTACTTACACCAATAAATATTCTTTCCTTCAAAACAAGACGATAAACAATTTCAAAAGCTTCTAGCTGGTAGCAATGTTGTTCCGATAAGCGAACTACAAATTTTGTTGGAGTTAATAAAAAATAAAAACCAGCTTTACCCTCCTTCATAGAGTTTCGACGAGGTATCTTTGACCAAACGCTATTTAGTAGGGTTAAAATGATTTTACCTAGCGCTAAAGAGAATCTCTACTCTGATTTGTTTGATGTTGACTTGACAAAACTTTTCCAGGTTTTTTTTATTATTATGGTGGCCTAGGTATTTTCCAGGTGAACTTTAACCGATATATTGCGTGGCGCCACTTTAACAAACTCTCGTGGCGCTAGTTTCGCTGCAATTTGCATACCGGACTAAACGATCTTTGTCGTCTTATTCACCGTTTGGATGTGCGCGAGTAAAGACAGTTTTCTCAAATTTGTTAAAAATGTGACTTCATGGAGGTCTAGCCGAGGCGCAATCTAAATTCTAATTTAATTATTGATCCTTTTATTAACCTTAAAATAACTCGACACATGTCGTTGGACTTTGGCTCAAACTTTAAAAGTAAATATACTAATTAAACACAGCGTCACAGTTTTGTATTAATTAACTACAAAATTTGTTCGTTAAAAAAATATTCGACCAAATTTAGCCGTCAGAGAAGTTTTCTTTTGAGTCCTTGTTACCTCTTGGAAACTGAAATTTAATTATTATTCCTTGCTCTTCAGCATCCCAATTTCCGATTTTCTTTGAGAAATTTGTGAATAAAATAACAGTACATTATCACTAAGCATAAAAAAATAACTTACTGCTTCTCGTTAATTTATTAATATTAAATACTAAAGAACCTATTCAGTCATATTATTTCAATAAATACAGTGTAATTTTTTGTTAGTGCATAAAAGTTTTGCTCCACTAAGATAGTCAATTTAAGATATTTATTTTTCGAATGATGACAAAGCCTGGTGCTCTTTGAGGGACTTGCTGAGTCACATTGATACAAACGCAGCAGTACTTGGAAAGATTGTTGAACATTTGGCGAAGCACGATAAGAAAGGACGTTGCTGATGTGGCAAGAGTCGCATAAAGTCTAGAAGTCGTCTTTCTAGAACGCGGCCAGGCAAAAGAAAGAAGGCGGGAATGATGACGAGGGAGGACAGACTTGGCGAGGAAAAAACGAAAGGTCGACGAGAGGATCTTAACGAGTCTCCTTGGAAAAGATCGAGGGTCCTTTTTCCTCTCCTTTCATCCGCTGTACTCTTCTCAAGATTTTTAGCACCTACGACTTATACCAACTTTGATTGCCAATCATTTCTCACCAAGGTAAGAAGGTTATTACCTTCCTACTTGCCAAGATGGGAATGTAGAGAGGAAGTTCTATATAAGACGAAAGCTTTTTCAGAGGCAACTCGAAGGCGATGAAAAGTTTGCGGAAATATCAACCTATCCAATAACTTTACCGCGGACTATAAAATCATCTTCGTTAATGTCATTCTCATCCAACGGGAATATTAAACACGGAATTTAAATTAATGCCAATTGAGAAATTATATTTTTTCCTCTTCATGTCTATTTACATTTTTCTTGTTCCCTTTTCTCTCTTTATTTCTGGCTGTATTATCGTATAAGATGGTATTCAGAATTCTAATAATTTGAGTTTAAAAGATTCTTTGCAAATCACCCGCACTGTGATTAGCAAAAAAAAAGTTAATCATTAACTTGAAATGAGAAAAAAGAACACAAATATTCTACTTCTGAAAGTCTCGATCTTTTGATCTTCGATCGTTCCCATTTCGTCTAAAACGAAGACCGGGTCGATCGCTGCAAATTAAGAATTGACGAGAATGGTGGCATCCTCCGAGATTGGATAGTCAGTTCATTTTTATGCTTCTCCATTCTCACGGATACATTTCGGTAATTTGAAATTTTTTTCTTTAAAAATATACATCTTTAAATAAAATACTTGAAAATTCACTTTCAATGTACATAATCAGAGAAAGAAGGTTACATTCGACTCAAAGGATTCTCTATAATTTGGTATCAATACTATAATCTAATTTCTTAAGATTGTAAGAAGTAATTGCCTAACCTCTGATCACGATTAAACAATTATTCTTAACAAAACCGAAATATTCAAAATCACTAATTATGTTGAGACTTAAGACTTTAAAATCAAAGACGCCAGCTAAATAAAGTTTAATGTTTATAAATTTTTAATTATTTATTCAATTTTTATTTATTTATCAAATTTATTTTTATGTTCACTTATCACTTTAATAACTCAAGAGCATGAAAGATTGTTTCCAGAAATCAGGTTGGGTTTGAGGTTCTCTAGTTTTGACTCGATATAATCTAAATTTTCCATCCGAAAAGACTAAGCACGTTTTCCGGAAGTTCAAAAGAATCAATCAGTTTTCTCAGAAAATAACAATAAAACATAAGAACTATTCGGTTTAATTAAACGAGAAAAATAATCTGTTAAAAATCCAAGGTTTAGAACTTAGAAAAAGCACTTTATTAACTGAAAATTGAACTTTAAGCTATTCCCGGGATTCTAACCTAAAAACTGAAATATCTAAAACTAACTCTTTTAGAAGACTCTTTTGTGTGAAAAAAGAAAGGCTTACCTCCTCCACGATAGTCGACAGAGCTTTTTCCATATTTCGGTTTTTAATAATTAACGAAATAAGTAACTATTTAAAATATAAAATAAAACTTTAGGACAATGCATCTTTTAATTTTACTATATGACATTCGGAACAAGAGTGAGAAAGAACCGTCAGCATTTCTTGACTTCGATTCTGCTGGCCAATCACGTAATTTCTGCTTCAGTCACGTGATCGTACGTCAGCAGAGACAAATTTTCTTTGAAGGGACTAGTTGTTGAGGAGCCCTGGCAGTTGACATTCCGTACACCGGAATAATACATTTATAACTTGGGAGCAAATGTGCAATATAACCAAAAATTCAGAACAAAGCCAACTCTCCCAGTTTTCAAAGTTAGAGTCCACCTTTGGAGCCAAATAATCAAAATTCCAAAAATCTCCATATCCACAGTGGCACTTAAACGACTAGGCACTTGCTGTCGATCCAAGCGCTCCGACAGCTGTCTCCCTCTGGCGGTTGGCGCGAAGTTCAATTCAAAATACTGACCAAGTTTTCCCCTCTTGTCTATTAAACAATTTAGTTCCTCATAACACAAAGAAGTTAATAAATGTAATTAATAAACAAATAAAAGAAATTAATATAGTGCTCTTTCCCAGATATTTTGACTCCTGTTCCAAAATTAATAAGAAATCTACGCGATTTTTATGACGTAAAAAATACTACGTCACAAGATATTGATCAAAGTACTAATCAATAAATTAATTTTACCTAGAATGACGCAAGATGTTAAAATAGTAAGGGGATATTACCATAGTTTCCAGTATGCTCTAAACTAATCATTTGTTATTTTAAATTGGGTGTCATTGTCATTAATTTGCAGCCATTGCTGCAAACAGACTGACCAAGCTACAAATTCCGGTAAACGAACAATGTTTCTCTTTACTGCAACCTCTTGTTCATCATGTCTCTATTTTCATTTGGTACTCTATATACTCTACTGTGCTAAAACTATTCACCGAATTCATTGGAATTGTGGTTGTTCAGATGATTGCCTTCGAGTCATCAGTTTAAATGCATTATCTGTCGTCCAATGCTGCCCTTAATTGGACAAGCACCAAAATACATCATTGTAGTAAGCATTAATGCATACATTTCATATATATTATTGTGATCATGCAGAAACGCATTCAGCACATAAAACGGGTATATAACCCGTCCGTTCAGGTCTATAAAGTTACTTCAGTGCCTCGTTATGTTGTTTGTAACTCTCTTACATAAATTGAAACATTCATTGTTATATGAATTTACCGAGTGAAATGTTTCATAAATGGATTATAAATTAACTAACGATTATTTCATTTAATATTCTTATCGGAAAAGTTTTCACTTTTTAATGAGTAATCACAAAGTCGACTTGTTTTTCGTTTTTAAGTTCAACGATACTTTGAATAACAGAGTTATCCATTTTACATTTCCAAGCTAAAGGTATTCGTTTAATATGGTAATCTTGAAGCTACTACTTGCGAACAATATAAATGTTTTATGAAAATAACTTTAATAATTGTCCACGTGGTAGATAAGGTTTAATTTTTTAAATTTAATTTTCTGTTTCATTCTACTGTCGATTGAATTTATTTTATTTACAGAAAAAAGTCCAACTAGACTCTATGTTACTAACTGTATAAATTTAATTCGTTTCTTCGCAAGTGAGTCGTAAAAGCTTTTATTGTTTATCTAATTTCGTTTTTTTGGTATGCAAGTATAATAAAGTGCTGGCTTCTAGACGATGAGTTTTGCAAATTACTTCCTCAAAAGCCACTTATTTCTTAATAGAATATTTGTTTTTATTACACACTTGTTATTAAGTAACGATCAACATTATTTAATGTATTACATTTCGAGAAATTACTACAGGATCGATCTCGGAAGTGAATAAATAAACAGGAAAATTAATTAATTAGAAAATTTTTTTAATTGAAAAGTTTTAGTCGGAATGTACGCTTTAATGGAATGTTTTCACTTTTTGCGAAATGCTGATAACAACAGTTACATACAAATTGTAAGACAATATTTCAAGTGCACTGCAATGCAGACTTTGAGGCGGTCCAGTCGTTGTAGTCATATGTGGGAAAGCTGCAGAGGTCCACCCCATCTACAACACAAGATCGCTGTGTATCTCGTAAATTTCCACACGACTGGCTCTAATTTTTCCGCTCTGCGAGAAGAATTTCTCCTCTCCGATCAGACGTAACTTTCTCAGCGACTTGAAATAAAACATCCCTCTTGCACACGAAAGCATTTTCTTTGCTGCGTTTATACATACATATCCACTAGTTTCATTCGGAAAGGAAGAAAATAAAAAAAAAGAAAAGGATTCCGTCACCAGAAGATGCACAGTGTCGAAAGATTGTGAAAAGAAAGTTTTAGGATGGTTCTGTGATGCATTCACCTGAGAAAAGACGAGAACAGGAAAACGGATCGTCAAGGAGGCAACGGACAAGTCAAGTTACGGCCTCGTGTACGGGGGACAAGAAAAAGGGATAGCAAACTCCTAAAGAAGAAAGCAGAGAGGAATAAAACAGGGGTGAAGTTGAAAGATCAGTAGCTTGGTCTTGGCTAGAGGATCTGTTTGAAGGCTTCTCCTGGTGCAAAGGGAATACGATGAAGACACAACATTGGTTCTTTACTTATTCGGGTCACTGAAGAAAAATCACCACCACCTAGTATTCTTAGTACAGAGAGTTTCTACCTCACCATAATTATAATAATATTTAAGCTCGTATATATTTACTAGAGATAATTACTCTCTTTGTGGCTTCCTATGATAAACAATGCTCTCATCTGCAAGAAAATTAACCTACTTTACATTTGACATTGCGCTTGAGGTTGCTTATTTAAGTAAAAAGATTAGTGGAGTTAGATAATTACTATTATAATCATCTTACTAAATTTTATTTCTAAAAAAATTCAAGTCACCTTTTTTACAGTTCTTACCCCGTGAGTAAATGGATCAAGTGTTGACTTTGATTTTATTAAGCTTAAAATTTTCTTAGAAATATGATGCCTTTGTTGTTCTTCAACCTCATGATAAAGCTGTTCTAGAGCAACTACGATTCTATTTCCCGGACGTGGCATCTTTAGAAAAAAATTTAACAATGAATATAAAAAAGAAACATTTATACATATTGAATGTAATATTTTTGTAAACACATTGCAGAAAGTGTAAATATACATACCAGTCAACAATGGTTGTCCAAAATTATTTGAAGATATTACTAAGGAGGTCCAATTTTACATAAACACTTCTGCTTCACACTTTAATAAATTGTAATAAAATTTATAGGTAATGTTTCTTTATTTTTGGAAACTTATGATATTATCATTACCATAGCCACTACTATCACCATTACCATAGTTTTTATCTCTGTGAGTAATTTAAATGTTGTACATATTTATATTTTAATTATTTGTCATTGACATCTCGTATACTAATTCTGAATATTTAGCTATTTATGATAATTATCTTTTTACTTATTATAACTTATCTGTTAATTCTATGGCAATATTAATAGTTTTGACATTTTAATTATTGCCACACTTGCTCGCATCATATATTGACTTTGAAATTTCTTGTATTGGGCTATGTATCTTACGCTTGCTTCCGCGTGTAGGGTGTTAAGTTACTCTTATCATAATGTCGAGCGGATGTGCAAGTGACAAGGTCGTCACCGCGACCTTGCACCGGCTCTCGGTTATGACATATCAAAAGAATGCATATGTAAGGATAACTATTACATTACTAATCTTATACATTTAAATATGTTTCCTTACAACCGCATTCTCACCTTATGGGTTTGATATATTATTAAAAGTAATAATATAATCTTGTTTATTATTAAGTATCTATTTTGTTCAGTAAGATTAATTCATTATTTTAAAAATGTCAAGTTACTGGGATGTAACAGTATGGACTAAGTGAAATTCACCCAGACAAAAAGTTTTACAACAATACCAGCTTAAAGAGCAAGCGTCAGCTGTCTCTGCCAAAAGAGCTACCTTCGGTTGCTACCTCAAATTTTTTTTCCCCCGGGTCCTAGCCCCCTCTATCGATTCATTCAGAAATGGCGAAACATTTAAAATTCGCCTGGGTTACGCTAAGGGTTTATCAACAGAGAGGTGTGTTTATGATTTTTGAGATGAGGGAGGCAAATGTACTCATACCGTTTCTATAATAAGCCGTCACTGATGCAGAAGAGGGTAAAGTACCCCTTCTCTCGCGCACTGCTCTTTTCCCTTTCTCTCGCGCGTCGCTTTCTTCCCCTTCTTTGTAGCGTCGAACGGAGACCCGATATAAATAACGAGTCTCGCTCGTCAAGTCACCAGTCTTCTTGTTAACGGGACTCAAGGTGGACCTGAGTTAGTGCGCCATCTACAACACTAGATTGGTACCGAGCTGCTTAACGAAAGGTTGAAGGAGACCAGGAGAGAATCTAAGGACGAAATAGAGGCCCAATTCTCTCATTTTTCAGATATTTCATCCGGAACTCATTGTAGTGAAATGTATCCTAGTCTTTCTCCAAATTACTAGAGGAGCTTCTCTTTAATTTTAAAAAAATAGAGAGCAATTTATGCGACGTCTATGAGTCAATCTTTTACGATACACAGCGTTTTCTTTTAGGATCTCGAAAATATTTTAGTGGGTCAACACAGACACACTTGTTCAGCCACTACCACAAATTATTTCAACTGAATATTGAACTCTTAGTAAAAAAGGAATTACGTTAAGAGACGCGCCTGTCTCTCAGTACTCAGGTGTTGCTTCTGGGTCCTAAAGGGTAGAAGAAAACATAGAAATCAAATAATTAGAGACCCTCCTAGTTAAATGGGCAAAGAAAATTGATCCGGTAATATTCTCGGAGGGAAATTTTCTGTGGGGAAAAGAGTGATCGAACCTAACGGAAAGACAGCCTTGTTGGGCCTAAGTATCATCTACTAAAATTCGCGATAAAAATATATGGCGATGTTAAATAAACAGGCAGGGAGGAATTTGTAGATATCTCAAAGAATTTAAATAAAAACTTAAATTTAATTAAATTAAATTGAGAAACAATTTGTTATTACCAACTAATTTAATTATATCTCCGGAAAAACCCTAAAGTTTCTAATTTCATCCCAATCGTTAAACACCTTTCAAAATAATTATTAGCCTTTTTAATAAAAGTGACAAAATCCCATAATTTCAGCATTCCCATTTTTTTCAAAAACAAAACAACGTTGTCATAAAAAATGTGAAAACACTGAAAAAATTACGAAAAAATTCATAAAGTATAAAGATTTATCGGTATATTTGTATGGAAATTGTAATGCACGGAGATTTATATGGAAATCTATAAAGCACGAATGCTCACAAACTGTTGGAGGTAAAATATAAAATCTAATAAACTCTAGTTTAAACTGTATTTAAATTTATAATACTCAATTATAAAGACAAAAAATATTCCCGTAAAAATTGAACAAACACGAAACTTTAAAATTGAACCAAGTTTTGTAAAGTTCCCGTAAAAAATATTCGTCATTTTTAAAAAGGCAGATAGAAGATTACCAAAAGATGTAGGTTAAAGTTTCCTGTGTCCTTAATGTTCTCGTCCCACAAACGCAAGAAAGCTTTCATATCTTTGGACGATAGCAGCTTACTTTGAATCGATAATACAACGAGTATGTCAAGAGAGAAGCCGATCTCCAGGGTGATTCCGTTGGATAATAAGCAAGAAGTGCGAATCCTAAGATGGGAAATAGAGGGAAAAGCGCTGAATGGAACGAAGGCGTGAAGTTGAAAGGAGCTAGAATGGGAAAGGGACATTTTGAAGTAGGTAAACGTCACCTGGAAAGAAGAAGAGCTGTCTTGCATCGCGTCGACTGAATAGCGAACAATATGATGCATCTACTACCTTATCACCTTTCCAGACTATCCAGTAGTGGATGAAGGCGTTGAAAAATTCCTATTTGTGACTGTCGGTCCGTGAAGTCTCGTTTCGGTCTGCTTTCGTTGCTAATTAAAAAAAATGCTAGATGTGCCGCTGATGGGAGTAAGACGAAGCAGGAAGACTAATTACGTTATTTATAAGCCGACCAACACCAATGTGCCTATATGACTATGTGCGTCTGATAAGCAGGTAGCTAGAAAGAGCGCTTCACGCATCGCTGAATACCCCAGTCTTACAGCAGAAGGTGGATTATTCTTGAGACATCCTCAGTACACCTACGTCTAAATGTCGGTGCCCCTGATAATTGCGTTTATTAAAATGTTACGCGTTCTAGTTCTTGCGTGTGTTCACGGAAAGGAGACACACTAAAATCAAAATTCAGTTCGCAGTTTACTGATAAAATGTAAATACGCCATGTTTCATATATTATGTACTAGGTAAAATTTTACCTCGCACAATGTTTCCAGATTTATCTAAAAACATTAATTGGATGTAAGCTTGGTGATTTGTACCTTATTATTTCTGACATCAAACAAAGTTTTATTTAATTTACTTTCTTTTAATTTTTTTATTAAGTTTAATGTTTTAAGTAGTTCTTTAGTTTTGTTTACATTCTAATATTATTTAATTTACTCAATTATTCAACTATTAATTATTCTTTCCCGCCAACTTGCCAATCCGGAATTGTTGTGTTGTTGACAACAACTATTATTTAAAAATATCTTTTCTTTTATTTTCGCACAAACCTGACTGGTCTCTATTTGGAAAAGTGGATGATTCTCCACTTTTATTTTTATTTATTTATAGTTGCCCTGAGGATCGTCGTTCTTGGCTTTTGAGCCCTTCGTCGTGGAATCTTTCTGGCACTAGGCACGAATGTGAGTCTCGTCCTGCCAAGAGTGCCAGAACCAGAAGACGATGTTAACGGTGGTTGTTTATCACCTGCCAAAACAAAGTAGCAGACTACTGAGATACAGGGGTGGGCAGACGAGGCCACCACTTCGACAGGTTCCTGTCGCTCACGGTTGCTACGTAACGGTGACGGATCTTGGCGTAACTTTGAACTTGGAACGATTGTGTCCCCATCTCGTCGCGCTAGGGGATTTATTTATTTATTTGATATATAGTCGACTCTCTGACTATTCTGTTAAAAGTTAGAGTCAGTGTTCAGTGCGCGTCTTTTGTAAATAGCCGTACCATGCGGCCGACCATTTCCATTCTTGTAATCTTTTGATTATGTTAAAATTTAATAAATATGTTCTTTTATAGTGTAAAATTTAAATTTTAATTTGTGCTGCTTCTTATCTCCTACTCTCTGAAAAACTGGTTAGTCGTGACTTGTAAATTTTGATTTGTGTAATAAATAGAGTAATTTGATTACTTTCATTAGTCTATTGTTTTGTTTAGTTATTTCTCGATAAAATAACATGGCGAAAAGTTTTTATTTTTGTATTATTTATTATTTTGACTAAAAATTTAATTGTAGACTTTTTAGAAATCAAACATAATGTAAAAAAATGCGTCATAGTACACAAGATAAATTGTTTAAAAAAAAATAATAAAATTTATATTTGTCAACAAAATTTTCTTTAAATCCTCCGGATTTTTACAAGTACTCAATGTCTCGTTCGCTGTTTGAATTTAAATTTGTGTTTTTCATATTCGCTGTTGATTAACAGTCTCATTGTAAGTGAACGCGATGGTTTCTAAACATACGACAGAATAAGGGCTTATGACTACATTCTGGGCGTAAGCTCACGGTTTGCGTGGTCAATGTCCAAGTGGAAAAAAAAACCACTGAAAAAAATTGGTTGTTTGCAAAATCCTCGGTCATTATTTTGACCGAGGTCCTCGTATATACGTGTACAGAGAGTTAAAATGAATATGCAGAAGGCACTAGAGCCACAGCCACCCCAGTGATATTTACGACGGCTCATGCATAACTGCTCTCTTCAAAAGGAAAACTCCGCTCGCTCTTCTCGAGAGCGGAAAAAGGGATAACGAGAGAGGACGCGTAACTGCACTTATGCGAAATAAACGCATAAACAATTCGACGCCACGTCTCATATATGTGTACAACATGGCAGCAAAATCTTTGTTTCATCAAACCAGGAATTCATGAATGATTTCTGCCCGCTAAAAAATTACTGCTCTCACATTGTATCTCTCCAGCCGCGTAAAAATTCACGCTCTACTTTTTTTTTTTTTTTAAGAAAAGATAAAATATTTTGAATGAGTTACAAATTTTATTCAACATACAAATTCGAGCTTCTAAAGGTATCTTTGTGGTTCTTTATTGTCGAAAAAATGATAGTTGTTTATGAATATTTATTGGTCTTTTATTAAAGGGACTTTAGGAAGAAAATATGAAAATGCAAAGTATTATTCATTGAAATAGTGGAGTGCAAAAAACTTGGTCGGCATTCGCACATGCGCGTGCTTGGAGGGAGGATCATGGGGATTATACCTCCCTCTCTAAGAGCTTTGAATTTATAGGAAGAACTTAGATTCTTCTTGTGACCAGCCTACCAAACCAGAGGCCATAAGTTGTGGCTTTTATTAAACTAGAGGCATCGCCTAATTTTGATAACATAATTCAGGAATTTATGTTCCGATATAAAATGTTCTGAATTTAATTTTTAAGCTCTAACAAACCAGAGTCCATAATTGTGGCTTTGACTAAGAAAAGAGGCATCACCTAATGTTGATAATATAATTGAGGAATCATCCTACCAAACCAGAAGTTTGGTAGGATAACCTATGGCTTTTATTAAATCAGAGGCACCACCTAATGTTGATGATATAATTAAGAAGAAAATGCTTATTCTGCTATTGAACTCTTTTGGTGTCAGAACATTTGTTGTTGGTGCCGCGTATGTTGAGGAGGGGTACGGAAGTTCTTTTTTGGAACCACCCTACAAAACCAGAGGTCATAACTTGTGACTCTCCTTAAATTAGACATCTAGAAACGCGTCTGATGTTAGTAACATTGTAGAGGAAACGAAAAAGTATTTTGTAATTTGGTCTCTGAGCAATTCTGTACCGTTAGTGAAGCGCGTGATCAGAAGAGGCACCTAAATTTCTTTTTGTGACCACCCTACCAAACCAGGGGTCATCACAATTGATTCTTTTCAATCTAGGGGCCCAGACACGCGCCTGATGTTGATAACATAATTGAGGGAACCAAAAAAGATTTTGTAATTTAGTCTCTGAGCACTTAGCATTCTGTTAAATCGGTAATATAATTGAAAAACTCTTCTCGTGTAGAAATTAGGTTTTAATAAGGGCCTGGTCAGAATCTTTAGACTAGACGCCACTCTAGACATGTCACTCTATTTTTGGTACCGGTCTTGATTAGATCGCATGCATTTTATCAGACTATGCCCGATTAGGGAATTTCGACACGAATTGTTCTGCTTTTAAAATTTGTTCGTAATTTGGTCTCTGAGCAATTCTGTTATTTTGGTCAAGCTCGTGTTCAAGAACACACGGAGGTCTCTGTTTGTTTTTTAATTGCCTGATCGATATTTGAATAAAAAATATACTTCAGTTTGCATGTGAAAGATGGTAAGATAAAGTTTAAGATTCCTGAGTGAAAAAGTTTCCATCTCATTTTTAAATAAGTGCTATTTAAATGCGGTGCAATTTATAACGTAACACTTGCTCCCATTTAGCGGAATTATTTTCCTCTCGTTCGAAAGTTTCATGAATGACTCTAATCATCATAAGTTTTACCATTGATGAAACTCAGATGGCTTTGGACTGCAAACTCAGCTCATTAGATATCTACTTTATTTCGGTAACCTAAAGTCGTTTCAGGAAGAGCACTTCAGCAGAACTAAAAAGCGATTGCTTCTAAAATTCTATTTTAAGGATGATAGAGAAAAACTGGGTCCAGGGGAATACCCCTGCAAATCGTCTTTGCGACGCAAGGTTTCACGATAATTCTAACTCACCACCACGATCGTCCTGGATCTTGTAATTCCACTTTATACGGGAATCCTTTTTACAATTTCTTTTGCTTCGTTTCTCTTTAAAGAAGTTGAGCTCACTCGCTTGCTTGCAACCAGTCCTCATAGTTTCTTTGCACTCGAAGGATTGCTCTTCTTTTCGACAGGGAATGCAATCATTAATTTCTCAATGGAACGCAGATGATATGTTTACTTGATTGTCAATTCAGACTTTATAGCCTGATTAAATTAAGATAAACCCGATGAAGGAGAGTAAATGTATATATTTTCAGAAGCAAAACTTGGAATGCTGTTACATTACTTCGAGTTATTATTAATGATCAGATGCGGGAAAATTGTAGCTTTTGTCAACATGTTTTATCAGTGCAGATTAGTTATTGAACGTATGATTCCATCTATCTATCAAATACATGATCTTTTGCAAAATGATAATTTCTCCTCCCGTATAAAGAATCTCTTTAATGTCCCTCGAGATTTTTTTAAAGACATTTTAAATTTCACCTTGACACTTTATTTCCCAGTACACAAACTGCAGATATGGAAAATACCGGGTAGGCAAAATAATATTCGCGGTTTAGTTGAAAAAGGAAGAGTCAAATAAAACTTGACAGAATCCTAATGCAATGCTACATTTCGTTAAATGGCTATCAAAAGTGACATCCCTCTTAGCTTCTCGAGGAAAGTGCGCGCTTGAAATCTGTCAGGCTTCTTTGAATTTCGAGAAGCGTGTCATCCGAGCTGAACAGAAAGCGTATCATCCACATTCTCGGTAAGTTTGAATATTATTTCTTAGACTTTAAGAATTCGTAAATCTAGATCTCGACATTGACAAATGTGACTGTTGGTATCGTTCACGAATTCTCTGTGTCTTGAGTCAAGCAGAAAAGCGTAAGTAAGGTCGATGGTCTGCGTCTTTATATAAAAATTATGGGGACCATCTTGGACTGAGTCTCGGATCAATAGCGCATTCCACATATACTAGTTATGTTATACCATGTGTATTTTATACTCCAGCACTTTCTCGCTGAGATCATTATCTCTATGCTCGTTATCTCTGTGAAGTCTCAGAGTACTAATCTCTACCTTGCACTAAGGCAGGTATGTCATGTTTAAATAACATTCCAGAGTACGACTTGAGTAAGCTATTTCAGATCTCATATTTCAAATAGTCATTGACATTTAATAAGGTATGTACCTGCTTTAGAATGTACTACAGATACATAAGAAGATATGATAGCAGAATCATGAGAACAAAATAATTTCAAAGTTAATATTATTCTACGACCCTCTGTAAATGTTAGCTTTTAATTAATGAATCGTTGCTATTAGATTTGCAATGATACCATACCAGTTTCGCTTGATCACACCAACCACTTTTTAATGATTTTAATTTAATCTTTCACCTTAAGGTCAGCGCGGTACCAATTTACATAACATTTTAATTTACCTCCATTTATAAATATATAAAAGCAGGGGAAAATAAGAAGACGCTGATTGGAATATAAAATCATACAATTGTACTTGCGGTCACTTATTGGAATATACGTATATATACAAGCAGCTCAGCAGCTTACGAAAATTTAATACTGTACACTGGTGAGCTGTCACACGTTACCTCGCAAAATTAATGTTCTACGTACACCTCTTGAGATATATTACACGAGTACCGAGTAAAGTCACTCCTAAATGCCGTAAATCCGGTTTCAAAGACACGACTGCTTCCCACTGTTTCATCGGGACGGTCACGCGATGGCGAATTTACTTGATTTCTAGTCCATTTCGAATTCTCGAAGGGCGAGGAAAGAGCTGGAGAGCCCTGAATTAAAGCTTCCTTCGTCGTGCGATGAATTCCCCACACAATTAACACAAAACTCATCTCGAGAGATTTTTTAATTCACCGGGGAAGTATGTAATGAGTTTTTCAATCGTCCTTGCCAAATGCAAGTGATATATCTCTGGCACTTGGAATTTAACGATCGGGATTTCTCGATAATGATGCGAAATTATTCTGGTATCTGGTTATTCAGAGTAGGTATGTTGATTCACTACTGATCGTCCTCCACTTCGCTTTTTGTTTCTTAAAACTTGATCGCAATTTATGATGAAACTTGGCCGAACGGCAAATAAAATGCTTCTGTAAAGGTAATTTCAAACATGGAAAAAAACTACAGTTGATGATTTATACATCTTCAGGGAAGCATCAGATGCTTAAATACAGAAAAAGGATCTTCTATTTCTATTCATTTTATATGTTACTTGGCAATTTGCAGAAATATGTGTCCAATATTTATGAAATATTTCTAACAATTGCAGAAATGCGTTCATCATTCCAGAAACATATGTTTCACATTGAAGAACTATTTGTAATATTTGGTGTAATATGTGTCTATAATATTGCATGAATATTTGCTGTGTTTAAACAGAAATTTATCAGATTGTTTAGTAATGTAATCAGAATTGCAAGATTGCATACAAATTTCCAAAAATGTAGGTACTTATAACATTGCAGAATTCATAGTAACATTTGCAGAAATGAGTCCGACATAGCAGAAATATATCCAAGGTTTTAAATGTGATTAATATTTTCAGAAATTTAAATGTGAAAATTTACTGAATATTGAGGAAAAATGTGTGCAAAAGTTGCCGACATGTCTCCTAGAAACAATTTAGAAATGCATGAAATATTGCAAATAAATTAGAAATGTTTACAACATTATGTTAAAATGTTAGACATATGTTAAATATTGTAAAAAAAAAAGTGTACAACACTGTTAAAATTATGTTAAACATGGCAGACATTAAGTACAACAATGCAGTAATGTGTTCAACATTGCAGAAATGTGTACAGTATTGTAAACAGTGTACAACATTAGGAAAATGTATATAACATTGCAAAACTGTGTACAATAATTTTAAGTCTGTACGAAATGTCAAAAAAGTGTAGAACATGGTAGAAATATGTATACAACATTATAGAAATTATACACAACATTTTAGAAATATGTAAAACAATTAAGAAATATATGCAAAATTGAAAAAAGTAAACAACAATTTATAAATGTTAACAACATTACAAAAATATGTCCAAAATTGCAAAAAAAGTGTGAAACATGGTAAAAATATGTATACAATATTGAAGAAATTGTGTACAATATTGCAGAGATTTGTACAACAATTTAGAAATGTATGTAATATTGAAAAAAAGTGTACGACAATTTAGAATTCATAATAACATTACAGAAATATGTACAAAATTCCAAAAAAGTGTACAACATTGTAAAAATTATGTAAGACATTGCTAACATAAAAATTAATGCAGAAATATTTTCAATATTGCAGAAATGGGTACAGCATTGCAAAAATTTGTAAAACATTGCAAAAACGTGTGCAACATTGCAGAAATATGTGAAACATTGCAGAAATGTGTACAGCATTGCAGAAACCCGCGTAACTAAACGCCAATGGCTAAAATCTTGCAAATCATGGCGCAAATCTTGTAAATGTTTAGCAATACTATAAAGACTTCAGCCACACTTTTAAGTATGGCGAAAATCTGCGCAAGCATGGCTAATGTTCATATGCCATAGTCAAGATGCACAATGTTTTAAATAATTTGGGCATCTTTATAATCCTTATTTCTTGATATTTTTACACCACATAGATTGAGAAAAACTTAACAGCTTTAGAATTACATTTTTAATTAAAATTAAAGCTTTCTAATACAAACAATGGCGGATATCTCTCAAATAATGGCCAGTAATTCAGGTATGTTTTTTATTGCGTTTTCTCCAGTTTTTAACTTAATACTGTTTGTAAAAAATTAGGCCGATGTTACATATTTTTTTAACCAAGAGAAACATAATTTTCTAACACTTTGGTCATAAAAAACCTAATCATTACGCAAATCTGGCAAACAATGGCTAGTAATTTAAGCATTGTTTTTATCGATTTTTCTCAAATTCGTAACTTTATATATATTTATGTAATTATTAGCCAATATAATAAATTTTTTTAACCAAAATAAACATAATTTTCTTACACATTGGACATAAGAATATATATCATGGCGCAAATCTGGCAAACAATGTCCAGTAATTTTAGCATCTTTTTTATCGGTTTTTCTTAAGTTCTTCACTTAATCTATTATTGTAATTATTAGCCGATATAATTTTTTTTTAACCAAGAGAAACATAATTTTCTATCACTTTAATCATAAGAAAACTAATCATTACAAAAATCTGGCAAACAATGGCTGGTAATTTAAGCATTGTTTTTATCGATTTTTCTCAAATTCGTAACTTTATATATATTTATGTAATTATTAGCCAATATAATAAATTTTTTTAACCAAAATAAACATAATTTTCTTACACATTGGACATAAGAATATATATCATGGCGCAAATCTGGCAAACAATGTCCAGTAATTTTAGCATCTTTTTTATCTTTTTTTCTTAAGTTCTTCACTTAATCTATTATTGTAATTATAAGCCGATATAATTTTTTTTTAACCAAGAGAAACATAATTTTCTAACACTTTTGACATAAGAGAACAAATCATGGCGCAAATCTGCCTAACAATGGCCAGTAATTTGAGCATCTTTTTTATCGTTTTTGCTCAAGTTCTTGACTTTATATATTTATGTAATTATTAGCCGATATATTATATTTTTTTAACCAAGAGAAACTTAATTGTCCAACACACTTTGGTCATGAGAATGTATATCATGGCGCAAATCAGGCAAACAATGGCCAATAATTGAGGCATATTTTTTATTGCTTTTTCTCAAGTTTTTCAGTTAATCCAGTTTTGTAATTATTTAACCGATATTTTCTATTTTTTTAACTAAGAGAAACATAATTTTCTGACACTTTGGACATAAAGGAACAAATCATGCCGCAAATCTGTCAAACAATGGCCAGTAATTTAAGCACCTTTTTTACCGTTTTTTCTTAAGTTTTTTACTTGATATATTATTGTAATTATTAGCCGATTTAATAAATTTTTTAAACCAAGGAAAAACTAATTTTCCAACACTTTGGACATAAGAATACAAATCATGGCGGAATTCTGGCAAACAATGGCAAGTGATTGAGGAATGTTTTTTATTGCTTTTTCTCAAGTTTTCAACTTGATATAGTTTTCTAATTATTTGACGAGATTATGTTTGTTTTTAATAAAAAAAAACATAATTATTTAACACTTTGGTCATAAGAGAACTAATCGTGGCGCAAATCTGGCAAACAATGACCAAAGTGTGTTGGAAAATTAAGTTTCTCTTGGTTAAAAAAATATAATATATCGGCTAATAATTACATAAATATATAAAGTCAAGAACTTGAGCAAAAACGATAAAAAAGATGCTCAAATTACTGGCCATTGTTAGGCAGATTTGCGCCATGATTTGTTCTCTTATGTCAAAAGTGTTAGAAAATTATGTTTCTCTTGGTTAAAAAAAAATTATATCGGCTTATAATTGCAATAATAGATTAAGTGAAGAACTTAAGAAAAAACGATAAAAAAGATGCTAAAATTACTGGACATTGTTTGCCAGATTTGCGCCATGATATATATTCTCATGTCCAATGTGTAAGAAAAATATGTTTATTTTGGTTAAAAAAATTTATTATATTGGCTAATAATTACATAAATATATATAAAGTTACGAATTTGAGAAAAATCGATAAAAACAATGCTTAAATTACTAGCCATAGTTTGCCAGATTTGCGTAATGATTAGTTTTCTTATGATTAATGTGATAGAAAATTATGTTTCTCTTAGTTAAAAAAAAAATTATATCGGCTAATAATTACAATAATAGATTAAATGAAGAACTTAAGAAAAACCGATAAAAAAGATGCTAAAATTACTGGACATTGTTTGCCAGATTTGCGCCATGATATATATTCTTATGTCCAATGTGTAAGAAAATTATGTTTATTTTGGTTAAAAAAATTTATTATATTGGCTAATAATTACATAAATATATATAAAGTTACGAATTTGAGAAAAATCGATAAAAACAATGCTTAAATTACTAGCCATTGTTTGCCAGATTTGCGTAATGATTAGGTTTTTTATGACCAAAGTGTTAGAAAATTATGTTTCTCTTGGTTAAAAAAATATGTAACATCGGCCTAATTTTTTACAAACAGTATTAAGTTAAAAACTGGAGAAAAAGCAATAAAAAACATACCTGAATTACTGGCCATTATTTGAGAGATATCCGCCATTGTTTGTATTAGAAAGCTTTAATTTTAATTAAAAATGTAATTCTAAAGCTGTTAAGTTTTTCTCAATCTATGTGGTGTAAAAATATCAAGAAATAAGGATTATAAAGATGCCCAAATTATTTAAAACATTGTGCATCTTGACTATGGCATATGAACATTAGCCATGCTTGCGCAGATTTTCGCCATACTTAAAAGTGTGGCTGAAGTCTTTATAGTATTGCTAAACATTTACAAGATTTGCGCCATGATTTGCAAGATTTTAGCCATTGGCGTTTAGTTACGCGGGAATGTAGATAACATTGCAAAGAAGCGAAAACATGGTAGAAATATGTACACAACATTATAGAAATTGTGTACGACATTGTGGAGATGTTTAAAAAATTTAGAAATACATGCAACATTGCAAAGAAATTTACAAATGTTCACAACATTACAGACAGATGTTAAATATTGTAAAAAGTGTACAACACTGTTAAAATTATGTTAAACATGGCAGACATTATGTACAACAATGCAGAAATGTGATCAACATTGCAGAAATGTGTACAGTATTGCAAAAAAGTGTAGAACATTACAAAAATGTATATAACATTGCAAAACAATGTAGAATATTTTTGAAATGTGTACGAAATGGCAAAAAAGTGTGAAACATGGTAGAAACATGTATACAACATTGTAGAAATTATGCACATTTTAGAAATATATGAAAAATTGCAAAAAAGTAAACAACAATTTAGAAATGTTAATAACATTACAAAAACATGTGCAAACTTGCAAAAAAAAAGTGTGAAACATGCTAAAAATATGTATACAACATTGTAGAAATTGTGTACCATATTGCAGAGATTTGTACAACAATTTAAAAATGTATGTTACATTGAAAAAAAGTGTACCACAATTTAGATTTCATAATAACATTACAGAAATATGTACAAAATTACAAAAAAGTGTACAACATTGTAGAAGTTATGTAGAACATTATATACATGAACATTAATGCAGAAATATGTTTAACTTTGCAGAAATGTGTGCAGCATTGCAAAAATGTGTAAAACATTGCAAAAACGTGTGCAACATTGCATAAATATGTCAAAAATCTAGAAATATATGCAGCATTGCAAAAAAGTGTACATCAATTTAGAAATGTTCATAACATTAAAAAAATATGTGCAAAATTGCAAAAAAAGTGTGAAACATGGTAAAAATATGTATATAACATTGTAGAAATTGAATACAATATTGCAGAGATGTGTACAATAATTTAGAAATAATAATAACATTACAGAAATATGTAGAAAATTTCAAAAAAGTTTACAACAATGTAGGAATTATGTAAAACATTAAAGAAATGTGTACAGCATTGAAAAAATGTGTAAAACTTTGCAATAACGTGTGCAAGATTGCAGAAATATGTACAACAATTTAGAAATGTATGCAGCATTTCAAGAAAGTGTACAGCAGTTAAGAAATGTTTAAAACATTACAGAAATATGTAAAAAGTTACGAAAAAGTGTACAATATTGTAGACATTATATACAACATTGCAGAAATGTGTAAATTAATTCAGAAATGTATGCAGCATTGCAAGAAAGTGTACAGCAGTTAAGAAATATTTAGAGCATTACAGAAATATGTACAAAGTTGCAAAAAAATGTACAACATTGTAGTAAGTATGTACAACATTTCTGAAATTATATACAACATTGCAGAAATGTTTAAATTAATTTAGAAAAGTATGCAAGATTGCAAAAAAGTGTACATCATTATCAGAAGTACTTCCTGTTGATATAGAAACGTGTCACAATGTCACATATCGTAGGAATGTATTCATCCTTTGTCCAAAGCAGGCAAAATCATTTTCCTTTTAAATGGAATTTTATCATTTCTGCGCAATTTAATGAGAAAATTATTCATATTATCACAGTATCATACTTCATTACTTTCAAAAATTTTACTTACTAATATCATAAATATTTTGTTTCTTAATGGAAAAAATTAATTATTAAGTTTTTTCACTATCTTCTGCCTGTGATCTAAAAATGTTATAAGGTATTTCCAGTCCAATAATACGTAAATCCCTTTTGCATTCAGAATACGAATATTTGGAGAAATTCAATCGGTAAAAAGTCAAAGTGCTTCCGTGCATGTAACAGTGAGAATCTTAATCAGCGCCTAGAAATAATTAGCGGTGAAACAGAAGGCATCCAATCTTTCTTTTTCTCAACTTTCTAGAGCGTGTTCTGCATTTCCTTTAGAAAGATTTTATTATCTACCTCTTGTCAGTGCCACCTCGTTAGGACAAAAAAAAACATTAAAAAAAAAAAGAGAGGAAATGAGAAAGACTTGGTTTCGGGTCCGTGAATTCTTTTATTCAAATCGGTAAATTAGGTTTCTCCGCTATTAATTGAAATAGACGAAATAAAATATTTTATAAATGAATAGTTTATTGTTTTGTTTTAAAAAACGATTAAGTTGTAATTTAAGAAATTTTCCTAGTTGTTAATTTGTTAGCGAGAAAGACATTCTCTACACTGAGAAAAAATTTTGGGAAAAATTCCTGTGCTTTATTTTCCTCCTAGTGAAAATAAAAAAATAAATCCTATAATTCATAAAGTTGAAATATTATAATTAATTTTTGATCCTGATATTGTTGCTAGTCATCTAAAAACTTTAATTCTTGTAGGAATAGCAATAATTATAGTTACTGATGTATAATATGCTCGTGTACGTATCAACATCTATTCCAACAGTAAATATATGATGACCTCAAACAATAAAACCAAGAGCTCCAATTGAAATTATTGCATATATTATACCTAGAGAACCAAAAGTTGTTTTTTTACAATTTTTACCGGATTTTCTAGTAAAAATTGAGGGAAATCCGGTAAAAATTCTCAGACAGCACGGTAAAATTTCGGAGACTGTCAATTATGACTCTTTTATAGTGAACAGCACAGGAATTTTTACGAAAATTTTTTCTCAGTGTAGGTCGCAAGAGGATAATCGATTGATGTTTAATTTGTTTTTAATTATTGAGATATAAGATTTGACGGTAAGTGCGAAGACACAAGCTCTTTAGGTTCTAAAACCTCGACGTAGTCCTTGAGGTAACGCATGCAACGAATTCAAAGCAAATCGTTTATAAATTCAGCATTCTAGCTTGCCGAGTAAGCAAGGCGGACAAGCTAGTTTAAACTACATTGTGTATATGTATATATATATAAGGACGCTGAAAAGCGATTAAGTGTACAGCTCGTGCATGTATAGGGCACCGAATTAATTCAGTTGAATACCTCACTGGCTCACGTACTTTCTAGGTTACGAGCTTTTGCATTCATTTTTACTTACAAATGGGGAGACATTATATGCATAAATTTTGACAAACATTCTTATCCCCCCGTTAACTCACTTTACATTAGCCCGTTTTCAAATTTTCTTTTCATGAATCTAAACAAAGAAGTAATACTTTACTGCAGAAGTATACTTTCAAAAATTCCCTGAACTTGCATTTAAATTTTGATGCAAACATTTTACTTATCGCTTGCCTAAAAATCATCCACTCTAGTTTCATAAAAATGATGCAAAATTTCAAAAGACGTGAAAGTTTGAATATATTTCTACATTCATAACAAATTTTTGGAGTCTATAACTGATTAAGAAAGGCACTAAATGAATAATTTACTTTGAGGATCGAAAATATTTTTTAAAAATGGTTTTAACTAAAATTCCGTATTTAATGTCCAATTAGTCCTTAAAATGCAAAAAAGTGGACGAAATGCGGACCATAAAGACAATCATAAAGAAGTTGAAAGTGGAAGGCTGCGCATCTATACTCATACTTTGTTTCTTCTGTTTAAGTCCTCTTCAAAGAAAAGGATTTTAATAGTAATAAATAAAAATGTAAGGACCAAACTTCGAGAGTGATGTAACTCATTTCGTTGCAAAATAAACTCTCGCAAAACTTTACTTGAAATTCGAGTTTTATTTCTTTAATGTATTTTTAATTATTATTCCAATTTTATATTCCATGATATTCTCATAAGTATATTTTAAAATATTCTTCATATTAAATTCCAAACAAAATAATTTAAATATTAAGAAAGTTATAGGAATAACATTTGGAAATAATTGAAAATTGAAAGACTGGATTGAATATCCAAAAAATACCTGTTGAAAAGAATTATAAATTGAACAACTGGATTGAAAGTAGAAAAAAACTGAAATTGAAGAAAATAATTGAAAATTAAAGAAAACAATTAAAAATTTAAGAAGATAATAAAAAAATTGGAGAATGTAATTGAAATTTAAAGAATATAATAAAAGATTGAAAAAAGACAAGAATTATTAAATATTAAAATGAATTATTGCAAACTGAAAAATGGAATTGAAATTTGAATAAAAAATTGAGAATTGCTGAAAACATTTGAACAATTGAATCTGAAATTAAAGAAACTTATTAATAATCCAAAAAATATTAACCAAATACGAGAATTTAATAATATTAATGAAAACAATTAAAAATTGAAAAAAGTAATTTAAAATTTTAGAAAAATTACTGAAAAAACATTTTAAAATGACGAAAATAATTGACAATTGAAAAAAATCGCAAACTGTCAAAAATAATCGATAAGAGAGAAAAATAATAACAAAAAATTAAAAAATAATTCTAAAATTTAAAAAAAATAAATAAGAATTAAAAAAATTGTACGAAATAATTGAAAAATAACGAGAACGATTGCAAAATGGAAGAAAATATTTGAAAAATGTCGAAAATAATTGACAATTGAAAACAAAATTCGACTAAAGAATAGAATAATAAACAATTTGAAAGAATAATTTAAAAAATTAAACAATAAACATTAAATTTAAACTAAATAACTGAAAAATTAAGAAAATTATAAAAATAATTATAAATTGAACAACTAAATTGAAAAATGTAAAAAATTGAAATTGATGAAATTACTTGATAATTGAAGAATGTAATTAAAATTTACAAAAATATAATAAAAAGGTTTAAAAAGTAATTTAAACAATCACATAATTATTAAATACAGAAGAAAATAATTGAAAACTCAAGAATTGAACAATTAAATTGATAATTTAAAACAATTTTCATGATTGTTAAAAAAAAATTTTAAATCAGATAATTATTGAATATTGAAGAATTGAATGAAAATTGAGGAAAATAATTGAAAATTTAAGAAAATAATTAAAAATTAAAGAATAGTATTGAAATTTAAAATATATAATGAAAAAAATTCTCTTAAAGAGAATTATTGCAAACTGAAAAATGAAACAGAATATGAAAAAAAATAGAGAGTTGCTTAAAATATTTGAAGAATTCAATTTGAAATTAAAGAAATTTATTAATAATTCAAAAAAATTAACCAAATACAAGAATTTCAAAATATTAATAAAAATAATAAATAATTGAAGAAATTAATTGCAAATTTTAGAAAAATAATTGAAAAAGCATTTCAAAATGCCGAAAATAATTGACAATTGGAAAAAAATCGCAAACTGGCAAGAATAATCGACAAGAGAGAAAAATAACAAAAAAAAAAAATTAAAGAATAATTCTAATATTTTAAAAGAAAAAAAATTGAAATTGATGAAATTACTTGATAATTGAAGAATGTAATTGAAATTTAAAAAATAAAATAAAAAAGTTTAAAAAGTAATTTAAAAAGCACATAGCTATTAAATACAGAAGAAAATAATTGAAAACTGGAGATTTGAACAATTAAATTGATAATTTAAAAAAAATTTTATGACTGGGAAAAATATTTTTGAAATCACATAATTATTGAATATTAAAGAATTGAATGAAAAATAAAGAAAATAATTTGAATTTGAAGAATGGAATTAATGGGTGGAATTAATTTATTTTTATTTTATTTATTCATTCATAAACGGGCAAAATACAAAATTATAAAAAAGCTCTTTCCTACAATAAGTACTAATTATAACAGTAGGATATAACAAAGAATAATAGAACAAAAAAAATTTTAATTTTTTAATTAAAATTTGCAGAATATAATTGAACAACTGTCTCTAAAATTAAAGAAATTTATTGACGTGGAGAAAAATAATTGATAAAAGTAAAAAATTCTTATTATTAGAGGAAAATATTTTAAATTAAAAAATGGAATTGAACTTAAAGAGAATAATGAGGAATTATAGAAACTAGTTGTAAAAAATGAAGAAGGAAGAAAATTCAAGAAAATTGTTGAAACGAAATTTTAAAACAATTTTTATGATTAAAAAAATTAATTAAAAAAGCCGAAAATTGTTTAATATTGAAAAGTTAGTTGCAAATCGTACAAATAATTAAAAATTGAAGAATGTAATTGAAATTAGAAAAATATAATTAAAAATTGAAAAGGTTATTGATAAAACCCAAGAATTATTGAATGTAGAAGAAAAAGTTGAAAACTGAAAAATGGAATTACTAAATTAAAAAAAAAAACTGAGAATTGAAGAAATATTTGAATTTAATTTAATATTATTTAAACTTATGGATAATTGGAAAAAGAAGTTGAACAGTTGAAAAGAATTTTTATGAGTGAAAAAAATAATTGAAAACATCCGAGAATTGTTAAATATTGTGGAATTAATTGATAATTGATGAAAGTAATTGGAAACAAAGGAAATAATTAAAAATTGAGACAATAATTAAAATTGTAGGAAAAATTACAAAATGTGAAAATAATGTCATATTATGGAAAATAATTGTTAATTGATAAAAAATACGATAAATGGCAAAATTAATGAGCATCAGAAAGAAATAATTTTAAAAATTAAAGAACAACTATAAAATAGAGGAATAACAATAAATTATTAATTGAAAACTGTAGATAATTAAAGAAAAAATTGTAGGACAAAAATCAAAATTGTAGAAATCAACTGGGAATTTTAGAAATGTATTGAAATTTTAAGAAAGTAATTGATAATTGTAAAGAGGCGAGAATTATTGAATATTGAATAAAATAATTTAAAATTACGGAAAATAATTGAGAATTGAGGAAAAAACTTAAAAATTAAAGAAAAATAAATTGAAGATTGGATTAAATTTAAATATTAAGAAAATAGGCAATTGATAATTGAAAGAAAGATTACAAAATGACGAAAAAAACACAACCCCACAAAAAAAAAGATTTTCGTATTTGGGTATGAGACCAATATTTTCCTATGTATTTTGATGTGCTGAATCCGAATTCACCATCAAATTTGGTCCACCAGGTTTGATTTTGGACCTAACCTCAAAATCAATAAAATGGTACTTTTTGTTCAATAGAGTCTGAACCGGACTTAAAATTTATACAAGTCTAGGATCAATACAAAGCTTGATTTATAACCTTTAAAACACTTTTTTAAAAATTGTTCTACGATGATTTTTAACGAAGTTATGATGTTTTACTTAAAATATGACTTTTTTCCAAATATTCAAAACACATCAATAGTGAGTTATGGAAAAAAATGATTGTAAGTAAAACATCATAACTTCGTTAGAAATAATCATAGAACAATTTTTAAAAAAGTGTTTTAAAGGTCATAAATCAGGATTTCTTTTGATCTTAGACTTGTATAAATTTTACGTCCGGTGCAGACTCTATCGAACAAAAAGTACGATTTTATTGATTTTGAGTTTAGGTTCAAAATCAGACCCGCTGGACCAATTTTGATTGTGGATTCGGATTCAGCGCATCAGAATATATATAGGAAAATATTGATCTCATACCCAGATCCAGGAACTTTATTTTTTTCTGGGGCTGTGTAATTGATTATTAATTACTTCCTTTATAAGGACGTTTATTGAAATTATCTAATTAGATTCTATCTAATAAGTCATTTTGAATAGGGATCACCTAGGTATATTATGTTTAGAATAACCTATTCAACAATGTTTAGCTAATTAGGTCTTAATTAGACGATAATCAATTGATTAGCTTAAAGGATGTATAAAATTTTGACAAAATTATAAAGAAAATAATAATTAATTGAAACTTGACAAAATCAATAATAATTATCCTGTTAATTTTATCAACACCTGTATTTCAAAAAGAATAAACTTTATCAAGAACAGTAAAAAAGATCAAATTAATCACGAATTAATGGCTTTTAAGAAATCCATATACGCTAGAAAAACAAAAATTGTTATATCTGTTCGTACCTGACGTCGACAATGGTCGCACCTTCTGACAAAGTTACCTCAGGATGACTACAAATTTTTATTTTAAATTTTAACTATTTCTTGTGAAGGTAAAAATCAAAATCTCTAATTTTACTCAAATTTAAGTGGTGTTCGTGTTAAAAAATTTATATTGTTCTATAAGTGTCATAATTTGTTACAGCCTGAACAGGTCAATGAACCATTGACAAAACGTCGGGTTGATAAAGACACTTGTCTTTATTTAAAAAAACGTATGTGTTTAGAGTTTTTTTATTTTCATAAAATAAAAAAATATAAACCTAAACCAACTTGCTCCAACGGATCGACATTTTCCTAATTTATATCAACTATGGAGAGCGAAAAAACTTTGTTTAAAAATGAATTCTTGTTCAACATTTAGTATCAACTTGCCAGAACAAAAGTGAATTTTATCCGCGTGTCGTTCCATGTTGAGAAAGTATAAAGCAAACGTAAATAATCATAAAAGGAAAGTTAGAAACTCAATTCATACCGATGATTTATACCGTAATATTGCAGGCAACTTTAAGTCTATATCGTTTTCAAGATGCCTTATACTGCATACTATTCTTCCTGAGTTAATAGGATGAGCTTAAGAGTCCTCGCCTCTTCTCGTTACGTAGTAAAGTTTTAATGAAAGCAAATTAACGATGCTCCCAAGTAGTTACAACCCTCTTTGCTCTCGTAGCTTTTGCAAAGTTCTCTTTCTCCGCAAGTAGCGTGTCGAGATTTCTTGACAGTGTACCCAACGATCGTCGATGTTGTGGTCTTTCAGAGGATTAAAGCCGGAAGGAAAAATGAAACTCTCACAGTCAAGAAAAGTGCAGACAGATTCGAATATGATATGCAGCTCTCTGAAGAAAAACTATACTAGGCTGAAAGGAGTATAAAGATAGCTCGTTGGTGACACTGAGAGTCCAAGACTGTCTTTCATAACGACTGACTTTACTCAAGATGAAACATACTTGGAATCTTGCGTATATGTTTGTTTTGTGCGTTTTTAATAGACTCTGTGACCGCAGTAAAAGCCAGTCTACATGTGAAAAAGCCCCCGAGGCAGAGAAGAACTGCCCATTTGCTTGCACTTCTTCTACTTTTTTTTTTTTTTTTTCTTCTCTCAACCTACTTTACTCTGCTAGTTCTTGTTGCGGTTTGCGCGACTACCTGCCTGGCCAACTAGTCGAATTATCGAAACGAGTTGCCCTCTGATGAAAGGGTTGGTTTTGTGCACGACTGGTACATACATATGCGCACATTGAAAGACACTTTGTGCAAGGTTTGTGGACGCAAAGTCTAACGCATATAGGAACTATGTCAAATAGTCATCAGCTATGTCAAACACATGCGTAAATACGAATTGTACAAGGAAAACATTGTACTGTTACAAAACAGAGAAGTCTCCCTCCAAAATCAAGAGAACAGAGAATTCTCCAGGTCGAGATGTTAATTGAAATACACCCCGAACAATATTGCTTTAGAAGATGTAATATAAACGATTATTCTCCTGTACTTTAAACATAGTTTAAACAATAACGTATTAGTTTGTTGATTTCTAGTTACTTATTCAGTAAATTAGTTAATTTACCTTCCCTGTCTAAGCAAATTTTTAAAAACTTTCTTTCTACAAAATTTGTCTGGATAAATTTTATTAAAACTTAGCTCATTAGCCAAAAAAAATTCTAAAATTAGTTTTTCAGAATTTTTGATTAAAAATAGTTTTGATTTTGTTATAAAAATTGAAAAATCTAGCATACCAGAAGAATATTCACTATAGTTTCTTTAGATATTTTGTCAATGTTTCCAACTTGTTTGCAAAAATATTAAAAATAGATGGATGAAAATTGAGAGATCTACCGATTTACAATAAGTTGAATTTATTTTTGCCTTAATGAATTCAATCTATTTAAAATTTAATGGCAAATTTTATAAACAATTAAAAGGAACACCAATTGGTTCTGTGCTATCTTCGATATTAGCTGAAATGGTGTACGATGATTTAGAAGATATTTTAAAAAATAATAAATTTGAAATTTTGTTTTACTTTCGATATGTAGATGATTCGATTGTATGTCTGCCTACCAAATTGTTTTTAGAAGATTTTAATAATTATAACAAAGGTTTAAAATTAAGAATTGAATTGGGCAAAGATAGTTGTATAAATTTTCTAGATGTTTCTTTAATTAAAACTGAAACAGGTAAACGTATGGCAAATTGGTTTAGAAAATCTACGTACTTTGGTAGATTCCTCAATTTCGTATCATGCCACTTAAATAAACAAAAAATTGTAATAGCAAAAAGTCTCGTAGATTTTAGTATTAATGTTAGTATTAATTTAATCCTATTCTGAAAAGAACAAACGTGTGGTTAACTTCACATGTGTAGCTCCATTTCCGAGTCTCCCATTGGTCAGTACATATCAAACCTTTTATCGGGCTTCTGATTTACTACCAGATTTTCGATATTTTTTGCCAACAATAACATCACAGTTTAGACATTTATTTGTACTATTTTTCAATTTATTTAAAATCTTCGTTTATTGAATAATTGCATTTTATTAAAAAATAATAAATTAAAAATAAATTAAATTCTAATAATTAAGGAATGATAGTTAGTTTAAGATGTGACAATGATTTTAGTGAAGTTGTTAAGGTTATAGTGTTTTGAGTGAAATAATGTTTTGTTTACATTGGCATTCGTTTCTGACAAGTGAGTAATGATAATAATATTAATAATCTTTTATATCTTTTTATTTTATTTGCAACTTATTTATCTGTTTTTTAGTTCTATTATTAAATGTTTTTTTCCTAAAAGTATCATAATTATTTATGTCATTTAAGGTTTTGATATTTCTTTTTATTCTAATGCACGTGGTGATTGTCATCGGATTTCTTTTCGGTCACGTCGAAATTGTGAAACTCGTAAGTTATAATAATTTTGAGTTCTTTATTTTGTTTTATTGTATGTTTATAATTCATTAACTTTTTAAGTTTCTGTAAAATAAAAATATTATACTTCCATGTTTAAGGTTATGTTTTTTCTTATCATTTTCCATGTACCTAGTAATGGTTAGTGGCAGGTAAGTAATAATAATAATTTTCCATAATTTTATTTTATTGTAAGCTTCTAATTTATTCATCTTTTTTCTTATTACATTAATTCAATACTTGTATTTTCTTCATTAAAGTATCATATTGTGAAAAAAAGTGTTTTTTCCTATTTTTTCCTCATCTTCCAGTAATCGAAAAGAGTGTTTTTGGTCATTTTATTAAGTTTATTTAAAACATTAGTTTATTTAATAATTATTTTAAATTTATAAAATAAGTATAGTTATAATAAAGATAATCATAAAATAAATCATAAATTGTAATCATTACTTTTAATTAATATATTGAATTATTTATTATTGTATTGAAAATAATATTTTATTAATTCTTTTAAATTATAACATGAGTAATTAAAGGTTTGAATGTTTGTTTCTATTCTATTTCATGTGTTAATCGTTACTAACTTTCATTAAGGGCATGTGATGATAATGCTAAATTTGTCCGTAAACTTTCTCTTAAAGTACTCAATGTTTTGACACCAAACTTTGTAGAATTACTCAAAACACCAATTGAATGGTCTCTCTGACCCAATTTTGTTTCATTTTTGTCTTTAAACTAAATATTTTTCAAATTTAGTTTTTTTTCAAAATTTTCCAAAAATTGTAAAATTGAAAAAAAAATTAGTTTAAAGATAAAAATGAAATAAATTTGGGTCAGAGAGACCATTCTAATGGTATTTTGAGTAATTCTACAAAGTTTGGTGTCAAAACATTGAGTACTTTAAGAGAAAGTTTACGGACAAATTTAGCATTATCATCACATGCCCTTAAGAAAAAAATAACTAGCGCGCCATGGCGCGCAGGTCGATCTCGTATAATTGAGTAGGGTATTAATTAAATCGAGTAAGTTATTAATATCTTGAGGACTTAAAAATTTGGCCAATGAGCTAAGTTTTAATAACATTTATCCAGACAAATTTTCCTGAGAATTAATTTCTCATACAATGATTACTGGATGGAATTGTTTTTTATTAAACTTTCTTTCTTTTCATGTTGGCAAATCTAGAGTTGCAAAATTCTCGGTAATTTAAAATTCTGTTACATTCTCGTGAATATAACAGAGAATATTTTCCTTGCGGAGAATTTATGAGAATTTTCTATGTTTGAATCAGCTCCACTATTTTGAAACACAAACAATTTATTGAAATAAAAATGGATACATAACAAAATATTAATTATTACAAACTAACTATAAGTCAATGAAGTGTAATAATTATTATTAAATATAACAATTTTAATTTTAAAATGAAAGAAAATAGTTGAAATTTGAGAAAATACTTCAAAATCTTAGAAATAAATTGAAAAAAATTAGAGAAATGAAAAATTGAAAAAAATAATTGAAATTGGGATAAATAATTAAAAATTTAGAAAATTAACTCAGAAAATGATGAAAATGATTAAATTTAAGAAAATTATGAAGAAATAATATGAATAATTACAAATTTAAGAAAATAATTAAAATTTAAGAAAATAATCTAAAAAATTGCATAATATATACTTTTGGAAATTAATAAAAAAATGAAAATAATTAAAAACTGAAGAAAATAATTGAATTTGAGATAAATACTTGAAAATTTGAAAAGAAAAAATTTACAAAATAAGAATAATAAATAAGAGTTTAGGTAAATAATCGAAAAATGATCAAAATAATTTAAAATTGAAAAAAGTAATTTAATATATGATGAAATAATTAAAAAAAATTTTAAATAATTAAAATATGATAAAATAATTAAAATTTAAGATAAATAATTAAAATTTTTGAAAATTATGCAAAAATAATGAAAATAATTAGAAATTGGAGAAAATAAAAGAAAAATTAGAGAATTTTATTTTTAAACAAAAGAAAATAATTGAAAAATCATTTAAAAAATTGAAAATTGAAGACAATAATCTAAATTTGAGTTAATAACTTAAAATTTAGAAAATTACTTGAAAAATAATTAAAGTAATCAAAAGATGGGGAAATAATTGAAAATTGATTTTAAAATTTGAAACTTTAGAAAATAATTGAAGTATAAAATAAAATAATGATAAGTTGAAAAAAATAAATTAAATTTGAAATAAATAATTGAGAAAATTGCAGAATTTTTTCAAAATAAACAATAATAAATAAAATTTGAGAAAAATACTTGAAAATCTGAGAAATTAATTGAAGAAAAATGAGAAAAATTAAAGAATTGAATTAAAGGATTGAAGAAAGCTAAAAATAATTAAAATTTAAGATAATTAATAAAAAATTTTAAAAATTATAAAAATAATTAAAAACTGAAGAAAATAATTTAAATTTGAGAAAAATGCTTAAAAATATTTAAAAATTATTTGACCAAATGAGGATAATAATTACAAATTAAGGAAAATAATTATTGATATATGATAAAAATAAATATAAATTTTTAAAATTAATTCAGAAATAATGAAAATATTTAAAAATTGAAGAAAATAATGAATAAATAAATAATATAACTATTAAAATTGAAGAAGATAATTAAAATTTGAAGACAAATATTTTTAATTTATGAGAAATAATTGCAAAAACTACAGAATATACATATAATATAAGAAAATCACAGATATAATTGTAAATTGATTGAATCAGATAATGGAAACATCAGATAAATAATAAAAAAATAATACTAATATTTGATAATTGAAAGAATTAATTGAAATATTAGAGAAATAGTTTAAAATTTTTGAAATTATAAAAAAATTGAAAATATTTAAAAAGTAAATAAAAAAATTAGATATTTGAGAAAAATATTTAAAAATCTTAGAAAATATGTAATTTTAAAAAATCAGAATAAATAAAAATTGTCGAAAATAATTAAAATATTATCAAAACAATGATAAGTTGAAAAAATCAATGAAATTTTATGTAAATAATTGGATTTTTTTTAAATAAATAAAAATAATTGAAATTTGAAAAATTAATTGAAAATAATAAGAATAATATAAAATTAAAGAAAAGAATTGAAATTTTTGGAAATTATGCCAAAGAATGAAATTAATTATAAGTTGGAGAAAATAATCGAAAAATTGCATGGTTTATTTTTAAGCAAAAGAAAATAATTGTAAAATTGTTTAAAAAGTTGAAAATTGAAGACAATAATTTAAATTTGAGATAATAACTAAAAATTTAGGAAATTAATTGAAAAATAATTAAAAGATGGGGAAAATAATTGAAAAATGATAAAAAGAAAATGAATATTGCACAAAATAATTGAAAATTGATATACATATATAAATATATATGTGAAATTTCAGGATATTAATTCAGAAATAATTAAAATAATTAAAAATTGAAGATAATAATTGAAAATGAAATTAATAATAGTGGATTAAAAAAATTAATTTCATTTTGCCATAAATAATATGAAATTTGCAATAAATAATGAAATTCTTTTATTTTCGAAGAGAAAATAATTTAAAGAAATTATTATATATAATTCTTTACTATTTACATTAAAATTCAAATTATTACTAATAAGAATAACACTAGAGATTCTACTTTCGTACATTGATTGAGAAAATTTGGCTTAATTATTCGATAAGTAAATAAAAAACTTAAATTCTTATAAGGCAAATCCTGCCTCGTATTAGTGTAGGGTAAGGAAAAAATTGAACTCATAAATATTCTGGTAATTCGACACAATTTTAGCATAAACGTAATTTTCATAAAATAGTGAATAGCGAAAGGAAGAGAATTTAAGATATGTCTAAATTTGTAAAGGAAAATTTATTAAGGATAGAATATGAAGCGATAAAGAAATACTTTACCGAAAAACGAACTGTGACGCTCTTTTTGATTTATATTTTTATAACTTTAGTATCCTTAACCTCTCATTCTTTCAATTTAATTATTTCCTCTCAGCACAATGTTGTTCCTCAAATGATAATAATAGAAAAGGTTCAATAACTGAACTCTTGTTTATTACCTGAGTGGCTCAAAATATTTCCCGACCAAAATGAGGCATATTTAATTCCAGGACAAAAAAATGCCCAATTTCGTGAAATTTTCTGTGCAGTTGTGAGTAAAACTGTAATTGAACAGGAAGTAACTGATAGTGCTGTGCATCCGTTTTCTGCTTTACAGAGCTTTTCCTAAAACGAAGCATAAATCGATCATCAGATCGCGCACATTTTTCTGCTTTTCACGGTGAATTTTAACGAGCAATTTCGGTTACTGCACGATTCTTTCTGAAACCACTCGACTGGTCGGGATTCGACCTCGTAAATATTTACGCACAACGCAGCAAACGCTTGATCGCATTTGCATGTTGTATTCGCCTCAGTTTCTGCATCTGTGTGTCCTGTACTTCTGTGCACGCGTATATTATAGAATATACAATAAACATACATGCATAAACAGTTTATATAAACGCATAATAACACAGTACTGAATATTGTTACATCTGTATTCGTGTGCCATCCTTCAAAATCAATGGAGCATTATCGACAAACTTATTAGCTCTCTGATAGGTATTTGAATCTATTATGCATTCTGCATCAAACGCTAGTTAAAATACAATCATCTGTTATATAAACTATGTATTTGTTATTAAATTCTAATACTCATTGAGCTTAGAGGAGGATTTATCGTTGAGTTTATTATCAGATTTTATATTTGTGGATAAACGTCCGAATAATGGGTACCACAGATTTTTTTTTATATACTTGAGTATTTTGACGCGCTGATTGGAATTATAATAATGAAAATAGTCGAAAATTTAATTATCATGGTAAACATCATAAAAAAACCAAAAAATTCAGTTTTTTGCAAAAATTTCAATGAATATTAAACATTTCAAAAATTGCTTTTAACTTAACTATCGATTTTCTAGATAACTATTAGAGATTTGAAAAAACTGTATCAAAAAAAAAAAATTTTTTATTTTTAGGGTAGCATATTCATTAGCAGCATTATCAACATTCCGACAGCTATGCTGTCCTCATCAGAAACTAAAAAAATTTTTTTATTAATAAAATTATAAACAAAGTATACAAAAAAAACGAAGAATTTTTTAACATTAAAAAATTAGTTTCTAAGAGTGAAAATTACCATTAACAGATTTGTTAAAAAAATATATATAAAGTACAATCATTATAAAGTCAATAAATTTTAAATATAAATATTGTAGACAAGTTGCCACAACGGCACAAGGCTATCAACTGACAATAATATTAAAGTCACAATACTCGTCGATAAATTAAAAATCAAAACATCATTAACAACGGAAACAGAACAAATTGTAATATTAATATAAAATCGCAAAATCAAATGCTTGACCATTATTTTATATTTTATCTATTAATTTCAAAAAGAGAAAATTTTCAAAAAGAGAAAAATTTGTTCATTTAATTAAAAATAATTTTCATTTTATTTATCTTATTTTATTTTTAAAGGGGTGACCAAAATATATTAAAATCAATAGTTTCTGATGAGGACAGCATAGCTGCCGAAACGTAAAAAAACATATGTGTGTTTTATTGACTCGGAGTGATTGATAAATTTCTATGAATTAATAACTTCACCGAGTGATAAATTCTTTTAAAATAATTAATAAAATTAATTAAATAAAAAACCGAGGGGTCGTAAACTCCATTTTAGAGCGTACGAAGAATATATTCTCAAAAGAATACTTGAGAATACTTGTGAATATGTGGAAATACTTTAGAATACTTAGAAATAGAATATTCGGAATACTTGAAATTCCGAGAATATTAGCTAATATTTAAGAAAATCTAAAACTAATAATTCGTAAATTCTTTTATTCCTTTATTCATTCTGTCTGTCCACGCCTAAAGTTTGACACTTAGATATTTTTTTAAAACAGCTAAAAATGTATTTATTTATTTATTTATTTTAACACTTACGGACAATGCCCTTTTGTACATAAGTACTAAATATTAACAAGGTTTTAGCGTATTGAATATATAAATACAAAAATATGAAGCGATGACAGTATTTACATTCATTAAAAGTTTAATTTAGAAAAATCATTTGAAATAATTAAAATTTTATTATTAATAAATCTATAATTATATTTCTGAATTATTTTCTTTAATATTCAATTATTTTCGTAATTTTGTAATCTTTCTTTCAATTATCAATTACCTATTTTCTGAATATTTAAATTTAATTGTTTAATCTTCAATTTATTTTTCTTTAAATTTTAAGTTTTTTCCTCAATTCTCATGTATTTTCCTTAATTTTAAATTATTTTATTCAATATTCAATAATTCTAGCCTCTTTTCAATGATCAATTATTTTCTTGAAATTTTAATACAATTCTAAAATTCCCAGTTGATTTCTACAATATGGATTTTTTTCTACAATTTTTTCTTTAATTATCTACAGTTTTCAATTCACAGAAAATTGTTTTGGATTGAATTAAGCTGCAACGTTCTTTTTTTTATACCAAATTAAATTTAAATAATCTAAAATTGTCTCTAAATAATCGTGCTGCATATTATTTTAATACATAAAAGATTTCAGTGTTGATACTTTATTGTTATCCCTCTATTTTATAGTTGTTCTTTAATCTTTAAAATTATTTCTTTCTGATGCCGATTAATCTCGCCATTTATCGCATTTTCTATCAATTGACAATTATTTTCCATAATATTTAATTATTTTCGTACTTTTGTAATTTTTTCTACAATTTATCAAATACTATCATACAGCTTCAATTTAATTCTTTAATTTTCAATTTATTTCTACAATTTCATACAGCTTCAATTTAATTCTTTAATTTTCAATTTATTTCTACAATTTTAATTATTGTCCTCAATTTTCAATTACATCCTTTTTTTTAATTATTTTCATCGATTATCAAATAATTTCACAATATTTAATAATTCTCGGATGTTTTCATTTATTTTTTTCACTCATAAAAATTGTCTTAAAACTCCAATTCAATTGTTCAATTCTACATCTATTTTCTTGAATTCTCAATTACTTTCTTAAACTTTTTATTACATTTTTTAAGTTTTAATTATTACTTTAATATTAAAATATTTCTGTCTTGTGTCAATTTCTTTATTTCAATTATCAATAAGTTTATTTAATATTAAATTCAATTTAAATATTTCTTCAATTCTCAGTTTTTTTTTAATTTAGTTATTCCATTTTTTAGTTTGCAACTTTTTCTTCTACATTCAATAATTCTCGGGTTTTATCAATAGCTTTTTCAATTTTTAATTAAAGTTTTTAATTTCAATTACATTCTTCAATTTTTACTTATTTATGCGATTTACAACTAACTCTTCAATATTAAAAAATTCTTGGTTTTTTAATTAATTTTTCCAATCATAAAAATTGTTTTAAAATTTCGTTTCAACAATTTTCTTGAATTTTTTTTCTATGATTTTTTACAACTATTTTCTTTAATTCCTCATTATTTACTTCAAATTTC
This sequence comes from Ganaspis brasiliensis, assembly GCA_037103525.1. Classification (NCBI taxonomy): domain Eukaryota; kingdom Metazoa; phylum Arthropoda; class Insecta; order Hymenoptera; family Figitidae; genus Ganaspis; species Ganaspis brasiliensis. The sequence goes on from JAZKLR010000106.1 coordinate 1,707,718, forward strand.
GTTTCCATTTTTGAATTTTCAACTATTTTCATTAATATAATAAGAAAATGTCGACTTAAACCTATCAATTATTATAATTATTATCAATATAATATAATTTTCTTAACTTTTCAAATATTTTGTTTAAATTTAATGTTTATTGTTTAATTTTTTAAATTATTTTTTCAAATTGTTTATTATTCTAGTCATTTGTCGAATTTAGTTTTCAATTGTCAATTATTTTCGACATTTCTCAGATATTTTCTTTCATTTTGCAATTGTTCTCGTTACTTTTCAATTATTTTTTTCAATTATTTCCTGTAATTTTAATTTTTAATTAATTTTAATTTTTTTTGGATTATTAATAAGTTTGTTTGATTTTAAATTCATTTGTTTTTATATTTTCAGCAATTCTTCATTTTTTTAAAAATTTCCATTCTATTTTTCAGTTTGCAATAATTCACTTAAATATTCAATAATACTCGTCTTTTTTCAAACTTTTGTTATATTTTTTAAATTTTACTTTCATTCTACAATTTTTAATTATTTTCTTAAATTTTTAGTTGTTTTCTTTAATTTTTAATTATTTTCTTCAATTTCGGTTTTTCTTACTTTCAATCCAGTTGTTCAATTTCTAATTATTTTTAACAAGTATTCTTATAACTTTTTAATTTTTTGTTAATTTTCATTTGTTTAAAACAGTTGTTCCTATAACTTTCTTAATTTTTAAATTATTTTGTTAAAATTTAATATTTATTGTTCAATTTTTTTTTTTAATTGTGTAATTTTCTAGCCATTTATCGAATTTCGTTTATCAGAAGTTTGAAGATTATTTGGTAATACTGAAGAATATTTTGAAATATATGGGAATATCTGAAGGATGTACGAGGAATACTAGAGTTGACGACCCCTCGAAAAAAACTTTTGAATCGGACTAAAAATGACAAAGTAACAGTACATTTTATATAAAAACTGCAGATACATTGTTTTTTAACTCTATAATGAAATTTTGGGGTCGGGAGAGGGGGGATTTAATACACATTTTTTTTAGTTTTTCATGATGAAAATGATCCTATTCAAAGTAACTTTTCACTGTCACACAGTGTTATTAATACTTTTGTATACAGTTATTAACAAATAAATTTTCACCCACGTTTTACTCACACCACCTTTTGATTCCCACTGCATTTCATTTGTTTTCGGGAAATTGCACTTTCGGGATATCTACAATTCTGCAAATCGAATGCTACCTTTTTTAAATGGCCTACAGCTTATGTTAAAAACAAAAATATTCAAGAGTTATTAAGACAATTGAAAAAAAATTGCAATAGTTAAGGATGTTCTATGGTTTTCACCATGAAAATAATCTAGTCGACAATTTTCACTTCGATTTTCATAGTCAGCGCATCAAAAAACGTAGGTATACCAAGTTACCAAAAAATCGGGGTTACCCATTATTATTATTTGAAAGTATGCCCATTAGCCTTTCGTCGAAAATAACGTGAAATATTTTCAATTTTCGTGAACGAATTAATGGACAAAGATACAATCAGCTGTCTTCAACACCTTTCGTTGTCGTGCGTGCGCCCATGAATATAAAGAACAGAGAAGATATTTCGAAGGATATTCCGACTGTACGCGGCATGCTTACGAAATGATTTGAGCTTCCGGACAGGATGGATTTCGAGAATGACGTCAGAGCTCCTGCTGCGATTGTTGTTTCAAGGAAGCATCGTTTCCCGCGATTCCTGTTAGGAACGTGCTGTCATGCTGTACCTGTGCATGGCACGTGGCGATGTATAAGTTCATGAATGTTTCACTGCAAACTACAACAGTTCATACTAACTTGTCGTGCACAGTGTTCACTATTCCGGCTTATTTGCTTTCCTCTCCTCAACTCGCGTTTCATCAAGAATAAGAAAAGTCCACCGTGCCGTGTCTTTATCAATGAACTTTGAATGAACGGGAGTCAGTACATTTTCTGCCTCTTGTTTTTGCATCATGACGTGACCACTGGGCATTGTGTGCAGGTACGACTTATAACTACCTGAGGAATTCTCAGATGAAGAGGTGAATTATTATTTCTTCGAAGCGTTAAATTTATAGGTTAATAGAAAAATTGAATTGGTATGTGGTTTTTTTTTGGTAAGATATTTTATTTTTGTTTCTACATCATTAGTTTAATTGATTCTTGCTCCTCGAATTTTTAAAAAATACTAATAAGATTGCAAGATGGATGAAAGGTTTGAGAAATCAAACCTCTAAATACGATAAAAAATAAAAAGATTATTATTATTTCCTAACTCCTTAAATGATGTTAGAAAGTAGATAGGGACAGGCGAGTCCGAGATTTAACGTGCGGTGCCCACCGGTACGGGTTTATACCTTACTAACTATTGAGAATCTTCCCCCGCTGTGTCAGTAACCAATAGCGGTGCGCTTACCCACACAGAGCGGTTCCGCCAATCAGCGCGCGCTTCGTTCTGCGCAGGCGCCGCGTAGGGTATAAATAAGCGAGAGGCGCGGCTCAAGCGTCAGATCAAACGCAGCAGTCACAGAGGAAGCATCAACTACGTTTTCTTTAAAACACTCGTAATATATTTTAAGTAACTTAAAAACGTTCACTATCAAGTTTCCATTGGTCTAAGAAACCCTCTTTACGAAGCTACGCAAATAGTTTTCATTCTCTTTTTTAATAAAATTTTAAAAATATCAGCAAGTTCCCAGAGGCAAAATTTTCCGTACTGTTCAGTTATTTCCAAACTTGCACTAATTTTAAAACTGTAAAAGAACTTCCTCTGGGCATAAATAGAACATTTTTGGAGAGATGGTTATGAAAGATCTTTTTATAGATATTCCTCTAGTGTTGTTGGTGATTTTCGAATCACTCAGAACCACGTGACTTGTGTTAATGGATAGTTTCACTGGTGATCGAGATGTTTCGTCCACAGAAACCAGCGGCAAAACCACTTGGCTATAAATAACTATTACTTTGGCGAGAGATAGCCGAACGAGATCGGTCTTAGCTAACGCTGTAGAGCGAAGGTCGATATATCTTCGTTTGGAAGAGATTGGAATGAAGAAGGCCAAAGCCCACGTGTTTCCACGTCTCTTGCAAGAACGAGTAGGCACCTCGGTACGTGTACCTACTCATACATTTTTATCTACCTACGCTTCGCCCTCTTGCTCAGATTTCTCACAGCTCGTTTCATGTATTTCAATTATGACTGGGATCCTAACTTGAAATTCTCCACAGCCAACTCGAGTGAGATCATGATTATCTTTAAACCGGAGAATTAAACACTAAATCCAATCGTTCGTTTTGAGAGAATCGATTGTTTGTGAAACATTCTCTAGAGGATTTTTTAGAAGACTAGTTGACGGTCAATATATCGTCGATGTTTTTGTTTACAAAATTGTTACGCTTAACGACTATTATTACTGTTTGTACATTTGGAGGTACTTGGTTATTTTTTATTTATGTTTAAAGTAGCTTAACTATGAATATCCTATTTTCTACATATTGTCTATCTGCAGAGATTGCTATCTAAGTTAGTCGTATGCTTTATTTACGTAAATCATGCCTTAAGCCTCTCCGCTAGAATACTCTTGAGAAATGATGCTGGAAACTTCAACAACCAGCTCGTGGATCAAACTGCATGTTGAAGTAGAGCTTAGAGGTTCTTAAAATTCATGCACATCTATCAATAAGTAATTTAAAATTTAGCAAGAGAATTTAATTCATATTTATTAATTTTAATTTGTATTTTGAAAGTCATATCGTTTTATTTGCCGTTTCACCTACTATTTCTAATCAGTTGAATTTATTTTTTAATATGATTATTAACATTAGAGGCAGGGAAGAATTCTGTTTCAAAACAATTTTTCAATTTTATATTTTATATTTATTAATTATCTAAAAATAAATAAATTAATTAAATTATGAAAAACTAATAAAAAAACTGAAAAAGTAAAATCAGAAAAAGGTTAAGTAAAAGAATAAAAATAAATTATTAAATTAGTAAGTAAAAAATATTACTAATTGTTGTGTAAACATTTTGAAACAATTAATAATAATATTGATTGATATAAAAAGTGTTAATTTCACTAGAGCATTCAAAACAAGAGAATTTACATTTTTCTTTTTTGATTAGTCTAATTAAATTAGTTCAATAAATATTATATATTTTGAATAAATAAAATAAAAAATATATATTTTGTATTTTATTTTAAATTTGTTGAATTAACCTCAATTTCCAAATTCTCTTTTTTGGAACTAATTCTCATAAATTCAATATTTTATACTAAAGAAAAGTTAATTCAATTTATATTAATAATATATAGCCCTAGGGATTTTAATTCAATGAAAATAATTATATATTTAACGAACATTTTATATGTATTTATTTATTGAATCAAAAGTAAAATTTAAACACTTCCTATTTTGAATAATCAAGTTGAATTAACACTATTTACATCAGTCAAAAATATTATTAATCGTTTTACAATGTTTATACAACAATTTAGTAATATTCTTCATTTTCTAATTTAATGAATTAGTATTTAGGCTTAGGTATTTGTAAAAAAAAATATAAAATTTACCGACATTTAAAAATTACCGGTCAAGTGCGAGTCGGACTTGCGCACGGAGGGTTTTGTACACGAACTTAAAAATGGATTGAAAATTTTTATTAATTATTTATTTCTAACCATTTATTTAAATTATTTAAATAATAATAAATTACAATCATAATTTTTTTACTTTTATTAGAAAAAATTATTTTTAAAAAAAGAAAAATGATTGAACTTGAAGACAATACTTTAAATTTAAAAAAGGAACCAAAATTTCGGAAAGAATTAAAGACAAGATTAAAAATCCAAAATTCTAATCGAAATTTCAAGAAAACAATTTTATTGTAACTAAACTAACTGAAAATTGAAGAAAATAATGTTGAAAAGAAGGTAATTAAGTAATGACAAAAAAATTATATTGAAAAAAGATTCAAAAGAGAAGAAAAAAAAGTGTTGAAGAAATTCATTTGAAAATAACAAATAAAGCAAACATTATTGATTACAAGTTAAATTTAAGAAAATAACAAAAAATGAAAGAAAATCTTTAAAAAAAACTTTTTTTGAATTTGAAAATGAAAAAAATAGTCAATATGGAAATAATTATTTAAATTTAAAGAAATATCATATAAATTGAAGTCATTAACCAATAATCGACAAAAATAAATTAAATTTTTAGGCTGCCCAAGAAAATGGAAGATAGTTTTGAAAAATTAAGAAAAATATTGATGCAATTGATAAAAAATTTAAAAAAATTTCAATTGTTAGAAAATAAAAAATACTACGATTAATAAGAACTAAAAATTTAAATAAAATACTAAAAAATTAAGAAAACCTTTAAAAAAATAATTGAAAATTAAAGAAAATATTTTAAAATACATTAAGAATGTAATTGAAATTTTAGAATCACCTAGAAAACACTTTAAATTGTTCAAACAATATTTTAAAATCGCTGAAAATAACATGTTTTAAATTTGAAAAATTAAAAAATTATTCTGTAATTGAATAAAATAATTGAATACTTAAGGCAATACGTGAAAATTGAAGACAGAAACTGAAAATTGAAGAAACTCGTTAAAAAATATCGAACATAATTGAAAATTGTACATTTCATTTTTAAATTGAAGAAAATAATTGAAAGAAGAAGAAATATACTAAAAATGGCAAAAGTAATTGAAATTAATTGCAACAGTTTATAACTGAAGAAAGAAAAAGTGGAAATATAAGAGAATAATGGATAAAGTAAAACGCATTCAATTTAAAATAACAACAAAAGTTTAAATTTAAGAAATTCAGTTGAAAACACAAAAATAATTAAAATTGAAGACAATATTGTAAAATTGAAGAATTTTGTTGGACAAAAAAAATCAAAAACTATTAAAAATTATAGACTACAAGTAGAAAGTGAAAGAAATACCGGGAATTAAAAAAAATTATTTCAAAATGCGAAAAACAATTTGAATTAAAGACTGTAATTAATTATTAACAAACATAATTGCAAAATTAAATTTTTAATTCAAAATTCGAAAAATAAATAATTAAAAGCAGAAGAAAATCATCGAAAATTAAAAAAAATTAGTTTAAAAAGTAAAAGTGTAATTGAAACAAATGATAATTTTCTTAAATTAAGCAAAGTAATTAAAAACGATTAAAGAAAATAAAAAACATCAAAATTAAATTAAAAATTAGGAAGAAATTTTAATTGAAGACAAACATTCATAAAATGTGAAAAATAATGAAGAATTAAAGGCATTCAATAAAAATGCCGAAAATAATTGAAAGAAGAAGAATAATCAAAAATTGAAAAGAAACAATAAAAAGAAAAGAAAAAAATTACAATTGAAGACAATAATTTAGAATTGTAAAAGAAATTTTTATTTGAAGAAATTCAGTATAAAATGATCAATATAATTAAAAAATATAAGTTACGAGTTGAAATTTGTAGAAAATAATTTAAGAAACTCATTCAAAAATAGAAAAAGTAATTGAAATTGTAGACAAAACAAATTTAAAGTAAAGAAGAATATGAAAAATAAAGAAAATATTTGAAAAACAAAGAAATTGCATTATTTAAACATACTTTTACAAAATGAAATTTAAAAAAAGTGCTTAAAAAGTTACAAGAACAATTGAATTGAAAGGATTAAAATTATAAATTGATGATATTCCTAAAAAAATAATTGAAAATTAAAGACTATAAGATAAAATATGCGAAAATGAGAAAAATAATTGAAATTAAAGACAATAGTTTTTTAAAGAATGAGCTAAAATTCCTGATGAAATTTAAGGCAAGAATGAAAATCAAAAATTGTAATTGAAATTTAAAGAAAAGAATTAAAAATTTAAGAAAAAAATTTGACCTTTACTAAAATAACTGAAAATTGAAGAAAATAATTTTAAAAATAAGGTAATTAAGAAATAACAATTAACAAATAAAAATTGAATTTTTAACAAAATGCAAGGAAAAAAATGAAAATTTATTGAGGAAATTTACTAGAAAATGACAAATATATAATTAAAGATTGTTGATTGCAAATTAAATTTGAGAAAATCTTTAAACAATTTTGTTTGAATTAAAGATTGGGAAAAATTATTTAAAATGGCAATAATATTTCAAAATTAAGGAAACCAATTGAATCAATTCGTTGAAAAAGGTCAAAAGTAACTGAAAATTATAGACAACAATTAGAAAATTATAGGAAAAACCAAGAATTAAACGAAATTATTAAAAAAATGGGGGAATCAATCAATAAAATTGCCGAAAATAAATGAAAGAAGAAGAATAATCGAAAATTGAAATGAAACAATAAAAAAAAATAATAATTACAATTGAAGACAATAATTAAGAATTGGAAAAGAAATTTTTATTTGAAGAAATTCAGTATAAAATGATCAATATAATTATTAAATATAAGTTACGAGTTGAAATTTGTAGAAAATAATGGAAGAATATGAATATGAATATAAGAAATAAAGAAAATAATTGAAAAACGAAGAAATTGCATTTAAACATACTTTTAAAAAATCGAAATTTGAAAAAAATGCTTAAAAAGTTACAAGAACAATTGAATTTAAAGGATAAAAATTATAAATTGATGATATTCCTGAAAAAATAATTGAAAATTAAAGACTATAAGATAAAATATGCGAAAATGAGAAAAATAATTGAAATTGAAGACAATAATTTTTTAAAGAATAAGCTTAAATTCCTGATGAAATTTAAGGCAAGAATAAAAATCAAAACTTGTAATTGAAATTTAAAGAATGCAATTAAAATTTCAAGAGAATAATTTGTCTATGATTAAAATAACTGAAAATTAAAGAAAATAATTTTAAAAAGAAGGTTATTAAGTAATAACAAAAAAAAAATAAAATTGAAAACAAAATGGAAAGAAAAAATTGAAAATTTATTGAGGAAATTTACTAGAAAATGACAAATATAATTAAAGATTGTTGATTGCAAATTAAATTTGAGAAAATCTTTAAACAATTTTGTTTAAATTAAAGATTGGGAAAAATTATTTAAAATGTCAATAATATTTCAAAATTAAAGAAACTAATTGAATCAATTTGTTGGAAAATGTCAAAAATAATTGAAAATCGAAAAAGGAAAGTAAAAGTTGAAGCAATTCGTTAGAAAATGACAAAAAGTAATTGAAAATTAAAGTCTCTATGTTAAAATTGAAGGAAATAATTTAATGAAGTAGAAAAACATTGCCCTAGGACCCTAGGTTGAATAAAATTTTATGTCTCAAATCGCAAAATCGTGAATTCTTAAAAATGAGGAAATTTTTGTGAAAAATTAAATAGCGCGACCTTTAAAAATGTTTTAAAAAGTTAATGAAAAATATGTGCATCTTTTTTTTTATACCAAAGATCAATATTTATGGGTTGCATTATAGACAATTAAAAGTTGACCTTTGTCACGAGCACCAAAATATTTATAATTTTAGCCTAAAAGCCTAGACTGGCCCACCCTACAAAAATGTTTTACTTACGCCTATGTAGAGAGTTGAAATTTGATACACATATATGTATTTTCTTAAGTAGATTACAGAAAAAATATAAAGAACGTGATTAGAGGTGATGATCACAGCGTTGTCAAGGAAAAACTTAAAAAAAAGAACGTGTCCCAACCCCCAGTCCCTTATCTTCTAAATTATTTGACCTAGAGGTTTGAAAGTTGTTATACCTGGGTATTTTTGCGTGTAGATTACATGAAAAATATAGCTAATCTTTTTCCTTCAGTTGTTGACATTTTAATTTATTTTTACTTAATTTACAAATTTAATAAATTTTCAAAATCCTACAAACCATAAACACTGTCTCGACGATTTAAAAACATATAAACAATGATCACAAAGACAATCTGACATTTCACAAAAAATTTAAAAATGGAACTTACGTTTTCGTTTTTAAAGTTACGTATGATAAGCGCCCTTCTCTTTGTACTGACATTTTTAAATTTATAGAAGAACTTCCGGAAGCTGGAAATGGTAATAAAACTCTTCTATAAAAGAATTTTGGCCGACTTTTTCGAAAGTGGTAAAATTTTGCGCGGGTGTTTGTTTCAAGGATGAAGATATGTCAATTACGATAATTATTACTCTCTGGGCAAAATTCCAGCGTGTGGATGGTAGTGCGAGAATCTGTGCTCCGGCGTAGTCTGAGGCGATGATTATAACTTGGCAGGAGAAGAGGAAAGTACGCAAAGGATAGAGACTCCCGTGACTTGTGCAACACGAATACCTACACGCCACAGTACCGCAGGCTCGCTTACACTGCTTTAATTAAACAGGATACGTCAAGCGGTTCAACCGCTGTAAACCGCATCATATCTACGCTTATTAAGATAAAACAAGCAATTACCAGGGCAAGGAGGTCAATCCCTTCTTCCTCTAATTCTCCAGACGTATTTAGGATACTTGTATTTTCAACCCTTACTTCTGCCATGAAAACGGAACTGTTCCGGGAAAATTGTAACGCGAAGGCCGCTAATAACAACCAACGCTATTTCCACTAATTTTAGGGCTCAAGTAATGAAATAATGTCGGAAAGTTGTACACAGTCTGAAAAGCACTAAACCTGCCTTTGACATTAAAAAGGCTTCAACTTAAATTTTGTGTAAGAGGATCTCGTTAAATAAAATAAAATATGTCCCTAATTAGTCCTCTTTTCATTTATTGGACAATATTATAATCTCTTTAACGATATCATCAATTCATTTCTCATCAGCTTTTATTATAATTTTAAACTGCGCTTTCCTTTAAACATGCAGTGAAATTTACATTTTGAGTATGAAAAGTACATTTTATGAAATATTATCTGGACAAAGGTAATTGGTCAAAAACTAACTAAAAACTATGTACATATTCATTTAGACATGGAGTGATTTTCACAAAGGCCTTTGTAGCGGGATTATATTAAAATTTCAAATCATAAATTAAAGCTGCCCGAGATTCAAAATTTGAACTTCACGGAAATACGACTATGTCAATTTGCGAAGCTTTTTGATTTATCCTGATTATTAAATAAAAGCGTGCATTATTAAACATCAAATGTTACTAACTGAAAGGTTTTACAAAATTAAATCAGTTCTTTTAATATCGTGTTCTTGTTAATTAAAACTGTTAATTTTTTCATTTAGTGAATCAAACGTCAGAAGATTTTTATAATATGTGTTAATTTAGTTTAAAATGTATTATCCTTAATTTCCAACTGTTCTCCACTAATTTAATAAAATATTTTTAAAAGCGTAATTTCAGTTTAAAACGTCATTCAAAAGTTGTCAATTTACAAAAGTTTTTTTAAAACTGAAAAATTTAAACTACACGTTTAGCGATTTCTATATCCAAATTAACTTTTTCGATCTAAATGACTTTATAGTACACATTTTAATGTTTGATTTATTCTGATGGAAACTTAAGCGATTTCAATCTCGAAAAGAATTCACCTATTAAAAGTTTCAGTCAAATAAAAATGATGCATTTACCACTCGGAAGCGATGTACGAGTATCTAGCAATTTTAATCAAAGTAACTCGGAATCGGAAATATGTGCGTTTTAGCATCCGACTGAAACATTTTATGGGTCATTTTGCCCGAAATAAAACTGTCCACACTCTCAATAAAATACTACATAAAAAACTGTTTTCCATAAAAGAATTGAAGAGCTAAAAGCTTAAACTACTTTTTTAACCTTTTCATTAACTTTCCTTTATTCTCTAATTTAATGTATGCACACAATTTTTGTAAATTTTACACAAAGAGTAACGGAAATTTTGTCATTTTTGTTCCACAATATTAAATAGGTCATTTTGAATACTGTTTTTTTAAATTAGAGTTATATATTCGAGGTTAGGATTTTTACAGCACCTCCCTCTAAATTTTGATGTTTTTTTTAAAGGATCAATAATTAAACCAGAATTTGGTCTGAACCGTTTTAGCTCAAGCTAAAACATTCGTAACCATTTAGTTATCACTAGAAAAAAAGTGCACTCCAAATTTTCTTATTTCTTAAAATAATGTTTCATTTATGTATAATTATGTGAAATGAAATTTCCGTTAACTTTTAACGCTTTGACTTCTCTCTCTTACTCACGAAACCAATATAAGAGTTTCCTTTTCCGTTAACTTTCAACTTTTAACGAAAAACCTAGAGGAAAAAAACAGCTGATTTTAATTACAATTTTTGCCAGTGGTGGCGCGCTGTAATTACAAACTCGATTAACAAGATGCGAATTAAAAAATATATCAATGTATTGCTTTCGGTATTCAACGCTCGACCGGAAACTTCGGAACGGAAAGGATACCGCACTTGTCAAGAATCCGAGAGAAGATTGAGTGAACAAAGGAATGACGAGACTCGACCTCTTTGAATGCCAGTCGCACTGGTCACATAACATTTCTATAGCTATGTGACCTGCTTCATTACAAACACAGCAAAGTGAAATTCACATTTACTCAAGACCTTACACGTAACATGATACACCCAACTTGTGGAATTTCGGATCGGGCCGAAAATTTCTCATTTAAGTGAATTAGTTGGCGAGACGTCTGCAATGGCAATGACCCGTACGACCCTGAAGACTAGAGACACTCGGATGTGATAGAACGTGATCTTAAAATTTGGTCTCAAAGAGCTTTTCTGGCACGGACGGCGTTGCCTCACAATGAGAAGTAATCTCCTCGTCTCGTGGTCTCAGAACTCCTGACACCTACGCTCTTCCGCTTTCTGTTAAGGTGGGCTCTGAAGTTGCAAAGACAGATGGCGAAAATGAGCGTCTCGTGGTTATAGGTCCTAGCCCTTTCAGGATCCCAATTTCTTCTTTTATTGCTTTTCCGTTTCCGGGTCTCTGTGGACATCCTTTCTGAGAAATCGGATATTAAAATTTTTCATTAAGGCTTTTTTAAAACTAATGTTTATAGTAAAAAGTGGAAGGAGTAGATTGATGAAAAAACCTATCGACTACTTCTTTTCAAACAAGATACTACTGTTTTCAAACTTATTACTTTCGCGGGATAGAGTAATCAGGAGATGGCAGGGTCTCACTTCTACCTTTTTCGATCACAGACCGACTCTACATTATCGTTAATGCAAAAATTAATTCAGCAAGGTTTTTCATTATGCATTAACCGATTCTACAAAATCCGATTGTTTTAAGAATAAAAAATATCCAAAGACCAATCCTTCACAGACCGACTGCAGAAACTCCGACTAATAACAAAATAAAATATTTGAAAACCAATTCTACACAGACCGACTGTACAAACTCCGACTTATCATAAATATTAAATATTTTTGTTATCACTGGGACAGCAGATATTAGGAACAATATAAAAACAAGATTTTCTTGACAAAACGTATTTATTTCACACCGACAAAAAATACAGAACATTACAAATTCCAAACTTTAATAATCTTATGGATATATTTAATATTTATTTTTCTATTTAAGACCACTCCTGTGTCTTACAATTTGGAAACAGTTTCTACACAAACCGACTCTACAAACTCCGAATAATCACAAAAATAAAGTATTCAAAAACCGATTCTACACAGACCGACTCTACAAACTCCGACTAATTTATTTATTTGATTATAAACGGAAAAGAAATTTCCCTTTAATAATTGTTATTAATTATGTCCAACAACAAAGAATCTCGATTCTGGGAACTATATAATTTTAATAATAACTTATCATAAAAATTAAAAATATAAAAACCGTTTCTACACAAACCGTCTCTACAAACTCCGACTAATTACAAGAATCAAATATTTGAAAACCAAGTAAAAACCGACTTTTCACAGACGGTCTCTACAAGCAAATATGTTCTTTTTTTTTATTTAGATGTATAGAATAGTATAAGTTGCAAATTATATGACCTTTTTCGAATTATATTGTTCTTTAAGATAACCGTTTACTGACCATCATATGAAAAAGGCTGTTACGATGACTATATACTAGTTTTAATTTTTTTAAAGATATTATTATATTGATAATGGAATTATTAACTAAATAATTAAAAATACTTGTTTATTTTAATAACGTAAAACATTCATTTTATTTTAAAAGATATATGAACCTAAGTTGTTAGATGTTTGTTAACTATCTACCAACGTAAAACTTTTATTTATTTATATCTGTTTTTAAGGTCTTAAATATCCATACAAAATTCCAGTTAGGGATAACGGAAAATTTATAGCAACAAATACCTAAATTGTAAACCATCGTGATTCTAGACAACCGTCATTAAATGTTCACTTCAGAAAGGACTAACAGCCTTAAGGACACATGGCGTTATAAAGATAGTGGTTCCCTAGAATTCGTACCTAGGATAATCCTTGAACAACCCGATTCTTAATTTAAGAGATTTTAGGAAAAATATTTATGCGACGTTGTCACTATTTTTCTCCAAATTTTTAAGGCAACACTGTCAATTCGGAAGATCCAGGTTACCGTACCGGAGGCAAAGGTCAGTCGGCTTCGAGATAGCGAACCTTAAATAAACGTCTCTTGTAATTTTTTGTACTTGTATTTGTAAAGTTTTCGACTCTTACAATGATTTGATTTTAGAATAAATGTTACTTATGTTTAATGGACTTAGCGTATTCTAATCATTTCATGAAGCTGAGCTTTTAACACAATTGAGGACAATTTATTTGCCTAAATTAAACATAAGTATTTTATTTCATATTTACGAGATGAATTGCAAACATACGAAGATTCTTCTACCAAAGAATACATTTTTGACTTTCTTTCTGATATAGATTTTTGCTTTGTTGCTTTTTGTAATAGTTGTTCGAATTTGTTTTTATGGTTTTTTTTAAATCTTTAGAGTTTTCCTTCTTCAAAATTTCCTGCGTATCTTTGTGTAGAGTCGGCTTCTAAATTTTTAATTTTTATGATGAGTCGGAGCTTGTAGAGTCGTAGTGTGTGAAGTCGGTTATCAATTCTCTTGTTTTTATGCTTAATCAAAGTTTGTGGAGCCAGTTTCTTTAGAGTTAGTTTCCAAATTTATAAATTTTTTAATAAGTCTGAGTTTATAGAGTCGGTCCCTGTAGAATCGGTTTTAAAATATTTTATTCTTGTGATTAGACGGAGTTTGTAGAGTAGGTTTGTGTAGAGTTTGTGGACAGTCGGTTTCCAAATTTTTAATTTTTCTAATAAGTCGGTGTTTATAGAGTCGGTTCGTGTAGAGTCGGTTTTCAAATATTTTGTTGTTCTGATTAGTCAAAGTTTGTAAAGTTGGTCTGTGTAGAATCGGTTTTTAAATATTTTTTCTCGTGATTAGTCGGTTTTTGTAGAGTAGGTTTGTGTAGATTCGGTTTCTAAAATTTTAATTTTTATGATAAGTCGGAGCTTGTAAATTCGATCTGTGTAGAATCGGTTTTTAAATATTTTATTATTGTAATTAGTCGGAGTTTGCAGAGTTGGTTTGTGTAGAGTCGGTTTCCAAATTTTTAATTTTTATAATAAGTCGAAGTTTGTAGAGTCGATAATGTAGAGTCAGTCTTTGTTTGATCGAAAAAAGGTAGAAGTGGGACGCTGCCCGGGTGATAAGTGTCACCGCCTTTCGGCAGATTGTAAATTTTTACAATTCAGTTAGTTGGCACAATTCTAATTTAGTTATTGATCCTTTCCCTAAATTGCTTGATCATAAAGTAATTTAGCATATTTTAAATTTAAAAATAGAATTTATGTATTATCTCATTTATTACACGTTTTTATTAGCATCATATTCGAATTAATCAGAATCCGACAATGAATGATCCTATTTTTTATTATCATCACATTTAAATTGATTGGAATGCGACAATGGATGATTCAAGTTTGTATACGAAAGTATTTAATTAAGCCATAACCAGAGTCTGTATCCGGCAGGAACTTCTAAAACGTTTCAAGGTCCAACAAACATACCAGGTCAGGTCCATTCGTCTCCCATTCATTCACCGCCAGACCATAGAAGTTGATACACACATGAATGACGCAAAAGCTTCGTACGCGAGCATACATATATGTAGGTTTCATTTGAATCAGGCGCAATATTCATTCATTGTGTAATGTAAAATCGTAAAATTAGCTTCAGCTATCAGGAACTCAAGACGTGAAGTATTAATCTCTCTTTCCAAAGAGCTTTGAAAATAGCTTGGAAACACAAGAGAGACAAAGTGTCTTTGTCTCCTGGAGCTATTTACTTTCTGTTACTCAATTAACTGATTGTGTCCGCAGACAGTTTACTCATCCCTACATTTTTTCTCTTCGACATTCTCGCTCTTTAAAATAAAATCGTGGTAATTTATGATATGCTTTTTACTAAAACCGAACTAAATAACAATTTCTATTGTGAAAAAGATATTTTATAAAATATGTTGCAAGTTTTTCTGATGCTCGCGGGTGACATAAAGATGAGTTTAAGCTTCTGCAGCCACTGAATATTCTGCAGTATTTGTATACTAAACGAACTGACTCAGACTTCGTTGAGCTGCTAGAGGGAGGTGCCAAAAAGATAAAAAGACATGCGAGGAACACGAGGCAAATAAGAACCTCTTAGAAAACGGAGGACGCTGGATGACTGTGGTGGTGGCAGACGAGACTTGTCGGTTCACCGTCCCTCTATTTATCGGTCTAGACCGTCTAGACGCGACACGGCGCAAAATACAAAACACTCAGAAACATCGGACTGAGCCAGCAGGCTTTACATCTCGTGAAATTCGTGCGACATAACCTATAAATAAGCATCGAGACATAAAGCTGGTGGTATTACTTGAGGAACCGCGTATAAAAATATATAAAGAACCCTCGAGTCTTTGTCAATACTTGATAGATCTCGAAGCATTTTCAAATATGATACGAGTGAGATGCTTCCATATCGAAATTATGAGAAATTATTTTTTGTCCTGCGATTATTAAAAAAAATTGTTAAATCGTAATTGTGACCTTTAATGCAATTTATAATAAAAGTTATATTGAGAGTGAACCATCCACTTAGTAAAAGCCGGAGAAAGATTTGCAGAAAGCAATATTAATAGCATGAGATATAAGGGTATAATCTGGGTAGGATTTTCCATCGAAATTCTCACCCTCCACAAGCAGTCATGCTATTTATAACAATCAATAGAAAGCTTTGCCTGACGTGGCGTTAAAGGATTATTTTTCAAACGACACCGTCGACGTTGTGTTCTTCTAATCGCATGTAATCTCTACATTTTTCCACCTTCATATAGACATTGAAACACATTTATTTTAGAAAAACACAATTTATTATTTATACGTACATTCTATAATCACACAATTTGTTATTCATGTAAATTTAGTACAATTTTACAAATTTTTATCAAAAATTACTGTGATTTTATTAATTGAAAAAAGCAACAATGATTCTCTTTTCTAAAATCTTAAAAAATCGTATTATTTTTCAATATCTAATTCACGACATTACTGTAAGTTAATATGCAAGAAAAGAATATTTGAAATTCAGAAAGAAGAATTTTTCTGTAAAATGAGGAAGACATTTAAATTGTAAATTCGTGTCTTTTGAATAATTTATGCATTATAATTAGTTTTTTGTTTTTTAAATTGGAAAACTTGGTGAAAACAGTGGTAACATTCGGTCTCAGGATAAAAGACATTGTTGAACGAACCAAGTCAATTCGTTAGATAAATGTTAGATAAATGTTATCTTACGTTTAAAAATCGATATAGAAAAGTCGAACTTTGAGGAAAATTGATGAAAGATGAATTATTGAGAACTATATAATGAGATTTTTTTCTTATTACTTGAGTATACCGTCTCTAAGTACTATCTGGAAAATTATATTTAGCTTTTAATAAGACTTACGTCCTTCAAAAACAATATATAAATTATTTTAACAAAAAATAACAAATCTTTTCTGCAGAAAACAGCTTGGAAGTATTTTAATTTTGGAAAATTTGTTTATTTTAAATGTCTTAGGAATTACGACGTTTCTTTTATTATTAATTTATTTTCTAATCTATTTTCTAGTTTAATATAAACGCAAAGTTGTTTTGACGTTACATTTAAAGGATCAATAGTTAAACCGAAATTTAGTAGTTTTATACCAATTTAGTTGAAAGTCTGGCTCAAATTAGTTCTATCTTTTTATAGTTTAATGAAACTCCAAATTATTTTAAACTGAGAATTAAAGAATCAATAATCAAACCAGAATTTAGGAGCTTTATACCAAATTAGTTGAAAGTCTGATTTAAATTAGTTCTATCTATTTTATAGTTGAATGTAAGCTCCAAATTATTTTGACGTGAGAATTAAAGGATCAATAATTAAACCAGAATTTGGTAGTTTTATACCAAATTAGTTCAAAGGTTGATAGTTTAATTCTAGGCGTTAAGCCACCTTATGATACGAGTACCAAATTGATAATGAGGAAGCTTACCGAATCACGCAGCCACTCATCTGTCCGAAAGGATCTGCGACTTGAACTGAATATTCTTGTGCAATTATTGAGAACTATAAAATAAGACTTTTTTTATTACTTTAGAAACCGTCTACAAACTACTATCTGGAGAATTATGTTTAGCTTTTAATAAGACTTACGTCCTTCAAAAACAATATGTATACAAATTATTTTAACAAACAATTACAAATCTTTTCTGTATAAAACACTTTGGAAGTATTTTAATTTTGGAAAATTTATTTACTTTAAATGACAAAGGAATTGTGATGCTTTCTTTGTTATTAAATTTGTTTCTAATTTATTTTCCAGTTTAAGTTAAGCGCCAACTTGTTTTGAAGATTTATTTAAAGGATGAATAATTAAACTAGAATTTAGTAACTATACCAAATTAGCTTAAAGTCTAATTTATAGACCAAGAATATATACAATCGAGTTAAAAATCAAACACTGATGTTTAAAGGAAAATTGTAATCCAGGTTCAATTCTGCGAGTCTTACTTAAACTTCATTAACGCGTCCCGAAATTTTTAAAAACATTTTCGACAGCGACGAGACTACTTTCACGATGGATGATACAAGACTAAACGGTTCCCGAGAACAGTAGCTTTTGTCCGTTCAAGGAGGGGTTAGTAATTGCTGATTGGTCGATGCGCACTCGATGTACCGAAGTCGAATCAATTAGAATGTTTTACAATGACCAGAAATTCTGATTAGTTCGACTTCGGGACATCGAGTGAGCATCGACCAATCAGCAATTACTAACCCCTCCTCGAACGGACTACAGCTACTGCTCTCGGGAACCGTTTAGTCTTGTGTCATCAGTCGTGAGTGTAGTCTCGTCGTTGTCGAAAAAGTTTTTAAAAATTTCGGGACGCGTTAATGAATTTAAAGTGAGACTCGCAGAATTGAACCTGGATTTCAATATTCCTTTAAACAATCGTACCTTTTCAGTGCCAATAAATTTTTTAACGTAAGATTTATACTATTTTTTCACACAAATAATATATTTATTTTTCTGACGTTATTTTCTTCACGTCGCAAAATAACGTCAAGTTTTCCTGACATTATTTTTGCGACGTTCTTTGTATAAGGCGTCCTTTTTCCTGTACTACATTTTCTATCATGCATTTCCTGTCATACATTTTCTGTCAGCGTGGAAAAATGACAGGAAATTCATGACAGGCCTATCATACTTTTCCTGTCATACTTTTTCGTAAGGGACCGTTTAATTTCAAGATAGACGACATTTTCGAATAAACGAAGCCAATTCGTTAGATAAATGTTGTCTTTCATTTAAAAACAGTATAGATGAACCGAACCTTGAGAATCATCGATAAACAGAGAATTAAGAGTTATAGAATCGGACTGGTTATGAACCATTAAGTAACTGCCTCCGGAAAGTTGGAAACTTTGTAAAACTTTCTTTTTTCTCCTGTACATAGACAAGAACTAATAGCAAAAAGTATCTTCAAGATCCTTGTTGGTCATTTTTAGGGTTCTGTACCTGATTAAGACTATCTACTTCGTCCTAATTGTGTCCTGTACTAGCACAAACAATTTTTTTCGAAATTTGCCCGTGAAGTTTCACGTGTAGGTTTTAAAAATAATACAGAAGCTACTACCCAATGATTTTTCATTTTCTCAAATGGTTTTGGTTGTTTCTAGGACATCCACATTTTTTAACCTAACATCCGAAACATCATTCAATGGACTCTCTTCTGTGTCTGACACGTAGAATATTTATTTATAATATTTCGAACTAAAAGTCGAAATTATCAAAGTGGAAATTACTTTACCGTGTTGGTATCACGGTTTATTTTGTTCTAAAAGCTCTAATGAAGATTTGAAGAGCTGCTTATATGTTTCAGTAAAGCGCAACTTTGTTTCCAAATAAGGTTCCTTTTCGACAGGGATTTCAGTAGAATTCTTGTAAATAAAGTTGGCGAAACAGAACATTTCAAGGAGGTAAAAGCGGTTTAAAGTTAGGTAAGTGCATTCGCACGAGTACGCAGTAACGCAAGGAAGTACGGAAGTACAGGTAGCAAGTGCGTTACTAACCAGAATGCAAAGCACAATGCTGCATTAACCTATCCTCTCTTGGAGAATATGTATCCAAGCACCCTTTGCAATCCAATGAGAGAATACATCCACTTAGAGCTGGAAGCCGTTACCATTGTATTGTTAGAACTGCGATAGTCTAGTGTAACACCGTATTGTCACGGAAGCCGCGTACATAGTTAACCGTGTGACAATTTCAGCTGCTGAGTTAACCTAGCGCTTCTGAGAACGCCTTCCATGAACCCATCTGCGCGAGAAACCCTATTGATTATTTCGAATAGTGGCCCAAATCATTTACAATTAGAGTTACCTCGGATAATTTCGGATAGGTGTGAATAGACACGAGTACTCTATTACTATCATGAATTTGTAACAAGCGAGCTGGTGCCGAGATCTTGTTAAGCCTTCATTGAAATTTTCAGAACAATTGGAAATTGGAAGAAATTGTTGTCAACTCTACAATTTGCAATATGACGTCCTGAAGCAATACAAACTTAATTTAAATTAATTATTTTTAATTTAAACTAAGATAAACTTACCGTTAAGTGTCAAGTTATTTTTTAATATAAGGAGCAATAATTAAATTTTAAGAGTTGAGCTGTGATTTAGATTATTTTACTAAACTAGCTTGATTAATATACGCAGAGGTGGGTGAAAAGATACCAGATACTATGTATGGATTGTGATTCAGTATCCTATAGGACAGACAAAAAGAAAATTCGAGATAAGAGTGAGAGAACATAAATGTTAACCTAAAATGTTAACCTAACATAAGTGAGAATTTATGACATGTTGTTAAAATGTTTTAATTATAATTTTATAGAAATTGTAAAGATGGTTGCCGTTAGGGGCCGAAACGTTTACTAATTATGTTAAAGAAAATTTTTGACCACATTAAAAAATATGTTCCACACAATGAAATGATTCATCAATCATTCTACAGAATAAAGAACCTTGTCTCTTTGAAAGTTTTGTTTACTGCGCCACTAGCGACGTCTAAGTCCACCAAATTGATTGACTGATGTCACACCTCAAGGTATCCGCGTAGTTGTTTTGACAGGATGTCAATAATGATAAGAATTCTATTTTTGGTCTTGGCATTCGTGTGAGATCGGATCCAATCCCATATTTTTATAGTGAACCTCTTCTGTCAATCCGTCAGGATATGGTTTACACACAGTTTTTTAAGTTTTAATTAGTATACAGTGATCAAAATTAGATCAGGTTTGATAAAATACAGGTTTGATGTTTACATTTAAATTAAGAATTTATTTATATATATAAATGTAGTTTCAAAAAAACTACATTTCTCAGACTATTCTTAAATTCACAACTGTTTGTAGCTCGCGTGCTGAAGATGTCAGTCTAACAAGATTGCAATTTAGTATTTGATAAAAAATCACATGGCAGCGGCACTCTGAACTAGATTTCTATTCCTCGAAACTTACAACTATAATTTAGATGCAAATTTCAGAATTTCTCCCAAATTTGTTACATTGTAGTTTAAGTGATTTTGACATTCACAGATGTAAAAAGAATGAAATTATATTCCAATTTTCGTCTTTGTAAAAAATGAGTATAGTAGACTCTAAATATCAGTTTCTACTCGACAAAACTCAGAAAGTATAATTTACATTCGGGTTTCAAAATTTCTTCAAATGTGGTACAATGTAGCTTAACTGATTTTTAAGTCCACATTTGGAAAAGAATAAAAATTAAATGAAATTGGTCTGGATCTAATTTTACAACAAAAGTCAGACACATTATCTGCGCCTTGAAGTGAAATGAGTTCATTTTTTCTTCAGTTAGGGACGAAATCTCTAATCTTTAAACGCACGCGACTGAGTTTCTTTTTTTTTATGAAAAAAGGCTCCCCTTGAAGAATATCTGCAGCTTCAGATTAAATGAGGCGAGCACGGCCTCCAACGTAGTCAAGGATTCCCTCTAAAGAGAAACTACGCGTTTGTAAAGTAGAGAAATATTCGCCCTCTGCCAGGTAGATTTTCAACGTTATAAATGTGGGCATTTAATAACGCGGACAACTGCACAGCCACACATTAAAGAAATGTAGCTATAGTTGATGGCAGAACGACGAAAAAAAGAGAAATTCTCGGGATGCGGAAAGACGAGGACGAGAAAAAGAAGGAAGATGAAAAAAGATGAGGACCAAGTCTAGAAGTTAAAGAGGAAAGAGCTTGAAAAAGAACTTACAAGGATTTGTCATCATTTGGCCTTATTATGGTTCCAAGTAATAAAGTTTTTTATATTTTTCTCCACAGTCGTAATAGCTGTTATAAGCAATTATCCTTGAGCTTTAAAAGCACAGATATTATAAAAAGTTTATTGAATTTAATAACCCTGAAATATTTGTAACAAGAATGTGAAAATCCAATTGATAATATGTTTCTTTTTTATTTAAAATTAAATTCTAAAAATTATGCTGTGGAAGTTTTGGTATAACACGGGATCCAAGATAGAAAAGATCTATTATGTAATTTAAAATTACAGATTTTTCGAAAATGAGAACAGATACGATATTTTTCAAAACGATTTTTTTACCTTTAAATAATTACAAAACTTGATACAGAAGCCGTTTTTGAGCGCATTTTTGTATTATTTATATAATGTCTGTGAAAGATTGAATCTTCAAAATCTATTGCTTCATTCGAAATTGCAGATTTCTTTGTTACATTAAAAGATAGGATAACCTGTAAAACGAATTTTTAACCTTTAAGAAGTTATAAAACATGCTACAGAAGCCTTTTCTTTAGTTTTTTGGTAACACGTATTTCAGCTTCAAGAGCACTGTGATTAAAAATATTTTTTAACGCTATCACTCGTTGCTTTTTAAATTAAAATGTGTATCACAAAAATTAGAACAAAAAGGTTTCTTTAGCATGTTATATTATTTTTTAAAAATTAAAAATCCGTTTTAAATAAAATCCTATCTATTCCAGTTGTCGAAAAATCCGTAATTTTGAATTACGTAATAAGAAAATTCTGTTACAAGGTTCGAAATTACAGATTTCTCAAAAACCGGAACAGATATAATATAATATAAAACAGATTTTTAACCTATAAGAAGTTATAAAGCATGCTACAGGAGCCTATTTTAAATATTTTGGTAACACATATTTCAACTTCAAGAGCATTCTGATCAAAACATATTTTTTGTATCACTCGTTTTTTAAATTAAAGTGTATATTACAAACATAGAACAGAAAGGCTTCTTTAGCATGTTTTATTATTATTTATAAATCAAAAATCAGTTTTAAATAAAATCCTATCCTTACCGGTTGTCGAAAAATCTGTAATATTGAATTACTAAAAAAAATAATCTGTTACAGTGTTCGAAATTACAAATTTCTCGAAAACCGGAACCGATATAATATAATATAAAACGGATTTTTAACCTACAGGAAGTTAGAAAACATGCTACAGAAGCCTTTTTGTTCTTATTTTTAAAACATTTATGTTAGGTTCAGGAGCACTAGGACCAAAACTATTTTCTAGACTACAGTATGGTTCTATAGTAAAACCTGCTAGAGAAGCTTTTTTGTCAGTATTTTGGTATTTGAGCTTCAAGAGCACTGTGATTAAAAATATTTTTTAACGCTATCACTCGTTGCTTTTTAAAATTAAAGAGAATATCACAAAAATAAGAACTAAAAGGCTTCTTTAGCATATTATATTATTGACTCAAGTATTTGACTCAGTGAAATCGATAATATCTTTTCAATAATTATTAACTGAGTGATAAATTCATAATATTATGGAAATAAATTCATAATATTACAATAATATTATATTATTATTTATAAATTAAAAATCCGTTTTAAATAAAATCCTATACTTTCCGGTTGTCAAAAAATCCGTAATTTTGAATTACGTAAAAAGAAAAATCTGTTACAATGTTCAAAATTACAGATTTCTCGAAAACCGGAACAGATAGGATATCTTATAAAACGGATTTTAAATTTATAAAAAGTTACAAAACATGCTACAGAAGCCATTTTTCGTATTTTGGTAACTCGTATTTTAGTTTCAAGAGAACTGTGCACAGAAATATTTTTTTGGCGATATCACTTGTTTTAGAAATTAAAGTGTGTGCCTCAAAAATTAGAACAAAAAGGCTTCTTTAGCATGTTTTATTATTATTTATAAATTAAAAATCCGTTTATAATAAAATCCTATTTTTTCCAAATGTCAAAAAATCTGTAATTTTGAATTGCATAAAAAATAAAATCTGTTACAAGGTTCAAAATTACAGATTTCTCGAAAACCTGAACAGGTAATATATTTTATAAAACGGATTTCTCATCTATAAATATTTGCCAAAACTGCTACAGAAGCAGTTTTCGTCCCCATTTTCGTGGCAATTATTTAACTTCAAGAGAGTCAAGTCAAGTCCTAGAAATTATTTGTAGTCTAGATCGAAAAATTTAAAATAATCATAAACATTGTATTTTTTTAATAGTATATTGCATTATCAGTGTATTTCTTTCACCTCTCAACCCATTTTCCCATTATCATTTTTAATCACATTCCTGATATATCTTGCTTTCAGAAAGCTTTTAGTCAGCAAAAAATACGATTAAAAGGCAACGATGTAAATGTACAAATATAATCCTTTAAATTACTTTTCATCGTGAAAATGTTTTAATAACACGTGGAAATATCGGACGTGTTGAAAATTTCACGAATTCATCAGAACTGCGGGCGCTACAATTAAACGTTCAAGTTAAAATATACAGGCGCTCGAGAGAAGCGGAGAAATAAAACTGAAAATGTCGTGTTTTCGTTGGAGCTTTTCAATCTGTCTCGAAGAGTTATTATCGTTAACACTTTAATGGTGCAAGTTCAGAGAGAATTTTCCCGACGAGAGCCGTGTATGTGAGCTGAAGTTGCACGTCGCGTGGTCCAAAATCTCTTGAATATAAGAGGAGAGAGATTTCTGAGCGACAAAGGGGGAAAGTTCTCAAAACTTTGCCAAAGTTATAATCAAAGCTGGCTTGATAGACTCCAGCAATGGAAACTGATTATTACACCGCCACTTTTGTTATCATCTGATAGATGCAGAATTTAAAATAATTTCTCAAGTAAATTTAAACTATTTCCGTCTTAAAGAACGTTTTATGTTTTATTGAAATTACAATTTTTAAAAATAATTTATGATTTTCGCCAAATCAAGCTATATATTTGTAATTATTTTTTGTTGTCTTCTTTTCCAAATTGAATCGAATTTAAGAATTTTCGACAAACAAACTGAACAAGGAAGAGTAAAAGCCAGTCGAATGCACAACCCACGCGTTCGGAATGATCAAACGTTCTCTAAACAGGTTTCGTTTTTTCGTTCTATCACCATCTCTTTTTTTAACTTCTCGCCATGTTGACGGCCCGCGGTGGAAACTCTAGTTCTTTCTCGTGTATATTCCACGTACGTGATCTGCGATCCAAATATTTAGACTCCGCGAAAATCGAAATTCACGAAGGAAGTTTCAGAATGCTTTTTAATAAAAGCAGAAAAACAAAATTGGGTTTTATATAATGTAAAACTTAATTGAATACATTTTCCCAGAAGGCAATTTGACTCGCAGACAATTTATAAGACAAATAAAGTTTTATGGAATAATATTTTTTGTTACGAGAAGAATAATTTAGTTAAGGGGTTACATGGGTTTACTCGGGGAATAAAAGATCTATTTGCAACAATTTTTTGTTTTATATAAAAAATAAAATATTTTATTTAAACTTTTTACTGTCTTAAAGATATATATTTGAAAAAAAAATTTTGATATTTTCAAATGGAAGTATTCATAACTCCGCCATTGTGACGTCATTTTCAGTGACCCCTCGAAAATAAGGTGCGTCCGCGTTGACAGTAGAACTCATTACAGGATCATCTAAAGTAAAAAATAGGTCTCGAAGACCTGTGTAAAATTTCATCAAGATCGGTTGAGTAGTTTTCGAGAACTTTTGACAAGTGATTTTGAAAACACAGTTTCGAGAAAAACTCATAAGTTTTAAGTACACTGAAAAAATTTTGGTGCAGCATCTGCACTTTAAAGTACAGTATACGTCCCAAATGAAAAATTACGTTATTCAGTTAACTTCACTACGTTGAAAATCAATGCAAAATATTTAATCTGAAGTTAACAGAATAATGAAATATTTCCATGGGACGGATACTGTACCAAAATTTTTTCAGTGTAACAATAAAATTCGAAAAACATTTTTTTTTGTTAACTTACATTGAATCGTCGATTCCTGAGCTGTATCTCCGAAACTTTTATTCGGATCGACTTGAAAATTTAGGATAATATTCTAAAGATGTTGTAGAAATTAATAAGAAAATAAAAAAAAATCGATTTTTTTACCCATGTAACCCCTTAAACAGAGTACAATTTTTATAAAGCGGAATTCAAGCATATAATGCTTTAAATAAAATAGAAATAAACTTTTTATGGTGAAATTTAATAAAGTAAAATTTTACAGAATGAAATTCTATAGTCTAAAACGTCATAAGAAAGAAAGTTGATAGGATAAAATTTCGTAAACTGAAATTTGATAGAACGAAATTGAGTTTAATGAAATTTGATAGAATGAAGTTTAGGAGAATAAAAATTATTATAATCAATAACTAGTCGTGAGTTATTAATCTATATGAATTAAAATTGTGTTTCGCTAAAGAGAAGCAAAATTTCTGATATTGCTGCTCGTGATAATAAATAATTTACTTGTTAGTCTTCGAAGAGCAATTAGGTTCTTGCGGTAATTTAAGCATGGCAACTGCGTTATTTGTATTCACTTGAACGCGATTTATAGTAATTTATACCACGAAATTTACATCGTGCAAACTATATTGTACACGAGTTTTATTTTTTCATCTAATGCAACCAGTTAACCTCGTTAAAACTTTACAACCATGACACTGGAAGATAACCAATTAGACATCCTTTGGTAAGTAATAAATATGAAAATAGCTGTGGTATATTTAACCAGGATGTATGGTAGTAGATGCGCTTGTTAAATAATAAAAGACGCTCTGGCTTAAGAGTATGAGTATTGTATATGGAAGAAACTCGGAAGACGAATAACTAAGGATATATAAGCACATTATTTATTCACGTAAATATATCCACTTCATAATTTACATGAAAATATTACTCTATTAAAAATTAAGTTATTCATATTTTTTTAATAATAACAATTTAATTTTATAATTCAATTTCAATTAAAAATTTCATATTTAAGTATTTTATATTTGAACAGAAAACAGGTGTTTAAAAATGAATATATTTTATAATATTTTTTTACGAATGGAAGTCTAATTAAAATATAAGCTGTCTAAAAATAAAGGCAGGTGTCGCTGAGCTGTGAGTTCCATGGGTGACTTTGCGGGGTTTCTTTGACAACGGATTACGCAACGGCCACACCGTCTCACCCGCATAATTCGCTTACAACCCTTTACTTTTGCATCGTTCCTTATCGTCGGCGCGACATTGCACCTGTATCCTCTTTTCCCCCTTATTATTGGTGTACCGTCTGCTAAGTACTAGCTGGCAAAATTTTTTTGGCTTCAATATGTTACTTAAGTTCTTTAAAAACAGTATATAAAATATTTTATCAATCAAAAGAAAATTTTTGTCTGTCAAAAGCAGCTTGGAAATATTTTAATTTTGGAAGAATTTGTTTATTTTAAATAACTTCGGAATTGTGACTCTATTTTTTATTATTAATATTTTCTAATATATTTTATGGTTTAATGTATACTTTAAATTATTTTGACGTTTCTTTTAAAGGATCAATAATTAAACTAGAATTTAGTAGTTTTATACCAAATTAGTTAAAAGTCTGTTTCGAATTAGACCTATCTATTTTATAGTTTAATGTTATAACGAGATTTTTAACTTTTCAACTAATTACTATTCCAAAATACTGATTACTAAATTACTTTGAACAAATTTTAAGGTTTTTTCAAAATAAAACCTCGTTATAAGTTTTGGCTTGCAACGTTTCCCGGTGTTTTTACTTGGGAAGGCTAAAAGTTTTCAGAACTCACGACTTTACTCGTGCTTCTCGAGTGAGCCAGGGAATGATTAAAAAAATTTAATCCTTGCCGCCACAAATTTATTAACAATGCGAATCAAGTCTCAAAAACACCACCAGCTAGCTTATCTACTGCAGAGAGGGGTGTGAATCGACAAACGAACAAATTTCTCAAAAATCTGCCGTGCTTCCTGGAACTCTTTCTGCCCTCTTGAGGGATGGTAATACTAGGGCATAAAATAAGTTAATACACTGATTTTAATTAAACAATAACACAAAAAATATTTATTCGAGAAAAAGTGTCAATAATTAACAAAATTGTCGACTCAGAAGCAGGCGACTTTAATATTGAAGTATTCATGGCCCATCCCGAGATTGTTTTTGAAAGGGAAAGTATTTTAAATTAAACAATTTTGATTAGACAAAATTTCGACCTGCGTCGGGTAGAAGCACATGGCGATTTCAAATTAATTATCAATACATGATACAAAAATAATAGCGATCCGCTTACTAAAACAAAAGACTCGTCGTGACAATCACTACTAATTCTCAAAATTTATAATTCAAAAAATGCTTTTCTTGAAGTCCGTCATCAGGGCGGTTAAAACAATTTTAAAATACGTCAACTTAATTTCACGACCACTTAAGACGAAGGCACAACCAGAAAGAAAGATGGTGGCGATAAATCGGGGGCTTGTCGTGTTCCATCACCCTTCACCTGTTAGTCATTCTTCCTTCTTATCGGTAACTTGGATTCTTAATCGATGTCAAAACCATCAGATGTCCCTTACTGTGCGAATTTGGACCAAACTTACTCGTCGAGAGATTTTCGTAAAGCGGGAATCTCATCCGCTAAGCACCCTCGGTTCAAGTTAGTTCTGCCTATTTTATAGTTTAATGTAAACGCTAAATTATTTTGAAGTTACACTTAAAGGATTAATAATTAAACCACAATTTGGTATTTTTATACCCAATTAGTTCAAAGTCTAGTTCGAAATAGTTCTATCTATATTGTAGTTTAATGTAAACGCCAAATTCCTTTGACGTTACAGTTAAAGGATCAATAATTAAACTAGAATTTGGTATTTTTATACCAAATTAGTTCAAAGTTTGATAATCTTAATCTAGGCGCTAAGCCACCTTATGATACGAATATTTAATTGATAATGAGGAAGCTTACCGATTCAAAGTCACTCACCTGTCCAAAATTATCTGCGACCTGAACTGGATATTCTTGTTCCATTTACGACAAAGACGCTAAGTTGCTAAGCGACCTTCGGATACGAGCACTAAACTTACAATGAGGATACTTAACGAATCACCGTTGTAGCAGTCTACAATTATTTCTAGGCTTCTGTAAAATTTCAAAAATTAGAAATCGTTCAAATATGTCTTTCTTTGAAAATTGAAATCCCTCATTCAGTTGTCTCTCCTTACTAAACTTTTATATCCATTTAGCACAGCGTGAAACTAATATTCTTATCTGCAAATTCCATTTGATATAAACTATTGTAAGTTAATTTTTCATGCGCAAAAATATAAATTTTTTTATTTTATTTAAAGTCTTCTTTCAGCGGCTCTTATAAAAAAATTGATACTATAATAACGAGGTTGAAAGTACGCTTACAATAATAGTGGCATTCAACTCAGTACCGACGTCATTAAAAAGGATGAATTTCCAAGTGAACGAGCAGAAGTTCAATTTAGACAAGGTAGGTGTCTACATGGTGCTATCTTGCAAACTCGTTGAAAATGTCAAACGCGTTGACTCCTCGTCTGTGCGTATAACAGGATTGCCGTCACATCGAAGCATGCCTGGCTGACTTTAGGGATGAGTGAGGCAGGCAACTGTCCAGACTGCCCTAGGGTACTTGTTACTAACGGTCATCCTATTTCTCATCAAGTTACTAATAAAATAATAAAATAGTACAAATAACTACAAAATCTAGACAGTTATTAGGGTTGTAAAAATTGAATGTAAAATAACATAATAATTTGTACAACAAATATTTAGGAAAATATTAATTACTGGTTTAATTAAATAAGTCTAAATTGTTAATTATTATAAAGATGTTAAAATGTTTCATGATGTCACTCTAATTAATGAAAATAAAAATATTGTTACGAGTTCGTGTAGAAAACCTACATGATCTGGAAGATATCTTAATTATTACAGTAACACTTCTATGAAATTTAAAATCAGTATGATTAATAATTTAGTTGACCGTAGTATAAAACTCTCTAATGAAATACTTCATGTACAGAATATTAATTTTATTAAGGATGCTTTAAAAATAAATAACTACCCGGATGAATTAATTAATAAACAAATAAATAAAAGATTTAATATAATTTTAAATGACTATAATAAATTAAATAACAAGGATACTAAAAATTTATTTGAAAGTAATAACATAATAGTTTTATCACATATACATGAATTGCATAAGTCTTTTAATAGAATTTGTAAAGACCCCGATTTTAAAATAGTTTTTCAACCTGAAAATAATAATGAAGGTGTCTTTAGATCCTTAAATGAACCTCTTCTAGATAAATCAGATGTAATATATGAAATTCCATGTAGGTAAAGATACGGGAATCTTTATAAATATATTTATAAAGTAACTCTTAACTAGTAAGTATACATGTGTAATAAGCACAATTCCGGAAATTTTCCTGGTTTTTGATTGACAATGCAAATTCATCGGATGCCTTTCGTGACAGCGATTCCATGAGGTTGATGCTTGAGACGTTTAACAAGACTGAGCAAGACGCTGGGTGCATAGTGCTGGTCTAACCTGCATTGGCGTCGACGTCTGAATTAGTAAGGGAGACCAAGGAAGGGATTCAGGATGCTTCGCCTCTAGAACAAAAGAATAATTCAAAGATAAATATTTGTCTCGGTGGCTGATCTCCATTTTATGTAAAGGGTAAAAGTATTCTTATATTCCAAAGGTAAACTGGAAAAGTTTATTTACGAGACTATGACGTAGTGAAAATCCTCTGACGTCCAACCCTTGATGACGTGCTTATGGTTGATTAAGAAATTAATTATTTATAACAGATTGCGCCTTATGATACTGTTAAAATTTGTTTGGTGGGATTTCACAAAACGTCACAGCACTTTTAAATTCATGTAATAAAGCTTATTCTCATTACAATTATATAATACGTCACATTTGTACACCCGTTAAGAACACAAAATAGAGAAATAATAAACAATTCGTTGAGAAATGTACAATAAAACGCGCCCGATGTGGGCTGTCTAAACAGAACTCACCTGAATAGGAACTTTAAACTCTATTAAAGATTTTATGACAGATTAAGCATTGTTTCATAATGATTACAGAAAGCCATAAACCACCAATTTAAATCCCACAAGAAACTTTCCTTATAACTTTAAACATTTTAAACATTGCTTCTGCCGTAGCTAAAAAATTTCCTCATATTTTCAAAAATATTTTTCTCTGTATACATTTTCAATTGATCCAACGAACTTTATCCAACGAAAAGTGACTATGGGTTCCTCGTTACTGTGACTCTTATCTTGAGTTTGTTCTCGTTTCTCGTCTCTTGAAATGCAACGACATTAATTCTGGTGCCTGAAGAGTCAGTTCGGAAGGTTTCGATTCATGAAAGGGAGGAACATCTATCGAGAATTGGCTGCACGAGTGGACCGAAACGACATACCACGGCACTCCTCTCCTTCCGTCTGTTCTTCAGGCCGAATTTATTTTCGCGGCAGGTCAGTACGTGAGACGAAATTTGAAACGTTCATGGGACACGCGTACTCTTGGGTTCACGTTTCGTCAAAAAAAAAAAAAATATGGAGAAAGGGAGAAACCAGCCAGGGTGCACTATCGAAATCGAGGGAGTGAAAATACCGCCACACTTTCTTTTTTATGGCATGGTCCAGTGGGGCGAGTGAACATGTAATTCGATGGAAAGTCCATTTCATGTGGCTTAAGGAAACCAAAGATCTTTGAAAAAAAGAAAGGAGAAAACTTGCAGACGGAAAAAGAAAACCACCAAGAGGAAAGGACGAGAAGATTTATTGAAAGATAGTTTTCGGATATAAATTTTTCAATGGCAGTATAGCTTCGACTCTAACTCGCTCTGCGAACATTTTTTATCTTCTTTAAAAATGAGCTCAAGGAATTATCCGATGACAAGTATTTTTAAAAAAAAATGTTTTATGACCTGTTTTATAAAAGACAGTTTATAAAAAATACTTTTAAAAAATATCTAGTGGATGGAAGTTTTGTAAAAAGCTTTATAACTTGGAAGTTGTAGAAAAAAACATCTCATTTACTGCGTATGAAAAACTATCGGTGGACATTGGTCAAATATCGAGAGTCTTTTTAAATGTTTTTTTAAAAAATATAGGTAGTGTAAACACTGGTGTGGTTAGGAAACAGAGGAACATTTAGATTGACTGCCGTTTATCAAAAGTGAGCCTGTTGTGGCTGACAAGTTATTACCACGTGAAAACACCTTTATATTGAGAACATACCGATCAGACGAGAAAATGGATCGTGGGAGAGAAAAAGGTCCGACGAATTCGTGCAACGAGTCGTGGAGTTCACACCCAGGTACCGCTATGGAGTTGCTTTAATTGCAATTTTCATTCGCTAAAGACTAAACATGATTTATTTAAAAGCATGCCTTTCAAGTAACAATTATCGTTCAGTCCCGAAAGTACTTTGCAATGATAAACGTGAGATATGCTGTTTTACTGCAAAATCTGAAGAATTATGCAATTTAAAGTTGTGTAAATACGCTTCTTGTAAATCATATTAAAATGGTATCCAATGATTAAAACCATTTCAAATAATATTACCGACAATTTAAATATAAAACCAATCAATTAAATTAATAAAAATTAAGATTTATATAACAAATAAGTTTTTATAACTCAGTTCTAAAAAAAATAATGTAACGCAGAAAGGATAACTGTATCGATGTTTTTAACAAGTCATTCTTCTGTTTGTAAACATTGTTTACATATTTTCGGTTGAGTGAAGCAGAGGTAAAAGTGAGTGCCGCGATAAATAAAATGAATATGAATTAATATTATTAGTTGCCACATTCGGTGTCTCATCTTGTTTTAATTTTTTCGTGTCGTGTTTTTCTGAAATCGTTGAGAATAAAAACCTAACCTCAAATATTGTTTTTACATTTATTATCTTTTAAGATTCTTCTACCAAAAGTCTTTAGGAATTCAAAAATTGACGGTCGCGATTTAGCTATTTTATATCGAATTTTTTGCAAAAAAGAAATTAGTGTGAAAGTTTATAAAAGAAATTTTAATTTGGAATTTTTTTTTCATGTGAACGTTCATTCAGTCGCGGAGTAATGAATATTCGTTATTTCGACATTCTTCCGGCTTTGGAAAAGATGGATTTTTTTCTGCACATCTCTCTCGGACTTGCATGAAACTCTATGAGTTTAACCGCTCCACTACCATCATTTAGTGGTGACTGTGTGTTGCGAAATTGCCGTAATTTCGTTAGCTGCGCAAGCGATGTAATGAAATAAAAGAGCCACCGAGAATGTATAAGCTGCAATAGAAACATTTTAATAGCCTGCTGCCGGAAGAAGGCCAGTTTTTGTGCACTTCTTGCACTAAAAGCTCATCTTGAATCGACTGTACATTTCAGCATGCTCATGAGATTGCAGCCCAAGCCTCTTCTTCTCCCAACTTTTTGTTTGACTTTTAATTGAAACCAAATTAGAAGCTCATTATCTTTTCCACAGACCTTTTTAATTTCTTCTCAACTCTCATTAAAATGTACTAAAAGTACAAAAACTTTGCATGCAATCAAGTCATTTTTCAGCTGAAATGCTTTGATTTAGATCATTTAAAAAAAAATCAAACTAACATAAGAGAAAGGGAAAAAAATTTTCAAGCAGAAAAATATGAATGTAAGAAAAATATTTCAGGATCACTGAATTTTAAAAAGCGTTTATGACTTTTATGAAGAAAGAGGCAATAATACTGATATGCTTTATGGTAAAGTTGCTTTATGCGAGAAACCTTAAGAAAGCAGAGGGTGGTATTGCTCGAAAGAGATACGAGCCATAGGTTTTAGGTACGAAACACAATATCTGTGGGCCTATTTATCACCAACATTTTCCTTTGGGGTTGCCTTTTTATTTCCAAGCTTAAAGTTCGCTTTGTTCTCCTAGACTTTAACCTGAAAATCCCTCGGCGAAATTTCGCCGAACATTAAGTAGGTACAGTCACACTTATCTTCCGGCTGCAGTGGCATTATTTTTCATTCTTGAGCGGTTGTAATAACTTTCTCACCGTCAACCTTCTTCCCTCATCCTTGTCTCTCTTATTTTCTCTTCTGCTACTCCTCTGACTTGCTTAATCTTTAGGAAAAGCGCGACTCTTTGTAATGCTTTTGCCCTCTGGATAATAAATTAATAAATAAATGAGAATGAGAAAGGACACTTAGCAACCACAAATCCCTAATGTCTCTTGTGACATTTCTCGAATTCACGACACTGAAAATTTATTTTTATTTTCAATTTTTGCTGCTGCTTGCATTTATTATTCATGTCCTACTTTCTTTGAATACATTTTTTTGTAAATTAGCTCAAATAAAATCGGAAACCACTTTGGGAAAAAGTTGAATCAAAATATAATCAACATTAATTTACGGCTTAAGTATTCGATTGGACATATTTTGACAACGGGTAAACTAGGAATGAGACTACGCGAGTCGTTTCGTCAGTGACCTTCAGAGACACTAGCGCCGCGAAGGTTCCGTTTCAGGTGGCGCTACTTGTCAATCAGCTGACATCCTAAGTCAGGTTTAACACGTCTTTAAACAAAAATTAGAAAGTAATTTTTTAAAAGATGTATTTTTAATAACTGATTGTTTACTCTGTCTAAATTAATATTCTGATTTTTACCTCATCTAATAAAACATTTCTCTAAAAACATTAGTAAAGGAATTACTAGAGATTGAATCGTAAAGTGGAAATTTTGATGAGAAATGCAGGTGAGAAATGAGAGTGGGAAGTGAAGTATGTAAGGGCAAGGCGAATGCTATCCATATATAATGAAATTTTGTAGGTGATATGGATTTAAATACTTAATGATCTGAGATGTTAGGCTGTGACTTTGTGTGAAGGTATAACAGCGCTATTCTAGTCACGCCAAGGTGGAAACGAGAGCGAACGACTCAGGTGATTCTCAAGTTCCAAGATAAGCAAGAAGCACTTTTACTTAGATGGTAAGTAAGTAGTGGAGAGTGCCATCAGACACGAGACAACGTCCGACTCTCTGCCCATAAACGGTTGGCACGTGCTCTGCTCTATGGTACACACTACTTACGCTTACAAGTATTTCTCCCACGAGTTCCAAAGCCAAAGGTGCAAAAATAATATTACTTTTTAAATTAGAAAAATTTACTTAAAAATTTCTGCAAGAAATTAAAATTTTACAAATATTTGTAAATTTGTTTTTAATATTATTTAATTTAAATTATTTAAAAAGTAATTTTTTAAACAAATTATTAAAAAATTTGATTTTTTAAAAACTATTTAAATGGAAATCGATTCTATTTCGACACATAAAAATTATAAATCTGTGTAATTTATTCTTGGTCGGTTATTTTTAATACAAATTAATCTTCACCATTTATCTGTGAAAGTTGATTTAAATTTCAATATTTCTCGTTGATTTGAGCTCCATTATATTCCTCTGAATCGCGGTAATAATGCTCTTCATAATAAATACATTTTAACACATTTAGTAAATCTTTCAATTTAAATATAAATCTGAATTGAATGAAAATAAAGTTTAAATTATAGAATTTGTGCAATGGACTTGTGAATGATAATACGATATTATAATATTATGGAATAATTAAATCAACATTCATTATTGAATTAAATAATAATTTAAAAATAGAATTTAATTATTATGAAGTTCAGAATGAATGAAACTGAAAAACTGTTTCAAAAATATTGTAAAACACATGTCTAATGTTTAAATTAATTCGATCAGAAACAATTTTCTCCCTTTCCTTAAATTTTTCGCTCTAGTTGATAAAATATATGAGAACCTAATACCCTATACCCTTGTATTCTTATTGAATAACGATGTTAGCAGTATAATTATAACACTTACCCGGAAGACTGATCGTTGGCTAACATTAATCATAGTTATTCTTTGAAATTTTTGCTTTTTTATGTCTGAAACTGATACAGGTAGAGAAGACGATCATAAACATGAAAAATTGAGTAGCCATTGAAGCGACTCTGGCCATAATCGTGATAGAAAATCGAGTCGCAAGTCGATACATAATGTAGGTGGAAGTAGGTAGTTGAAGGGACGAACAGAAGTAGAAGAATGCGAACATAAATTCGCAAGAGAGCTCCACATAGGTTAAGACCGCACCCCTCGTGTCCCGTATGTAGGAGACCCACCTAGGGAAGCTTGAATATGAAAGAGTATAAATTATACCGGCCGGAACGAATCGCCGAAAAAGGTTTTGCTGACTCTCGCTCGAAAACGAAACGGTTTTAATATTATTTCAGTCGCAAGGAAATTAGTTTTCCTGCCACTTTTATTTCCCTGACGTATCACCCTCGTCCTCCAAAAACTATTACTGACTGCCCTCTTCCTTTCCTAACAAACAACCATTTAGTATTTTTTCATTTTTTTTTCAAGCAGTTTCTTTTATTTCTTTATATTATTATTTTTGTAACTGTTTTTATTGTCCTGTTTTAAAACCTTTTTTTTAACAATATGAGATACAAACAATTGCAAGCTTCCCTATAATCTGAATGATTGAAATATATTACACAATGCTTCAAAGTGTTCTCTTGCCAACGACAAAGGTACTTTGTCTATAATATCGCCTGAGACAATGTAAAATCTTCAAAGTCGAGTTTGTAACATATTGCTTCAAAAGCTCGAGATTTCGCTCGCATCTATTATTTTCAATTTGAATGTAACAAAATTTGTTTCTCGTGTAGTTCCCTCCCGTATTTTGTTCAAGAGACAAAAGGTCTGATTGTTGATGCTCTTAAAATTATTAAACATTAACCTGAATTCATGTGAACTTGCAAGTAATCTTTTAAAGTGCACTTTCATTCATTCCGATAAGAGGATCGTGTCAGAGGTTTATCCAACACAAGTTAAACAATTAATCATTTGCAAATCCGATCTTTTGTTATTTTAAGAGTAAACGGTTTATAAATATTAAACTTTAAGAAGAAATTGAGTCTAGATCATGCCACGAAAGTATTTTAAATTGAAAAAACTTTTTTAGCTTTCCCTCTGTTTCGGGATAATTCACCCGAGATCATCACACATTAGACTTTGTATTTCAAAGATTTTTTCTTTTCGATTGTCATTAGCAGACTTCATGGATGGCGGGTTTGATTTATTTAGATGTGGTAGCTATAACGGATTGTGTTTTACTTGAGGTAAGGTAAATCTATCTATCTACTAATTGTAATTCACTGCCTTGCTTTTAAGTTACTAGATGTTTAAAGTAAACTGATGAAGTCTCAACAGATGACCAATTGTACTAACGATCATCTCAAATCTCCTTTCCTTTTCTAGAAAAAATTTACTAAATGTAAACACCCATAAACTGTGAGGAGGTGCAGTTTTACGTGATGAGTCCATCTGCCTAATTTCTCCCACTCAAATGTCTTGCAATCTTTTGAGAAGCCTACTTCTCCCAGCTCTTTTGTAGCAGAAGGGAGGACTCTTAATAAGACGACTGTTGACGATTCATTCTTCAATTGTCGATGGCGATCTACTGATGCCGATAAACTTATTTAAAATTGTAGTTTAGTTATTGGTCCTTTTCATTCTTGCATCTTCTGGAGGCATAAGTTAAATTACTAATTTAAAATTGTAATTTAGTTATTGATCCTTTTCTCTTCTGCATCTACTGATGCCTCCACAGTAACATACAATTCTAATTTAATTATTGATCCTTTTACACGTATAACAATCAGCTTAGAAGTTTCTACTAATCACTGTTGTTTAAAATCTTAACAATTTACCAACTTCAAAATTCTTGAATCCACAACATGATAACAAACAACAGAATTTTCTTAAAAACCCACATGTAGAAAAATTTGTAGGCTGTTGATAATTGCAGGAAAATTGGGTTACCTTCTTAATTCTTCCTAATTGGGAATAAAATCCCAGAATATGTTTTAAGAGACCGTTTGCCAAAGTTTTTAACAATGAATTTCTCGAGGGAAATAATAGCTGGTTTGTAAACTGAGATTTGAGTAGACTTGTTTATTAGCAATCGTGAGAATGCGGGTATTTAGCTGTACAAAGTCTGACAGCAAAATACCTACTTGTGGACGGTTCTTACAAGAGAAAGGGGTTAAACACACACGTAAACACGAAGGGGTTGGCCAAAGACAATGAGATGGAGTTGCTGAGTGCAATTTGGATTGAGGTCACTGGTTTTCATCAGCGGGTAGACGTCGGATTCGGTTATGTATGCGCGAATGCCTCAGTTAATCCATTGCTTTGTGCGTGTAACGGCTGCTTTCTTCCTTAATCTCAGAAGCTATCAATTGAGATGATCAATTAATCAAAGCCAAGGGCTTCATGCCAACGTACCGATGTATAAATATTTTTATCAATTAATTCAACAAAAGTTTAAACAAAACAATCATGAGACACAAATGATATGTCTTTATTTGTACCAGGGGGAAAAATTGTTTTAAATATTCATAACGTGTGTGTGAGTGCCCTTTAGAAAATTAAGGGAACTGATTATTATCTTTTGTTAGAAATAGAATGTCAATGTTATCTTAGTTATTTTTAATTTTCTTTTTATTCTGACGTGTATAATGTTCCATTTACTTCGAAAGCGTTTAGAATTGAAACTAAAAATAAAATGTTCATTTATACATTCTGTCGTACAAGTTAAACATTTGGATTATTTAAAAGAGCTATTAAAAGAAGATTATTTGTTTATGTTTGCCCAACACATTAATGTGTTTTTTCCTTCTAGTTTCTCATTTATACTACGTTTTAATGTTTTACCGTTATATTTTGTCTTTTAAAATAATTTGAGGAAAATTACGTATGATTTATTGCTGAAGAGAAAGTAAATTAACATCGATCTTGATATATAGAGAGACCTGAAATTCATCAACTTTCATTGGTTTAATTAGAGAGGGTATAGTTGTCACTCTTGGAGCGTGGACCCGTGAGAAATGCGTTCGACGATCGCGCCAGTGAAGTTATTCCGGCGGAAAATGTGACAGGAAACAGCCGAGACGAAACTGGTCTCGGGTAGGTATGCAAGTGGATAAAAACGGAAGAAGAGAAGGAGAGAAAGAGAGACCCATTGCGGAAAACAAGGAGAGAAAACTTGACTGAGACCAGTTAAAATCTACTGTCTAGAGCCATTGCCAAATCCCGATGCGATCGTTAACAACCCTGAAACTTTTGACGAACAGTAATGTTAAAATTGAAAGCAAAAATGAAATGCATTTGGACGATATTCACGAGACAAGGTACTTTAGGATTTTAATTATGGTTTTAAAACACATTCAGTACTAACAAAAATTGATTTAAATATTGCACAAAAATATTATACAATTTCCAGAAAATGCATTTTAAAAAAACTTTTGTAAAAGTCAATTCTAAAGTGCTTACAAGAACAAAATTTTGTTTTATAAATAAATTGTTCTCATTTCTTATAAGAAATTTGTTCCGCAAGAAATTTTCATAAAAAATTTTATCTCAAAAGATATAAAAAGTGGATAAAATTTAACTAGAAACATAACACATGGAAAATTATTACCAATTTGTTTCACACAACCTGTGTCTGATTATGAGTCAGTAAAATGAGAGACATCGTCATTCATCGTAGCTATTCCTGGAGGATTTCGTCTCAAAATTCAGACCCTCACAAGATCTACTTGCTTTTATATCGTAGCAACTAAAACCTCTTTTACACCATGTCTAATAATAATCATACTTAATCACTTTAATTTGTATATAAAATTTAGTTAATGAAAGAAATTTTTCTTTTCAGAAAATTGTTTTTAATTAATTGAAAAGTAATTAACTCAAAGTACATAGATTTAAAGATAATCAAAGAGAATAAAATTACTCCGAAAGATATTTTCGAAACGAATGTGGGTCACTTAAACATGTAAATAGTCACTTTACAGAACACATGTTGTTTTACAGGAAATGAATCTGAGGTACTTTTGAATAATGTTTCGGACTAGAAATTTCTACCTTTAAATACACAGATTACATTAAACCATTTAAATAGATGGTAATATCTGATAAATTGATTCAATTTTGTTTATTACCGAAAGGTAGAGAAAACTTTTTTCATTATATTCTTTTATTAGAAAATACTGTAACTTCGTTTGAGATTAAAATTTATTTTTATTTTGCTAATGCATATTTGTTTCTAGTTTTGAGAATTTGGAATAAGAAGTAATAAAAGAAATGGGAAAATAAATTTTTTATTTGATAACTATACTATTTGAGTTATAAATATTGGCAAAAATAATTCCAAAAGGAATTATAAATTCCAAAAATTTTATATTTGTGCGATTACGAGTTGAAACAACCATGACCTGTTAGCGCTTGCGTGAGGTAGAATGAAACTATTCCGCGTATCAGATCTATCTTTATGATGAAATGTGGTATCCGGCAATGTGTTCATCTGCCTCATTCCCCCTCTCCATTTCGCCAAATATCCCTTAACGAGTCTCTTCACCATTACGTCATTTATACTCAGCTTTGGTTTTTAAACTTTATATTAATCAAAACGCTCTAATTTACATTCTACATTTTAAAAATTGTATTTAATCTTTATGTGTTTAATTTGATTTACATGGGTATGAGTTAAAACATCCGAGTCTTCAATCCATCTAAATGGTGAAGTGTGGTATTCGGTGATGTGTCCATCTGACTAATTCCCCTTTCTCCGGTTCGCTAGCTACCTCTAGACGAGTCGTCTTCTCCTAATTGGAGAATTAATTTCTTACGTCATCTGTACTGAGCCTTTCATTCTGAACTTTATATTAATCAAAACTTTTTAATTTCCTCCGAATGTTTAAAATGTTTAAAGTGTTTCTGTCATAGAATCTTTAATGGAGTTTAGAGTTCCTATTGAGGTGGGTTTTTCCCTATTCGGTGATCATGCCTGCTCTCTTTCTCTCTCTCTGTACCAGATGGAGCTGGAATCACTAGTAGGAGTTCTCCCTCCCTTGGGGTCAGTCAGCTAGGGTCTGATAAGATGATGGGTCCAGTTCCGTTTTGGCTTTTGTACAGCTCACATCGGGCACGTTTTCTCGTGCATTTCTCGACGGATTGTTGACTGGTTCTCCATTTTGTGTTTAAAACGGGTGTACAAATGTGACGTATTCAATAATTGTAATAAGAATAAACTATATTATGTGAAAATAACCATCTTTCGATGATAGTTGTTTTCATTTGCAGATTAATTTCTCACGTTTACTAATTACCAACAATAAATTACCAGTTCAGAATTTAAATTAAACTACACGTATAACCGATGTTACTAAAGATACGGAAAATTAGTAGTATTTGATAACTAAAAGAGTAATTCTTTACGAATGCAGATTTAATTTAAATGAAATTTATTTTAATGGAATAAATTTTATGAGTGCGATGAAGCTCTGGGTACGCAGATAAATAACGAAGGTAGAATGTCATTGTTAGCCTTAATTTCCTACAGTATTCGTGTGATAATATCAAAAGGACGACGTTTAATTAATGACATAATCTCCAGGTAGTCGTGAGGACCGTGGTAACCTAGAGAAGTCATTTTCACAGATCTTCTTCCCTTCATTTTGCTCGTCCTTCGTTAACGTTCGCATCTAATTGACCGGCTGCGTAAAAGGCGAAAGTAATTTATTTATACGAGCACTTAGGAAATGCAGGATGGGGTCGAGGACCGAGCTAATGTTTGTCGTTATTACTTTAGCAATATCCCATCTACTTTTCTCGGTGGTCTCATAATTTAACGCATAACATAAAAGCACCGATACAGGTTATCAGATTTCCTCGTCGGAAACTTTGTAATGGAAAGGCACAGAGTGAATCTGCTCGCAAATATTTACCTGGCTCATAAGTATGCGCACATTTTGTATCATTTATCGGCAATGCCGTTAAGTGGGCCTTCTTCAAAAATGAGAGCATAACAAGAAGGAGAGACTCTTTAAATAAATGCACCCAATACAAGTGTCCCCAAGAAAATTCTGTATCGCGACATCTTTTAACCAGAAATTGCTCCATCGATTAATGTAATAGTTAATGTAATAAGCACAGTCGCAGCCTCATAAATTACCTCATTAAATTCCAAGAGCTACTGTATCTTAATCTTAATCTTATCTTTATCAATTTAAGCTGAAAATTATTCTGGAATTTATTGCCCTTGCGATTTACAACCTACTTTGTAATATTTTATACGTCTTATCTATATTTACATTTATGTTTAAAATACGCCTTTTTATCAAACGAACAAACATATCTCTATATTCAATTTAGTATGAAATATTAATGCAGATTCCAAAAAACGAGTCATTACAATATTACGTCAGAGGATATTAATATTATAATATCGATATTGAAATATAAATAAATCGTTATTAAACAGGCGTTTTTTTATGAGAACATAAAATGGAAATTGAAGTTTCAAGAAGCGTGAGATTAACGACAGGGATTCTTGAAAAGTATTCATAAGTGT
Source organism: Ganaspis brasiliensis (assembly GCA_037103525.1). NCBI lineage: Eukaryota > Metazoa > Arthropoda > Insecta > Hymenoptera > Figitidae > Ganaspis > Ganaspis brasiliensis. The sequence continues at coordinate 1,750,051 of JAZKLR010000106.1, forward strand.
GTTGAAAGTTGAAATGGTCAAACTTTAAATAGTCCTTTTACGCTTTAAGTATCCTCAGATGAGAATCAGCTGAACGGTTCTTTATGGTTCGATAAGAGATCAAAGTAGTGACATCCAAATTACCTCGACGATCTTGAAACCATCTCCCGTGAAATTTGAGGCTCTATAAAACCGCCTTCCGGAGAATTCTCATTGTTTAAAGTTACTTAGACTTGATTTATTCTGATTAAACTCACTGCTTTTCATTTCCTACAGAGATGCTAAACCGACACAATTTCACATCATTGCCAGGTGTCTTAAAATTTTTCTCATGGTAAGAAGGCTAATTTGCTGTTAAATTACTTCCTGTAACCACTCATCATTGGATATTCGCGCTCTCATTTTCGCATTCTATTTCAAAATCTCTGCGATATTAGATATCAGATATTACTCTACTGAAACTAGTTTCGATAAATAAATAGAGAACTTGTTGGATTTATACAATTTTATTTGTTCACTTGTCCAAAGACAGACTAATACTGAGAGTCAATACAAAATTTCATAAAGATAAGGGTAATTAAACTCAAAGGAAGACACAGGTATCAATGACCCTAACCGTAAGAAAGGACATCCTTGTAATTAGGCTCCCTTTAAGAGTGTACACGAAGAAGAAGATATTTTAACTAAAACGAGATCGACCTGCGCGCTGCGGCGCGCTTGTTATTTTTTTCTTAATGAATGTTTATAATGTGAACTGTTTAAGAAAATTCATAAAGTGTAATTATTTATATAAATTGTTTATAACAATTTTTAAGCGCAAAAACTTCTTTTTTACTATTGACACACCCTCAAACATCAATAGATACATTATTAAGTATGCAAAAAAAATTTTGTGCAAAAGAAATCAAAAAATGTTAAAAAATCATTTTTTTATACTTTTTGCATTAACATTAAAAAATAAAACAATAATTAAAAAATCGACTCTTACAGATCCCTTTAGAATTTAGTTCTGCGTTAGAGGAAAGAAGAATTTTTTAATTTGGTTTAAAATTGCGGTCTAAAAATCAATTTGAACCAAATTTTGTCATTTTATCCTATTGTTCTACCTAACCGGAGAATAGTAACAAAAAACATAACCTTAAACATGAAAGTATAATATTTTTATTTTACAGAAACTTAAAAGGTTATGAATTATAAATATACAATAAAACAAAATAAAGAACTAAAAATTATTATTACTTACCAGTTTTTAACATTTCCACTTGGCCGAAAAGAAATCCGATGACAATCACCACGTGCATTCCAATAAAAAGAAATATTAAAACCTTAAATGACATAAATAATTATGATACTTTAAAAAAAAAAACATTTTAATAATTGAACTAAAAAACAGATAAATAAGTTACAAATAAAATAAAAATAAATAAAAGATTAATAATATTATTATCATTACTCACCTGTCAGAAACGAAAGCCAATGTAAACAAAACATTATTTCACTCAAAACACTATAACCTTAACAACTTCACTAAAATCACTGTCACTTCTTAAACTATCACTTCTTAAACTATCACTTCTTAATTATTACAATTTAATTTATTTTGAATTTATTATTATTTCATAAACTGTGATGTTATTTTTGACAAAAAATATCGAAAATCTGCAAGCCAATCAGAAGCCCGATAAAACGCGTTACACCTCTGAAGTTTGTCGAAAGGGTTCTCGTATAGGGAAATCAAAGTCAAAGCTAATTTCTATGTATTAATTATTTTAATTAAATTTTTTGTTATTTTAGATTGCTAACATTATAAGAAATTTTATAAAATAAACTTGAAGTTACAATATTTAATTACAAGATTTTAATTCGTCTGCAAAACAAAAAATCGAAACTGAAAACTATCGATAGTGAGGTTTGATATCTACTGACCAATGGGAGACTCGGAAATGGAGTTACACGTCTGAAGTTAACCACAACGTCCATTCTTTTTAGAATAGGACTACAAATACTGAACAAAACTATATACATTTTGCACTGTTTCCCCTTAAAGAATATATTTCTAGGAAAAAATGTAAACGATATTTCCTACTTTCTTGTTATCTAATTATTATTTTTCTTTCAGTCGATCTTGGCTTTGATAAATATTTCAAGACCGTAATTTCGTGAAACACGTTATTCTTTCAACTCGAAGGCTCCAAGGAATCTACCTTGCTTTAATAACGATTATAAAATCAGTTACTGTGATTTACTGAGATTAAAAGCAAACCCTCCGTCCCGCCTCACGTGCCATGCAGGCACACCTGCTCCCTCCGCCCCTCAAGCGCTCTCTTTAACTTGGTCTACCGTACTTCCATTTACCTCCTCCTCTTTCATCGTTTCTTTCTCAATTTCTCTCATCCTCTATTTTCTGGTCCGACACCCCACCCTTCTTTAAAAAAGCTCCTAAAACCCCTTCAGTCTCGCACTCTCTACTCTGCGCTAACTAACGAATGGTTTCCTAACATACGTCCTTCCCTCTTGGTTAATTTATGTATTCACACTCTAGCCGTGCTTTGGAACACCGCAAAAGCTCTTGTACCCAAAAAGTTCGCAAAAACGATGTTTTCACTTTTTGTTCTTTGCCTTTTAATTAACTTTCACTTCATACAAGAACTTGATATTAAAAAAATATCTCTAAATTGTAATATTTTGAAGGTAATCTTGATTCATGCAAAAAAAAATGTAAAAAGTGGATTTTAGAATATAATCTCATATCTAACTACACGCGATTCAGTTTCTAAATTTACATGATTATCCTGATCGCAAACCAAATGTTCTACATTTTTTAGTTTAGGGAATAATTTTTAAACACGAATCAAGTTACGCATGATGTAATCAGTAGAGTTTATTATTTCTTGTTATTACTCGGTTCTATGACAAACTCGGAAATTATCTTAGATTATAAGTACACTTTTTTTATTTGAAATTACTTAATTAACTTGAGTTGCCAAGTTAACTAATTAAAGAAAAATTAATTACTGAATTTTGCGTTATTATAAATTTATTAATTCTCGCAGTTGGGAATTAATTTTAAAACTCATCGTGCAGTTGTTTAATAAAGGAATGTTACTGGATCTGAGTGAGCGATGCTCGTAAAACATTTTACGCTCGTTTCTTGGAAAGCTAATAATGAGGTGTTAAAGAAAACAGATCTTCCGACAAACGGATAGGCTTTCATCATTTCACCAGCGTGAGGAGACGCTTCTGCAGACGAAAAACTCACTAAACAGTCGGTCAGAGTACATTTCGCAATATAACAGACTCGTAGCTGGATGGTCTGTAAGAAGTATATTTATAGCGGAAAAGAGAGTATGATGAGATGGAAAGAGTATTGTCGAATGATCGAGTCGAAGAAGAAAGACAGAGGAGCCAAAAAATAGAGATTAAAAATACAAAGATAGCAGCATTTGCTCTTTATCATACCACTGCAATTGCGGCGCCAAGTGACAGACTCCTGACGTTGAAAACGGAGAAAAGAAGACGATCCTGGCGCTAACCCAAATCACCCTTTCTTTTCTCTTTCACATTTCTACTCATTTTCCTTATTCTCTGCAGTTTTTTTATTTTCCCGTTCCTCTTTCTTCATTCTCCTTTTTGGAACTGAATTAGGGATTTTTATTCAGTAGAATTTTATACTTTGAACTCTATTCAGTAAAAGTTATTCCCAAATTGTTTGCTTAATAATTTGTAAAAGGATAACTTTTTTAAATATTCGCCAAATAAAATGGCGCTTGCTTATTAATTTAACTTATTTATAATTTCATTATGGTTATTGTCAAATTATGAAAAAGGATCAATAATTAAACCAGAATTTATTTACTCTGAAAACCTAGCTAGTCGACGAAACATTTTTAAATTCCGTTAAACTGTTAGGGAATGACTGCGATGATAGGAAATATCAGTGGCTTTTCGCGAATAATAATAAAATAATGAAAACAAACAAGGGAACAAACGTATCAGCGAATGTCAGACTTACAGTATGATTTTTGTTGAGGAACAAATGATGGTAGTTTTCGACAAAACCGCGTGACTAGCGATGCTCCCGATACACAGTAGTGTTGCTTCATCGTTTACCAAACAATTCCCAATTGCCTTGTCAAAAGTTCCACCAAAAATGTGCTCTGATTTATTGGCCGAGGGCCTTACGAATTTATAGCTTCAACCGGACAAAAAGTTCTCCCGTGCCACAGGAGCAGTCGTTCGCTTCGGTTAAAGAGAGAGTATTTTAAACTCGTTGATCATTAATACACATCCGCAGTGTACGAAAGCATGCAAATGCCGTTTATGGTGGTATATTTATATATATGTATATATATTCTCTTCAACCCATTCACCCTGAGCCACCACCATCCCTCTATCTCTCTCTCTGTCTCTCTCTCTCCGCGATGAATTATTGTGACGCGATGAAACGACCCTCGAATCTACACCCGGTACTATTCGTCGCTCCGTCGACGGCTATATCGAACTTCCGCTCTACTCTTCTGCAAATAGGCATCCATTTTTTTACGCAATAAAATAAATGTATCGTGCACTGAAAAAATTGTCCGAGTCCCGGAAACAACTCGGAAACAATAGGGGCGTACAATGTTTATTACAGGAAGAATTTTCTCTCGTTGAACGAAATTACTATTCAAGGTAAATGGCGACAAACTGGTTACAATTGTGGTAAAAAGTAAATAAATTTTTAGTAATTTTGTAGAAATTGAGAATTTTTTGATAGGAATTTTATTAATTTGTATTTTCTGGATTAAATATTTTCCTGAGTTTTTGATTAGAAAACGGATTGTATCTGATGAATACGTAAAAGTGGTGGGGATATGAGGTGCGAGCGGGAATTGGGTTGTACGCTCGTCGCACACACCAATAAATTCTATGTGACGGCGGTCCACCACAATCTGATTGGCGGAAGCCGTTCACGTGCGAGTCTATAAAAAGAGGTTCCTCATAAGCCGAGCGGCAGAAAGATGAAAACAGTATGACTGATAGGAACTCTTGCCTACTTTACTACTAATAACCGCACTTCAATTATCAGTTGTTTGACATATGTTATTCTAAATACCAAAAGACCATTGTATATATGATAAATTTACTTTAAGACTTGACATCTACCGGATGGTGCTCTGATTATTGGTAGGAGTTCTCCCTCCTCTTTGGGTGAGTCAGCGAGGGCCTGATGGCTTCCAGTTCAGTTTTGGCTTTTATAGAATCCACATCGGGCGCGTTTTTCCGTGCATTTCTCGACGGATTGTTGACGAGTTCTTCATTTTGTGTTCATAACGGGTGTACAAATGTGACGTATTCAATAATTGTAATAAGAATAAACTATATTATGTGAAAATTAAAGTGCTGTAAGTTTATGTGACATTCCTAACATTCCTAACAGATTACTTCTAAAAAACTCAGATGCCCTAATGAACTGAGGTTTTCCCCTGTTGTTCAGAACAATTTATTTTGTATTTAGTGTTACTGCTGCTAACTTGTAGAACTCTCTATCCATCCTCAATTACAAATGCAGACAGTAATAGTACTTTTAGATGAAGATTTTTTAAATATCAATGTGCTGCTTGTAAGAGACAGATATGGTCTTTAATAGAAACATAGAAATATTGCATTGTCCATGGGATTATTAAAATTTGAAATTTGTAATAGGCTATATCTTTCAGTGAAATCTATAGCCTTAAATAGTAAAGGTTTAGTCCTTTGAAATGAAATAATAAAAGTTTATTGTTCCTTCGAGAGCAATTATATTAGGGAATTTCAGGTATGCCGATAATTGCAAATTTGAGTTTATGGAGAAGAAAGAGAAAAAAGGTGCTAATTGTGTTCTAATGATTAAAAATAATTTTTAGTGACTGAGTTCAGTTCTGTATTTTTCGTCAGTGAATAAATACGTTTTGTAAAGAAAATCTTGTTTTATATAATGTTCCTAATATCCACTGTCCTGTTGATAACAAATGTTGAATAATTGATATATGCTAATATTCTACTTTTGACCTTATATTTGACTTGTTGACTTATTTATGTATTAATTTAGTAATATTAATAGTAATTATTTATTAATATTAAATTATATTCATTTTAACTTACAAAGTTTATTATATTTACATACATTATTGTAATTTGCTTGCTATTTATTATACTATTGTTGGTTATCTTTAAGGTCTCCTAGGACACAATAAATATATTCTAATTTAATTTATATCGAGTATGTAACATTCTTTGCATTTTCTCCTTTTTTCATTTCTTCGATTTCCATCTTCTCTTTTCAACATCCTGAACCATTTACTCTCTCACCCTTTGCTACCTATAATCATGAACTGGCTTTTCGAGTCTAGTAGTTTTGTGCACCACCTGCATGAAACGACTTACCTCTTCTCTGGCTAGTGACTACCAACAAAATTAACTTTAACCACCATCTTCTCAATTAATTTACTGAATCTGCCACCATCTTCTAATTGCAATCATAAATTACGAATATATTTCTCTTTTTTCCACGAATCCATCTTAATATTTTTTCTCAATAATTAATTATCTCGACCGAATAAGCAAATGTCTAAAAGTTTGTTCAAAAATAATAATAATTTTCTTTTTTTACTTACAGGTAAGCGATTCCATCACCTACATTTATTCTTTTCCACCTAAGATATGTAAGTAATTATTAATTATAAAATGTCTTATTTTTAAAACAAGTTAAACAGTTTTGCATTCTAATTTTGATCTAAGCTTAAATTATAAATACTTTCTGTATGGATATAGACTTTGGGTGATATTTCTAGTTTCTGTTTTACCTGGCGCATTATCATATTGTCAGGAATAGACAAACGCCTACCTTTTGGGAATTCGCGTACATCATATATCATCAATTCTCGAATAGAGAAGATCAGATGGAAATTGGAACGTATTGATACTCATCTGCAGATTATATTTTCAAATTCAAGCATCTCCCTGGAGTACTATTTGCGTCGCGAAGTATATATATATATGTTATATCGAGGATCCCTTCCACGATATACATCAACCAACATTCACTACTCAACGGTGAATCATACTCACGTAGCGTCGAGCGAAGAAGGTACTTACCTTACACTCTTCTCGCTCATCGCTGATATTTCTCCTTCTTTCCTACATTTTTCATTCAAATGCGAATTTGATGGACGTGAGTTCCTTCACCCTTCAATATCGTTCCGTCTTGTACGATCGTTTATAACATCATGTTCGTTTTATGGAAGCCCCTTTTTGCAAGTAAAGGATCACATAATGTGATCTGTGTAAATTAATTTCATTTGCAAAAGTAGTAATTTCATTTAATGCATTATATCAAATAATCTACGTTCATAAAAAATTGTCAAAATTCTAGTCTTTGTGAAATTGTATTTTTTTTCTAAAACACAACAAGATTCCAAGTAAAAAAATAATTCAGCCCTTAACTACTCGGACGTTGAAGCTTCAAATTAAAATTTATCCATGTTATGGCTAGGTTATAAATAATATTTTATTAAATTGATTTCCCCTCTGGTGATTGAAACTTTTATTTCTCTTTCAAGTTAATGAAAATTTAATTGCATTTTTTCGTGCGTTGAATCTGTGTTTTAAATGAAAATGTTAGTAGATCGTGAAAAAATAATTGACGGTTCTTATTTGCGTTTGATAAACGATTTTTCGGTATCAGTTGTTTTAAGTAAATAACAATTTAGATTATATCTCTTATAAATGTAAAAATGATGTAAAAATATTTATCGTCACGAAGCATACACCTTTAGTCAGGGCAACAGGTAGTTTCAGTTATGGAACAATCTCTGACAAATATTTCCCAATCTTTTTTTAATTTTGAATAGCAAGTGAAATTAATTAATTTATTAAATTATTGGTGAAATAATAACTGCCTGATTAGCAAATTACGGCTGCTAAATTATTTCTAAATTAAATATAACACATTTGTTCACCCATTACGTTATTTAATAATTCAGTAGTAGAAGTCAATATTGAACCCAACTAAAGGATTTCTACGTTTAATGAAAGATTTTTAAGTTTAATAAAAGTTTTCTAAGTTTAATAAATTATATTTCTGTCGAGTAATAATGTCATTAATTCAATAGTCCAAGTCAACGCTATATAGGAAAGATTTTTATAAAATCAGAAAACTTCTTATTAATTCCAAGAAATCTTTTTCCATTCTTTTATTATCCTTAAACTAATAACTTGTAGATTATTAGCAAAAGCTCTTTCAGTGGAAAACTTTGAAAACGTATAACAATTTTTCTTTCTTGATTTTGTAACTTTATCATCGCTTTATTCGACTTATAAAGTTCGAAAATACGAAGATACCGAGCAACGCTCAAACAAAAAACTTTTGTAGATTAAAATATTGAGGTTGAAAACCTGTTATCCTGAGAGAAGAAGAGTTTTGTGAGAGTGGAAAGCAGCTTTTGCCAAAATCTTGGTTAACTCCGACTGACTATACTGACACTGACTACACCCAGGAAGCGAGATAAAACTGCCATCGTACGTCGGACTGGTTTTATCCTCTGAAAGAGAAGTTCTCGCGTCGACGATTTGGAATTCTCCTACTGCCTGAAACTTTAATTTATTATGCTCTTCTGAACTGCTAGCGAAAATCAAACGAAATCGGATGAATTTTGAAAAAAGTACAAAAGAACGAGAAAAAACTAATATCGTATCATTATTTATTTCTTACTTGAAAGTAGGGTAAAAAATTTTCAATTTTCAACTTTGGATTCGTATTTTACTCGTTATTAAATATAATCTTTCCTTCTTCTCATGCAAGTAAAATTACCTCAGAAGCAAGCAATTTTATTATTAACTAAGAATACGTCACAATTGTTCACCCGTTGTAAATGAAATGAATAATTAAGATTTCTTGTACAACTTTGATTTATCGTTATTAATTTAAATCGTACAAGATGCCAATTTAAAAATTCTGAAGCGTCAACAACAAAGAAGTGAAATAAATTTACAAATTTTAGGTATATGCTTATTGTTGTTGTTCGGGTATGAAATCAAATTTACGAACATAATTAATTTGAGAACAGATATAACATAAACATAATTTATTCAAGAATTCTTCTGAAATTACAATGATGTTATGGATTGAAGATTAGGAATAGTTAAGAGAACCGACCCGTTCAAGAGTTCGTTTGTAAGTGATTTTAAAATTTAGAGATTCAACACTGGTTGCATGCACATCGAAATTTGACAATCTAGTAAAACGGAAAAACTAAGTGGGGTGAAAATTACCTGAGACTCGATGACGTTGACAGATACATAAATTGGTCTGTACCTAAGTACCTTTTTAGCGGTACCCTAATGTACCTAGAATTTTAGCCCCGGATAAAACTTGACAATGGTAGAAAATCGTATCCATTAGGAAGGTCGTACGATCACGCCTTGACAATAAATACATAAAATTTTAAGAATGAGAAAGTTTCGGTCATTAGACGAAAACGATGGTTTTTTATTCCTTAGCTGCCTACAATGAATTTTATCTTTCTTAGAAATAACAATTTCAAATACGAGTCTTAACATCTGCAACTTGGGAAAAACCTAGAATATATTTTTACAATTTCTATCTCAATTAAATTTGCAACAAAATATTGTACCTAAATATTGTAACACCTTTTCTTTTACCAATCCACTTAAACATAAACTTCTTAGATACCTTAAAAGCACCACCACCTTTCAGAGCTTGTATCAAATTGTAAATTAAAAACAATAAAATAAATCATCTTTATTGAATTTTAATAAATCGAAATAAATGTTTCAATAGCGTGCATAACAAAGGGAATAAAAGTTGCTGTTTGACCACAGTCGTGAAATGGCCTGCATTTCGTTGCATATGCCGCGTGCGAAATTGCATTCTGGAGTTAATGGCCCATTGTAATGAAGCTTCTACCATTTTCAATTCGATTAAGCAGGCTTTCCATTTGTTCACAAAATCGCACCAGGTCATATTGGTTAGCCAAGGAATCGATAACTCGACACGATCGCCTCCCCGCGATTCACTCACACACACACTTGCCCGCAAGTACGTCTCTTTCCTTGATGATTAACCGCGTTGAGGACGCTGCGCCGGAAATGGAGTCCTGTTGGAAAGTTCAGACGCATATAACGTGTATACATACATATACGTCATCGGTGTGCCGGACGACATTATTTTACCGATCGCGCCGCCCGCGGTCGTCGGTGAAACTTCAACCAGTGGATTTTCAATGGACCGCTCTCATAAATTTTCCTCGATTCCGCGTTCCACCCCAACCCCTTACTCTTTTGCACTATTCCCCTCATCCTAGCCGTCCTAACCATGACCAACTTTTTCCATTCCACGTAGGAAGGAAGCCGTGCGATCCGGCTTCTTTGAATACCCGTCGTTCTGCACGAATACCCACTACCTTTTTCACCAACCCCTCTCTCATCACTTTATCCACCTGTCCAGCAACTCGCCCGCATCTTCCTACATCTCTATTCTTTGACCTATACATATGCGCTACATATTTCCTATCTTTTTCTCAATGCCTGTCTATTGTACTGGAAAGCGAGACGATTCAAATATTCCAGTTGTCCTATTATAATAAAGCCGCTACATAAAGGTTTCGCGGAATCTTGCCACCGGGTATAATATCAATGAGGACGTGATTTTTATTCTTAATTTGTTTGGGCTCCGGAAGCTAGGCCTGTGATAATTTTTCCGATTCTCTCGCAAGTGGAGACATACGTTCCTTTTTCCATCCGACACGCAGGATAATATACAACAGAAAAATAATAAATAAGCGTCAAGTATCAAACTGGGATTTTTTTTCTCCAAAAGTAATTTAAGTCAACCTCCTTGAAGATCATTCAAAATCAATAAATCTGTTTCAAATGTTTAATGTTATAAGTAAGATTTCTTGCAGGAATTAAATGGGTGGTTTATGGCTTTCTGTAAGCATTGTGAAACAATGTGAAGCATATATCTTTATCCTTGTCCTTTACAACCAGGGATATTATTTCTATTTTCTTATTTTATTCTAAATTTAAATACTATTTAAAGGAACAGAGATATAGTTCAAGTATGGATCTTTAAATCCATTATTATTCCAATTAATAAATAATTATTTTATAAAATCAAATAATGCAGAATTCATCATCGTTTGTTAAAAGAATCTGTAAATAAAGCATTATTTTAAATTAAAAATTGAAATATGATTTATTAAAAGTTAAATTTTCTTAGTTCTGTTGAATTGTTATTGATTCCAAACTTATACAAAATACAAACAAATACTTATCTCTTTCTATTATTACAAATTATAAATATTAACTTAAATCGTTATTTTCTTAAACTTATTTTCACTCAGCTTTAAATATTTCTTAAATAAATTTAATTTTATGACTCACTTCAATTTATAAAAAAAAATCCAAATAAAATATGTAAAACTCATTCGTTTATTCAAATTTTTGATGGTTTGTGAAATCACTTGTAAATCTAAAAATAAATAATAAAAACAAATTATAAATTTAAGTTTGAGCTTTCATCTAAATATTAGTTTTCTTTCTACTTAAACTAAAAATATGGATATAAGTTTCTCTAAACCAAATAAAATAAATATAAAATAAAATTATGGGTAAAACCTTTATTAATTTACTATCATATTCTAATGGAGGACTGAGGACATATTTCGATTTCCCAATTTCTCGAACAGTACTAGGTTATTTCTACAAATGCACCTAGACTGCAGAGCCTTGCGAAAAAGGTATTGCTTTACTTTTATAACTTTAATCTTTACTAAATTCTACCGGGTTGTATAATAATTACTCCCGTAAACAGAACTTTAATAAATTACTTTATTAAATATTTTAATAAATTAAAATATTTAATACAACCAATGTTACAAATATATTCAATACTTCAATATATGTTTATTTCTTTAGTTGTGATTTTAATAAATTGGAATTTTATAATTTTAATATTAAATAACAATAATAAAGAAAGAATTTTTCTTTACGATTATTATTATAATTTCTTATTATTGGTGAACCACCGGGTTGTATAATAATTACTACCGGTAGATCCACAAATACAATAGAATATAAATTATAAAAATTTATTATTTAATACAATTTTTAATTTAAATAACCTTACATTGATTTTAAAAGAATCAATTAAAGGTTATCCAAAACTCTAGAATTTTAGAATATTGTTAAAAAAATTATTTCATTTCAAGTTGAAACGAAATAACATTCAACAATCTTCCAAAGATATATTTTGTGCGTCTCACCTCTAGTGAGCTTTCAAGAGAAGAGAGCGAAAATTGCTAAAACTCGTACTTTTATTTTCTCTGCAAAATCTTTCTTCCTTTTGGGGTAAACTCATTAAGATTGACCGACCCCTTTAGGAAATATCAACTCTGATTGATCAATATTTTCGTTATGTTTTTGAATAATTTACAGGATCCAATAATTTTACTTTTATTTACATCCTTGTTTGCTAAATGTTTTCAAACCTCCAGGGATCGATCGTTCAGGGATCGATCATTACAGTTTCCAATACTTTTTTATTTTTAAATATTATTATTATTTTAATCATTTATTATTATTTTAATATTTTGTTTTATTTATTTCAATTTACTATTGAAATACTGTTTCAAATGCTTAATTTGTCCTGGAATTTCTGTTAGGTGGCAATGCCTACTCTCTTTCTCTCCCTCTCTGTCTCTACCGGATGGAGCTCAAATCGTTGGTAGGAGTTCTCCCTCCCCTTTGGGTCAGTCAACAAGGGCCTGATAAGATGATGGCGTCCAGTTCCGTTTTGGTCTTTATACAGTCCACATCGTGCGCGTTCTCTCTGTCAATAACCAACGGTTTCTTGACTGGCTTTCCAATTGGTCTGTATACAGGGTGTACAAATGTGACGTATTCGCAGTTTAAAATAGCAATAAACTATCCTTTGAAAAATCTAAAGTGCTGTGCGTTTTTTGTGAAGTACCACCATCCAAAATTTTAAACAAAATCAGTTACCTTTTTTTAAACCTTCTTATAAACTTTTGTCAACCCTTTTAAGTTCCGCGTTCTTTAACTCCTATCTTATGAACATTCTACGAGGATCATCCAAATCCAAAAAGCGTCCTTATTACATTTTGCGACATTCCGGCACATTTTATAAATATCCTTATTTCATTTTCTTCTCCTTCCATTCCGTTTATTGGTCTGAGGTAGTACCAACAGCTAAAAAAATTAACTTATGCAACAAAATTAATCCTTAAACTGATGACAATTTGTAAACAAACAATTCTTGTCGGATTACAGTCCTGAAACTCAAGGTCAGTTAAGAAACAATTAAGTCATAACGGACCCAAAAACTTTTGAGCAGAGTCAGAAGCTACCAATACAAATCAATTAATACAAAAGTAACTCGAGGAAAGTCGTTGATACAGCACTTGAAAAACACTTCGTTAATCGTAACTGAATAATTCTTCTAAAAGAAATTAAAATTTTAGAAGATAAAAAATCTTTCAGTTCGATTATGAGAGCAAGTATCTTGATCCGAGTCCCTTTAACCAAGCTATTACTACAACTTGGTTTGAGTTGGTTAGAGGCTTAGTATTTTCTCAATGCAGATTAACAAAGATATAAGCAATTCCTCATCAAAATCCTATCATATTTCGTGATATAATCTCGAAAGTATCAGAGGTAAATTAAGTAAAACGGAATCTCGTTTATCTTACTGGAGAAACTCACCTCCTTAAATTCTTCATTTCTGACATGAAGGGAGCATCAGGCTTGTTGATGTTTATTAGTGAAACGTGAGCAGCTATCTTAATTAGTAGCGTTAACTCCCTTCCGCGTGCTTCTGCAGTCTGCAAGCTTACGAGGAATACACGCAAAACATGTGAATATTGATAACAACTTGTTTTATAAATTTTTCCTTTAAGATAGCTGAAATATTTTTTACATCCCAAGTATTAATTATCATTATTAATATAAAATCGTAAGCAATTTCATGGAAAGTACTAAATTTATCTTACCAAGCGTAGCGGTTTTTCTCAGAATCGCTCGTTGTCAACATTTCTTACTCTATCATAGTTGATGGCATCTTATTACATCGCAATTTACTTTATCCACTTCTGTATTCTCAGGAAATAATATAATCTTGTCTGCTACTAGAAATGAACAAAATTTCATTTGACTTCCTCTCTTGGATTGAATTCAAGACCTTTTTTCTCAAGGACTTTTGCTGAGGATCAATTCATTTATATGCTTTTAAATTGTGTCCCATAAATGCACAATTGCAGAAAATTTCAAGTCAGTTCTAGATTTCAATGAACCTTTAAACACAAGATTATGTAATTAAGTCATTGTAATAACTAAAATTTGATTTTTTTTCATTGAATAAATTTACTAATGTTACAAAATTTCAATTAAATTCAAATTTTGAAATAAATGATTCATTTGGAAATAAAGTTCCAATAGAATGAAGCTAAACGCATTAAAAGTCACAGTCATCTGCATCTTCATCTCATTTTTGTCGCCCGGTCAGTTGAACAGGTGTCTCAGCACCTGGAGAAGCAGAATAAAAGCAGTTCATTGGCCACAAAAGATCCTTGAAGTCGCTACGGTGCACGCGTCGTGCACAGAGATGATTTCTTTACTAAAAGAAACTAACTTTTGATCCCGTGTAAAAATGCATTGGATATCAAGAATAAATTACGACTCTTTGAATCCTAGAAGTGTGACCTATAATTGACTAACAGATAAAAAAATATATAATTGATTACCAACTTTTTAGATTATTTTTTAGTATGTTTTCCAAATTAAAACAATAACTGCACAACATTTTCTAAAGAAATTTGTTTCACTAATCTTAAACAAACTAAATATAAAAAAGAAATTTAATTTAGATCGACCCCAATCCTTTGTCTAACTTCCAACTCGTATTAATCTAAGCAGAGACATAACAAAGTTTATTTTTAGTTAAACTAACAAACTCTTGTCAAGCAAGCTTTCAAGAAAAAAAGTTTTTCTGTATTTCTTAGACGTACAGGTGCAAAGGTCGACAGTAAAGACCACAATGGACTTGGAAACTTGAACCGTCCAAACTTTCTCGCTTACCAATCTCTCTACTGTCTAGTTACTCTCTGAAAATGAATTTGCTGAGACACCGAAATTTCACGGTATCCTTAACTTTAAGAATGCTTGTTAGAAGTAATCCAAAAGGTGTGATAAGAATACGTTTAAAGAATTAAATGGAATGCTATTTTGTATTTTCTACTGCACTTACCAATTTTTTTGGTTCTGGTATTTTATATACGAAATAAGAAATTGTAACTTCTTATAATCTTTGAAAATAATTAGAATCAACAATTGTAATCTGATGAGTGTAATAATTTATTATAGGAATTATTTATATCACTACAATTTACGTCAAAGGTTCTCGCTAAGTCTTATGAGCGTGACGTGAATTCAATTAATTAACAAGTGAGACAATGACCGGACTATAATAATGTCTACGCATATTTAAAGATTGCCGAATTCTTCCATTTACAAAAAGGCTAATTTTAACTTTCCCGTTCTATTGTGAGAGCTAGCAGTTCCAGTATGTTTAAGATTTTATTTACTATCTATTATTTTTTTATCTATACGTATACAATAAGAAAGTAATGTTTTTAAATTGAGCAAAGGTCAGGCCAAATTAAGGTTCAAAGCTTTGATAAACTGGTCTGTCGACGGCAGGAGCGAGTACTCGAAACAAATTGAGTCGTAGTAGAGAAGGCGAATGCTACATAATTAACCCTATTACTCTCGACCACACTTTTTGCACGAAACCCTCCAGCACCTTCTCGTCCCGACCTTCTGAAGCGATGAGAGCGGTTAATAGCTCTCGCTGGTAGGGACGAGCTTTCAACAAGAACGTAGCAACGTACTTGGACCAGTGCTTCTTGTTTCTTCTCCCTTTTCACCTCACTTTCCCCATCTTGTATAAAACATTGCACAACGTCCCTCGTTCAGGTCTCATGTATCAGAATTGCAATTGCCAAAATCTAGAAACTATATCCGGCTACTTTTTTTACTTGCAAACCCAGGCCTGTTGCTCCTCTGAAATTACTAATTTCCTGTTACGTACAAGCAACTTTACCTAATACGTCCAATCAATTTGCCGATATCCCTTTCATATTAATTGGAATCTCTTTTCTCGTGTGTTGCTCTTATCTCAAGAGCTCGACTTATAAAAAGTACTTATCACAAGTATCCATACCTCTACTAATGTTTCAATAGATTCTCATTTTACGAAATTCAGAAATCACGGATCACTTTTTAGTTGAAGTATTAGACATTTTTGATGATATTTCACATAAATGAACAGCATCATTATAGTTATCAAAGAATAGATTTTCTTATTACAAATTTAGAATACATCACATTTTTTCACCCGTTATAAACACAAATTGGAGAACCAGTCAAGAAACCGTCGGAAAGTGCACTTGAAAACCCGCCCGATGTAGACTGTTAAAAGGCCAAAAGGGAACCCAACTGCATAATTATATTAGGCCCTGGCTCACTTAGAAAAAGGAGGGAGAGCTCCTACCAAAGACTCGAGCTCCTCGAGGAAAATTGAAATCCAGGTTTAATTCTGCAAGTCTCACTTTAACTTCATTAACGCATCCCAAAATTTTAAAAAACTTTTTCGACAGCGACGAGCCTGCTCTCATGACGGATGACACAAGACTAAACGGTTCTGGAGAACAGTAGCTGTTGTCCGCTCGAGGAGAGATTAGTAATTGCTGATTGGCCAATGCGCACTTGATGTACCGAAGTAGAACCAATTACGTTTTCTGCTCACTGTGAAACATTCTAATTGGTTCGACTATGGTACATCGAGTGCGCATCGGCCAATCAGCAATTACTAACCCCTCCTCGATTGGACAACAGCTACTGTTTTCGGAAACAGTCTAGTCTTGTGTCATCCGTCGGAGTGTAGTTTCGTCGCTGTCGAAAAAGTTTTTAAATAAATTCCCGGGGAATTTTTCCGAGACAAAAACCCCAAGTCAATAATTTTCGTGGCTTTTTTGAACGTTAATAATAAAAACATAATTCCAAATCCGAAATTCTCATCGGGAATCCTTAGAAATAATATCCAAATTTAACACAAGGAAATCCTTAAATCTTTTTCACATAGACTCCCATGTGATATTGGATTTAATAGCCAAATATTATTAAAATAAATCCAAAAATGAATTATTTTAACATATTTTATTTATAATCATTTCAGTTGTAGTAATTAGAAGCCTTATTACATTCTTTAAAGCACGAAACTTTACTTTCGAACTACATTAGAGTTCTTAATTAGCTTAAAAATCTTGATGCATCTGATCTCACGAACCTTAAAGAAACTAATGAATTCATTAACTACCTATTTATTAGAGTGGAAAATAAGACGTTTAAAATCTGAATGTATAAATTTAGTTTTAAATTCTAGATCTTAATTTCCGAGTAAGTCGAATGTTTACGGAATTACATTTTTTTCTCGCATTTATTTTTGAATTTACGTACAAAGAAATTAAAAAAAAAATTTTTTTCCAGTTGACTAGAAAATACGGTTAAAAAATGGTGAAAGTCAGTTTTTCAGAAAGGAAAAGTTCAAGTATAAAATAAAAATAATTGTCGAAGATCCACAAAGAGTTAAAAATCGGTGAATGGAGGAATATAAAGAGTGTGGATGAAATGCCAGGAATTTTACCGCGTTATTACCTACTGCACTCGTAATCTCGTAAATCGTGGTAGACGTGCAAGCTCTCGGACTTCCAGGATCGTCGAAATTAAATTTTCAACCGTCGGTTCTGGCTTTTTCTCCCTCGCCATTTTTCGACTTTCTTTATCCCATTTTCTCCACCAACTCTCTACTTACTGCGGCTAGATGCTATATATGAGATTATGCTCTCCAGTAACGTACATGTACCTTGAATCTGCTCATATGTTAGGCTTTTCTCGTCCTTTCTTTATAAGAACCCCTTCACTATTTTCCTCTTTTCTCGCTTATTCCGTGCGTTCGTTTAAACTTAATAGCAAAATGGCTAAATTGAATCATTCAAATATTTATCAGAAAATAGACCAACAACTCAAACTCATCCCTTCAAAATTTCCACAACTTCTCGTGAAAATCCGAAATTCATTTCCTTTTTACATTTTTAATTGGGACTTATAAAAATCGTTATATAAGGCAATAACTAAAATTTAAAAAGACTTTTTAAAGCTTTGTAACAATTTAGTTTTTAATTGTACATAAATAGAATTTAATTATTCGAAATTTAAATAAATCTTAGAAGTTACACATTATATGTTTATAAATATTAAAAAGAATACTGTACACAAGGACATTTAACGAAATATTATAAGAAATTAGAGAATGAAATTTCCGTCCATAATACTTTAATAAATAAATCAAAATGATTTCAATAATAACACAAGTTAATCACGCAATAAATTAAACAAATTTCGATATAAACAATTATCAACAAATATTCACACGTTTCAGGACTAAATAAGAATGAGTTCCAGATTATAGACAAAATCATACATAGAGTAAAAATACGTTTCATACAATAGAAAGATAATAAAATCAATTACTAGCACAGTACTATAAATATATAACTCGGGGATGAATCGGGGATCAATTATCCAATCATTTGATTCTATAATGAGATGAATTACATCACCCTTATTTTAAAGAATCCTGCAACTCATTGTTAACAGCTTCAAGTTGAATCATCATCAACATAAGACAATTGGGAATTAGCGATTGAGTCTTGATAAATTTTTCGATATCAATTTAATACCAAAATTAAAAAACCAGACTACAATATAAAATCACAAAATGTACTGTTAACACGTTATTTTAAACTCAATAATAATAAGAAACACACACAATCTACATACCTCCAAAATACTTTGTAACGTTTTTAGAGTGTGGTGCAAATTGTACCGTTTTCTATTAACGCTCGTAATTAACTGAATAGTTTAATTTTTCCCTTGCGACGTGCAGCGTCTCTACCCCCAATTCTTAATTTGCCCCTTCCAACTCAATTACCAATTCATCAATTCCTTCATTCTTACTAATTATCTATAAATACATGAATCTTTTGAGTAAAATTAAAACGACTTTTAATAGTCGACAAATAATAATTTAAATAAGCATCTATATCCTTACAGCTTAAAACCGGTTAAATAAAATACTGAGAAAGTAACTTTTGCCAAAGTAATAAATTTTGAATAATGTTGCCCGTTTTTAACTAAACGAGACTCACAAACAAGTTTGTGTAAAACTAACTTGCTCAAGGGCTTACTCAACAATAGGACTTTTAAAGTTAAATTAACTGAATAAAAATTAATTGCGCCTCGAAAAGAAAGAAAAAAAGCTTTGAATATTTTATACAAGCAATATCCAAACTTCTCTCTTTGGCAGCTAGAGAAAATTCCACATAGCTTTATACTTTAGGTTTGTTACACAAAGTACAATCAGTTTATAGTTACGAATTGGTTAGCAATCTAAATAAGAAAAGTTTTTCTCTTTTACAAGCAGTGAAATTTCATTTAAACTTCTTTAGAAGGTTTATTATAATTTGGAAGCTGTTTTGTACTTTTCCTTATAAACATTTTCAGAAACTTAGTTTTAACCCATTAAATACCAAGACGAAACTAATCATACTAGGATAAAATTAAACATTGGATTCATAGGAAAATAAAAAAAGCTACTCCTATTTTTTTATGTACTTACAATATAAATTCAGTTCAAAATAAATTTTACATTAGTTAAAAATTTTGCAATCGGGAGTATCCGCTATTGGTAATAGTGAATAATATTTTGTAAATCAGTAATTACAAACAACCATCTTATTATCCATGGGCGGTCTTCGGATCGATGGTTCTTGTAACGAGCGGATGGACGTTACGCTACTGTCTTCAAATATTTTCTTTGTCGGCGATTCTCAGTGTGTATAGTTCGAATCTCGTTTAAACAAGGCCAAGAAATACTGTCTGGGAAAACATCCCAAATGATCGTAAAGACGAGAGTTGTCGTTATCGAGCAATTGAGCACGTTGAGACCGAACCGATGGAAGGTAACAACCATAATAACAAACTGTAATATCGATTTGAGTTACTTCGTTGCATTTAAACTGGGACCAAAAACATCCGCAGTAAAAACAACCAATAAAAACATTGCTTTTCTGTCTTGAATGAAAAACAGCAGCTTTTTCGTAACCTCATTTCTGTAAAACAACGTTTGAAGTCAAATCAAAAACTCCTTTATAGACGAAGATATTTATTAAGGACTCAATATAATAATGGATCTTAAAGTGTAGGGGAAATTTTATTTTATTGTAACACTCAGAATTTTGCTAATTTTATGTAATATTGTGAAATTTATTAATTGGATTTCAATCAATTTTACTCTATTGAAATTAGTTTCGATAAATAAATAGAGAACTTGATTTATACAATTTTATTTGTTCACTTGTCCAATACAGACTTATACTGAGAGTCAATACAAAATTTCATAAAGATAAGGGTCATAAATTTTAAAGGGAGACGCAGGTATTAATGACCTTGTCTGTAAGGAAGGACACCCTTGTAATTAGGCTCACTTTAAGAGTGTACATGAAGAAAAAAATATTCTAACTGAACAAAACTATATACATTTTACAAATATAATAATCAATCTTGGATAGTTTCTTTTTCAATATTTTTTGTTTAATGTGGTTGGGGTACTAGATAATCGTGAATTGAGTCTTTTTTTACGAAACTAAACTTTGATAAAATTTTGTAGCTATTTTAAATTACAAACAGATATCAAGGTTTGACATTTTCTGGAGTAACTATCGAAAGATATGAGTTTCAACCTCAATCGACTTTCTACTTAGGCAGATTTTATGTAGATTGTGTCACAGATGGTTAGTAATCTTGGAACGATGTATTTTGCACGTAACTCTTTTATCTATTGTTTCTTTTCGGAAATGTAATGCAATTTATTTTTAATTTAAAAAATGTATGTTATTAAATAATTACAATACAATGAAAAAGTTATAAATTATGAGTAAGCAATATTTTTTAGATTGCATTTTCTTAATCCAAGACTTCTAGACAAAATTAGTGAATAAATAAGTGAATGATGAAACAAAGAAGATAAACACGGATTTGGAAAAGTTATTGCTAACTTTTAAATTTAATAAAAAAATGTCTAATCTTTAGATTCAGAAGAAAAATTGCTAATTTTGTCTCTGGGGACTTTTTTAACAAGAAAAGTTAAATGAATCATATTTCCGCTTCTATTTGTCACGCTTTCTCAATAAAACCCTACAATCCGATTATTGGAATGCTAATTTATAAGGGAATTATAGATATTTTGTAGTAATATTTATGGTCCAGTGTTTTCATCTTAGTCATAAAAAAATTGCTTATGATATATTCCACCTTTTAGATACTATCAATGAAATAATTATAATCTTCCATTTTTAAATAATAGAATAACAAAATTCAATTTTACTTTATATTTAGTATTTAGAATTAATAAAACAATAAAATCGTTATAAAATTTAGCGAAAATTACCAACCAAATAATTGACATAAAATTCTTTCTCTTATTGTGTTTTTTTTAATAATAAAATAATAAATACAAAAATTGCTTTTGTTTTATTTTTCATTTGCTATTAATGATATAATTAAATTACACAAAACTTAAATAAGCTTACGTGTCAAATAACAAATGTTAATATTCTGTTCTATGAACATCATCGCACAGCGATTGAGAGCCAACTGATATTCCAAATTATTTTTTTCTCTTTTCCACTCGTTTGTTTATTCTATCAAGACTCAAAGGAGCCAAGAGCAAGGTTGGTAGGGATAGGTGTGTGGAGCGGTGGGCGTGGTGAAATGTATTGGCGCAGGGAAGGGGAACGCCGTCTCCTCTCTAAGCCTTCTTACCGACCACATTCAATAGTACGCAAAAACTCGTCGGTAGTGGCGCTTCAAATTCTTAGTGATGTTTTTTTTTCTTATCATCCCACATCTTAATGAAAAATGTCAATCGAACTTTTTTTTAGATTATGCCACTTGAAGATTCTTTATTTCCGGCAAAGGTTTTATATTTAAAAATATACATTTCTTCTATCAAACATCGTCTTCATATATCCAGAAAGTCTTAGCACCTGATAAGATTTCTCCAATTGATTAAAATGAATACGAACCTAAACCGATTATATTAGAAAAAACTTCGAGCCAGTATCATTTTGACACATGACTTAATTTAAAATTGTTATATTGTACAGAATGGAAATGTTATTTTGTACAACTGCTAAATGTTATTTTGTACAATTTTGAAAAATGAATATGTTATTTTTTACAATTTTTTAAAGAAGCTAAAAACCTTTGGGATCACAATTAAATCCAGTTTTTAAATACTTGTACAAAATACAAATTCATTTTTCAAAATAGTATAAAATAACATTTAGCATTTGTACAAAATAACATTCTCATTCTGTACAATATAACAATCTTAAATTAAGTCATGTGTCAAAATGATACTGGCTCAAAACTTCGAGGACATCCCACCAAGCTAATTAATAATTTGACTATTAAACACCCATAATGGTCCTCTAAATACCATCAGCTAATTAGAAATTATTGAATTAACAAGATACACTTGTCCTATTTAAAATGTTTAAAGTCCTTAGGAGGATTTCTTACAAGATTTAAGTGGCTGTTTTATGGCTTTCTGTAATCATTGCGAAACAATGCTTAATCCATCATAAAATCATAAATAGAGTTTAAGCTTCCTATTGAAGTGGCCCCTGTTCTGTGACCATGCCCGTTATCCTCTTCTCTCTACAGGATGGAGCTGGATCGTTAGTGGGGGTCTCTCTCCCTTTTGATCAGTCAGCGAGGACCTGATGTGATGGTGCAGTTCAGTTCCGTTTTGACTTTATACAGTCCATATCGGGCGCGTTTCTCGTGAATTTCTCGACGAATTGTTTACTGATTCTCTATTTTGTGTTCATAACGGGTGTACAAATGTGACGTATTATATAATTGTAATAAGAATAAACTTTATTACGTGAAACTAAAAATGTTGTGACATTTTGTGAAATCCCACCAAACAATTTTTAACGTTCCTTGATTAACCCGGGTTTGGTTGAAGGCAGATTTAATTCAAGTAAAAAAGAAGGCTCAGCTAAAATCACCAAAAATCTCCCAACTCGAATTTTAAGGATTTTCGGCTCAATGCCTTTTGCTTCGAGTGGGAGACCGGCTTGAATCAAATATTTTGGTCCCGCTGCCCGGCAGTAGTCAAAGGACAACCTTAGCACGTTTTTTTACGTTTCTTCCTCTTTACCCTTCATCTAATTTTCTCCAATTTCTCCCACCAAGCCAAATTATCATTTGGTTCCCAAATAAATTTAACGGTCCTCTAACTTCAATCAGCTAATTAGAATTAATTTAATTAACAAGATATAGCGGTCCCTTGATTAACGCCGATTTGGTTAAAACCGGATTTGATTCAAGCCAGCAATAATGTGTTCGAGCAGCGAAAACCCCTAATATTTTCCCTACTCGAAGTTAAAGGCTTTAAGTGGGAGACCAGCTAGAATTAAATCCATCGGTCCCGCTGTCCGTCGGTAGTCAAAGGTCAACTGTAGCACACTTTTTTCATTTCTTTCACTTTACCCTTCAAGTAATGAA
Organism: Ganaspis brasiliensis; assembly: GCA_037103525.1. Classification (NCBI taxonomy): domain Eukaryota; kingdom Metazoa; phylum Arthropoda; class Insecta; order Hymenoptera; family Figitidae; genus Ganaspis; species Ganaspis brasiliensis. The sequence goes on from JAZKLR010000106.1 coordinate 1,773,784, forward strand.
AAATTTCAATCGTAATCTTCAGATTATATCACCTGGAAATTATTTATTCCCGTCAGAATTTTTATATTAAAAAAATATACTTTCTTTACCAAATATCGTCTTTATATTCCTAAACCTTCATAGCACTTGAGAAGTTTTCTCCAATTTACTAAAGTAGACACAAACCAGAATCGTGTGCATTAAAAAAGTCTCAGGGATATCCCACCAAGCCAATTTATAATTTTGTTCCAGAAGAACTTTAACGGTCCCCTAACTTCAATCAGCTAATTAGAATTAACTTAATTAACGACATACAGCGATCCCTTGATTAACACCGATTTAGTTAAAGACAGATTTGGTTCAAGCCGGAAAGAAAGTGTTCCGCAGCATAAACCCCTAAAATTTTTCCTACTAAAAGTTAAAGGCTCCGAAAGGGAGAACGGATAGAATAAATCCTTCGGTCCTGCTGCCAGGCGGTAGTCAAGGGTCAACTGTAGCACACTTTTTTACATTTCTTTCACTTTACCCTTCATCTAATGAAAAACTTCAATCGTATTCTTCGGATTATATAATCTGGAAATTACCCATTCCCGGAAGGGTTTTTATATTCAAAAATATAAACTTTTTTTACCAAATTATCGTCTTTATATGCCCAATCCGTCTTAGCTTTTGATAAGTTTTCTACAAATTATTAAAGTAGACACAAACCAAAATCGTGTATATCAAAAAAATCTCAGGGATATTCCACCAAGCCAAATTATAATTTTGTTCCCGAACACCGTTAACTGTCCCTTAATTTCTATCACCTAATTAGAATTAGTTTAATAGCACTTGATAAGTTTTCTCTAATTTACTAAAGTAGAAAGACACCAGAATCGTGAATATTAACAAAGTCTCAGGGATACCTCACCAAGACAAATTATAATTTTATTCCTGAACACCGTTAACAGTCCCCTAACTTCAATCAGCCGATTAGAATTAATTTAATTAACGAGATACAGCGATCCCTCGATTAACGCCGATTTGGTTAAAGCCAGATTTGGTTCCAGCCGGAAAAAAAGTGTTCCGCAGCATAAACCCTTAAAATTTCTTCTACTCGAAGTTAAAGGCTTCGAGTAAGAATTAAATCGGCCAGAATTAAATCCTACGGTCCCGCTGCCTGGTGGTAGTCAAGGAAAAACTTTAGAAATCTTTTTTCGTATTTTCCTCTCAACCAGGGAGCAAAAGCTTCGTATTTAAGATATAACCTATTGTTTTTATTTGCTCCTCTCTGAGGGGTGGGCGAATCATTTGAATTTCCATGCTCTTCCGGGGTCTTTTTCGTTAGAAATCAGTTACTGAAAATGTTTATTTTGTTATTTTTATTAAACTATGCCGTCCAACGCCTATTCTATTCCAAAGAAGGTTGCCAGCGTTACGCCAGTTTTCGGCGGGAGAGCAGCCGAGGGCTGTACACCGAAGGCGTTTAGCGGATGAGATTCCTGCTTTACGAAAATCTCTCAACAAGTAAGTTTGGGCCAAATTCGAACAGCAAGGGAAATCTGATGATTTTGGCATCGATTAAGAATACAAGTTACCGATAAGAAGGAAGGAGGACTAACAGGTGAAGAGGACATGGCACAAGACGAGCCCCCGAATTATCGCCATTATCTTCCTTCCTGGGGGTCGATTATGTAATTTGATTTGATTCCGAAATGATTTGATTTCGCCTGACTTCCCTTTTTTTTAATTTTTTTTTATTTATTGTCCTACTTTTAACAGTCAAAACTTTCGACAACAAAAATCAACAAAAGTGAAAATAAGTGAAGTCAGGCGAAATCAAATCATTTCGGAATCAAATCAAATTACATAATCAATCAACCCCCTGGTTGTGCCTTCATCTTGATTGGTCGTGAAATTAAGTTCACATATTTTATAATTGGATTAACCGCCCTGACATTAAGAAAAGTATTGTTTAAAAAGTATATTCTAAGAATTAATGGTGATTGTCACGACGAGTCTTCGTTTTCTTGGTAAGCGGCTTGCTATTATTTTTGTATCATGTATTGATAACTAATTTGAAATCGCCATGTGCTTCTACCCGACGCAGTTCGGAATTATGTCTAATCAGAATTGTTTCATTTAAAATACTTTTTGTCTTTCAAAAGCGATCTCGGGATGGGCATCGGATAGTCTAGCACATCCGAGAAGTACGGGTAAAGTCTCGAATTTTGAAACGTTCGACCTTCCTGTAGAATAATGCCGGAAAGGCGTTGAGAAGACAAAAATTATAACGAGGTTTTGGTTTGAGGAAAATAATTAATTATAGGTATCAAAGATAATTTAATAATCAATTTTATTAAGTTAATATTAGTTTTGAATAATTATTAGCTAAGAAGTTAAAAATCTCGTTACATAACTTTTTCTACTAAATATCGTCTTCATATTCCCCAACTGTCTTAGCACTTAGTAAGTTTTCTCCAATTTACTAAACTACACACAAACCAGTAGCGAGTGTATTAAAAAAGTCTCAGTAATATCTCACCAATCCAAATTATAATTTTGTTCCCGCATACCTTTAACTTTCCCTTAACTTCCATCAGCTAATTAGAATTAATTAAATAAACAATACAGCACACTTGTCTCTTAAATTCCCCGCTCAGAAAATATGCAAGACGTTGAAAACTAAAATGATTGTCAGTAGGTTAGGAAGGTAAATGGGATTTTCTCGTAAAATCGTGGCGGATGCTGAATAAAGACATAGATTGTGAAGAAGCGTGAAGGGAAGAAAATCGCGATTTTGCGAAGATCGACATCAAATTGACGAGCTTCTACTTCTGCCGGAAGTGGTTTTCAGGCATCTTCGTAGGTAACACGTTCGAATTTGCATAACAGTGCATACCGGGTTATTGTACTTCCTGAAGTCAGTTCTCTCCTTTCCTCTCTGATTTTCTCCCAAGCGAATTTCCCTCCTCCCTCGTGCAATTCCTCTAACGGTGTATCGTGCCCGGCGCTAACGGCTGCATTGTGCAAGACTTGCTACGATGTGTATCACGTACGCCGGCGAGGAGAATCGCGCGCTTCGCGACTTGTCCCCTTTCGTCCTCGTCGTTTCATTTAATTTCAAGTCCTTAGGTAGGTATCTACGTGGAGCAATTAGAAGTCGACTCCATTCGACTTGGGAAGATCCAGGATTGGTATATAGGTATAGGTATGGTTAGAGACTGGATACTGGATAGGCAGGTTCGTTTACACCTCACGACCGTCTCTAGATTCTATCTCGGAACGACGCCGTCTTTAATGCGTGACTGGGGTCAAGATGAGCTTCCTGCTTTGGAATAACTGAATCCTGAAAATTACTATGGCAACTGTCAGTGAGCATAATCATGGAGAAAGCATTTCCGTTTCTTCCTCGCTTCGTTATCATGGCGTATTGCTTTTTTTTCTAGTTTTATTTCTCCATCGCGTCGCAATTAGCGAGTCTTCTTATATTCATCCTGATTCAAATCTAGCAGATGTATAAAACGAATGATTAAAATGCATCCGCCAAGGGAACAATGCTTTTCAAATCTACGCTCGAGAATTTCCGGCTTGTTTGCAGAGGTGAGAAAAGGAAAACTTTAGTAAATATGATTTAAATTTGTTCCGCATTGCGAGAACATTTCCCTGGTCTTAATTGATCATTTTTTTTTGTTCTTAGCTGAAATTGCAAGGCAATATTAATTAAGAAGTACTTACTAGGTTGAGATTCTCTTCGAATTTTTTTTTTTTTTTAGAATTGTCATTAAATAAACACTTTGAACTTTTTCACCAAGTTACCCTGCTCTATTTTATATATTAATTAAAATCTCGAATAACAAATTTAAATCAGTGAATTTTGGATTCTGTGCAGACAAAGTAAACTAAAAATAAATTTTTGACGCGACAAAAGGCACGATGTTTAATATCGTGTTAAAAAGTAGTGAAAAAACAAAAATAAAGTTGACAAAAGAGTGACCTTTTTTCGATTAATTTTACCCTCGTCATTTTCTAGATAGTAAAAGAGCTTTTTACCTCGATTCCATCCATCAAGCGCAGCGGCAGGGAAAGGTAAACAACGGTTGAAACCATCAGAGGAAATACGCAAGCCAAGTTTACTTCTATCCTATTAACTCTTTATTAATATGGATTATCGTAACGATTCGCAAAAGTAGTTTGACAGTAACGTCAAATAGTTTCTAGCTTGTTAGTTTAAGTGCTCATAATTGGAACTCTGTCAGTACATAGTTCACGAGACCACGACTTCTTGTTCGCTTGGTATCGTCAGAGTCGCGGTGCCGCTTCTACTTTGTAGAAGTTAAATTAAGTTGATTTTCATTTGAATAATAAATACAACTCAGGGATCTGTTTAATCTTTGACTACTACGTCAGTTCGTTAAGAACGTAGATTAATTACCACAGTATGAGTTCCTGAAACTCATACATTAATTTTCCGTATAATGAAATATATTTAAGAATCTATACTATTTGAATCGAAATTAAATCAAATTTACGCAATGTTGAAATTTAAATTATTCAATTATAGTCTCAAATAGAACGGGATTTTTTAAAATTTAATCCATGATTGTTTAACTAAAATTTTCGAAGTTGTAGAGAGGAAAAGAATTTTAAATGTTAAAAAAGCAAAAAAATCATGAATTATTGTTCGAATTTTTGATGAATCATATACTCTATGTGGGTCAATCGATTTGTTTTAAAGCAAGGAATATGATTTTATGATTTATGTAGTTGCATTTTTAGCTTGAATAACTTTCTGGCGAAAAACGATATTTTAGATGAAAAAGGTATTTACAAAAATTTGGGATTTCCAAAAATCCCTGTGTTCAAATTTAGATATTTATGAGTTTAATGAGTATATGAAATTTTACCGAAATCCGCTAGAACATTCTCCAGATACCCTGGCGATAAAAAAGTTACTGCACACACACACACACACACATGCATATGGAATTTTGCTGAAAAGTAAAAATTTCTTCAGTTTAGATGAAAACGAATTGATTAAATCAATTTTTGGAAAATTGTTAATTGTAACGATTTTTGTATGGTTCGTTTTATACTTTACCAATTTCTTTAATTTGACAATTTCCTAATAAAAAAAATCTCCAATTTTTCTATTTACCAGTTTACGAATTTTTCTATTTTGTTAATATTCCAATATACCAATTTAAAATTTTTCAATTTTTCAATAACCAAATCTCTAATTTCTCAATTTACAGATTTTTTTACTTTGACAATTTACCAATAACCAAATTTCCAATTTCTTAATTTACCAGTTTAAACAATTTTCTAATTTGACAATCTTCCAGATTATCAATTTTCAATCTCTCCAATTTTTATATAACCACTCCTATAATTTTCTAATTTGACAATTTTCCAATAACCAACTCTCCAATGTCTCAAATTATCAGCTTACAAATTGTAAGCTTTTAAAATATTTCACATAGAAAATATGAAAAAAATTGTTTAAACAATTCAAAATTAATTTCAAAATGTTAATACAAGTTCATACAAAGGTGCCTTAGAATTTTCGCACTATTTAAAATATTTTTTCTCATTTTCTCTCTCTCTCTCTCTCTCTCTCTCTCTCTCTCTCTCTCTTTCTCTTGCTTTTAGATCCGCAAACTGTGAACTCTTCTTGCGTTTCGCACGCTATTGTTGTCTTTATCTATCCCAGGTAACCTTATTCTCTCTTGCTTTTAGAACCGCAACTGTGAACTCTCCTTGCGTTTCGCACGCTATTGTTGTCTTTATCTATCCCAGGTAACCTTATTCTCTCTTGCTTTTAGAACCGCAACTGTGAACTCTCCTTGCGTTTCGCACGCTATTGTTGTCTTTATCTATCCCAGGTAACCTTATTCTCTCTTGCTTCTAGAACCACAACTGTGAACTCTCTCTGCGTTTCTCACTCTATTATATTACCTTATTCTATCTTGCTTTAGAGCCACAACTGTGAACCCTCTTTGCGTTTCTCACTCTATTCTTGTCTTTATCTATCCCAGGTAACATTATTCTCTCTTGCTTTTAGAACCGCAAACTGTTAACTCTCCTTGCGTTTCGCACGCTATTGTAGTATTTATCTATCCCAGGTAACCTTATTCTTTTTTGCTTTTAGAACCGCAAACTATGAAATCTTCTTGCGTTTCGCACGCTATTGTTGTCTTTATCTATTCCAGGCAACCTTATTCTCTCTTGCTTTTAGAACCACCACTGTGAACTCTCCTTGCGTTTCTCACTCTATTCTTGTCTTTATCCATCCCAGGTGATGCTTTCTGCTTTCACTTCTTTAAAAATAGGTTTAATCGACTTATTCACATCTAAATAATTGCCTCTACCATAAGAAAGAAAATTTTTTGCTATCACAAAAACAAAAAGGTCATAAAATTAATATATCTTTTATCTTTTTAAAATAATTTCATTAATTCAGTATGAGCTTTAAAAGGTTACAAACATATACCTTAATGTATTATTTTTAACATTTTTTTTATAGACAGTAAACAAACTTAAAAAAATACGAAAGGAAAGTGTCTCTTTGATTCTGCACAGTGTCATTTCCCTTTAAGTAGTGAAAGACTGCGGTTAGTCAGACCATACGGTAGTAGGATTTAAAAGTAAAAAAATAGTACAGCGCAACTTATAAATTTTTTTGAAAATTATTTTCAATCTGTAATTATATAGAACACGTAGTGATCTGCACTTTACCGCTTTACAAAGCAAACAGGTTCTACTCTGAATTTCCAGGAAACTTAAACCACCTCTAACAGTGCTATTTTGTCAAAGCATTGTTCTATTACCTCTTAAGTGCTATAATTCCGGAAATAATTTGAATTTCGTAAGGTTAAACGTTTAAAATATTTCTAAAACTACTATAAAGTAAGTCAGAAAATATTTTAACGTCACTCAGCAATTACGATTTAATATCACCAACTAAATTATCTCTGTTCAAGTCACCGATAATTGTCCCTAGTTCTCTCAATGTAGTTTATAGGGAAAAAACTTTCAAGACAAAGGTGGGGAGTTTTTTTATTTTTAGAAAATATTTGTAAAGCGAAGGGTATAAAATTTTTGTTGCACTTGATGGCAAACCCATTTCTATGTATTCAATAAAAATTCCAGTCTCGCATTTTCCAAACCAAGCGTAGATGTATACCTTGAACCGTACTACAATCACATGAAATAGATTGAATCTACTAGAAGTAAATTCGCGCCCCGTTTTTTATTGTCTTCGTTTACGCCGTGTCAACCAGTCAGGTAGCTTCCGTAGAGCAACAAGAGAATGCCACGACCTCCGGCTAGCTATTCCTGGAACCGTCACTTTTTTCGATAACTACTAGCAATTTCCTTGGAAACGTCCGACCTACGCTGTCACGGGAAATTGCGTTCGGTGTCCCTTCTTCTTTCGTCTCAAACGTCGTTAAAGAAAACTTCTTTCTTAAAAAGAGTCTTATCGATTTTTCGTCGATTAGGTCACTGATAAGATTAGTCGCACGCACTTTTAATGGAACTTTCGTCGAAACATTGTTAGGAAGATTGGACGAATCTGAAAAATGCGAGATGGATTTTTGAAAATTAAAATTATTCACTGGTTTACCATGGCAATTATCACAGATTATCATTTCTAGGAGATCATCATGAAAAATCAAGAATGGTTTGTTTTGGCACGTCGGAGTAGATATGGATTGATATTATTAGTGAAAACTCTGAGAGATGCCATCTTGGACTCTTGCAGCGTGTGGCGCCATCTTAAACAAAACCCTCGCGGCGCTAGTGTCGCAGCAAGTTTCACACTGGACGAGACAACTCGTCCCATTCCTAGTTTGGGTTTGTGCGCGAATAGACAGTTTCGTTAAATTATTTTTAAAATGGGATTCTTAAAGTACTCCGGTCGAGGAGCAAACCCAAATTCTACTTTAGTTATTGATCCTTTTATTAACCTAAAAATAACTCTGAACTTGTCATTGGGCTTTGGCTAAAAATAAAACTTAATAGAAATTCAATTTGTTTACATCCGTCGTGAAGCTACGCTCGAAATTTTACATCCACCTTCAAAAAAAAATTAATTAACAAATAATTTAGTTAATTTGTTATTGAAGGAAATAATTAAAACTGAAAAAGTTTTATTTAAAAAAATTAAAGAAAAGAATTGAAACTTGCAGAAATTAAATTTAAAAATTAGGGAAAAATTGAAAAATAATGGAAATAATTAGAAATTAAAAAAAATTCTTGAAAAATGATAAAAATAGTTGATAATTGTAGCAAATAATTAAAATCATAAAAGAAAAAGATTGTTAAAAATTTAGGAAATTTTTAAATAATTTTAAATCAACTACTCTCAAAGATTAAAGAAAAGAATTAAAACTTGGGAAATAGAATTTAAAACTGAAGGGAAAAAATGAAAAATAATGATAATAAAATTGAAGAAAAATTTTGAAATATGATGAAAATAGTTGACAATTGTAGCAATTAATTAAAATCATAAAAGAAAAGAATTCATAAGAATTGAAAAAAATTGTAAATATAATTTTAAATTTACTATTCTCAAAGAGTAGATCAGTTAAATTTTTAATCAATAAACTTTCAAATTAATTGAAGTTCTAAGAATTATAATATATAATTTTAACTATAATCCTTTTTATCTCAAATGTATTCTGTTTATTTTTTAAATTATTATTTTTTTTTTATTTACAATTATTTCTATCAATTATTTTGTTATTAAATTTATTTTGCAATTGATTTTTGTCATTTTCAATTATTTTTTGATTAATTTTTTAGTTTTTTTTATATTTATCTCAAATTTTAGTTTTTTTTCAATTTATCATATCCAATTTTTTATTATTTTCATTTTTCTTCAATTAATTTTCTAGATTTTAAAAATAGTTTTCTCAAATTTTAATAATTTTCTCCAATTTTATTGTTGTCATTTTGCAATCAATTTCTTCAATTTTCAATTGTTTATTTCATTTTTCAAACATTTTCTTTTATATTTCTGCAATTATTTTCTCCACCTTTTTGTTAGATATATTAGTTATTTTTCAATTAATTTCCTCAATTTTTATTTATTATTAATGTCCTAGATTAATGTCCTAAAACATATTTTTCAAATTTTAATAATTTTATTCAATTTGTAATTAGTTTCATTATTTGGCAAATATTGTCCCGAATTTTTATTAAGTTTCATTACTCTTCAATTATTTTCCTAGATTTTAAAATATTTTTCTCAAATTTTAATAAGTTTCTTCAATTTCCAATTATTTTTCTTATCATTTTGCAATAAATTTCTTCAATTTTTTATTAATCTTACTATTCATTTCTCAATTAAATACCTTAATTTTCAATTATTTATTTCATATTTCAATTATTTTTTTTCAATTTTCTTTTTCTTTTATCCTTTTGCTGTTATTTTTTCCACCTTTTAATTAGATATATTTATTATTTTTCAATTAATTTTCTAAATTTAATTTATTATATCAAATCTATTCACAAATATTCTGTTTTTTTTTTAAATTATTTTTTTAACATTTGAATTAATATTTACAAATTTCAACTATTTTTATCATCTTTCAAAAATTTTCTTCAAGGATTTTCATAACTTTTCCCCTAAATTTGAAATTTAATTTCCGGAATTTTCAATTTATTTTTTAATTTTTTCAAATAAAAATTTTTCAGTTTAAATTATTTCCTTCAATGTCAAATTAGTTTCATTATTTATTAATAAACTTTAATTTCTTTAGACATTTTTCAATTATTTTAAAAAATATGGTTTTTATTCTTCAAATTTTCAAAGTTTTAATCATTTTTCAATTATTTTTCTAAATCTAAATTAAGTTAGTCAATGAAAAAATTTTTTTTTTAACCCTATGTAAATATTAAGTTTTTAGATGGCAAAAATATACCAGGCCCTGCCCCTGCTTGTCTAAAAGCTTGTTTTTCAAGCTCAAATACCTAATTGTATTAATCAATATGACTCCCTATTTTCCGATTTTCTTTGAGCTAGTTGACCGTAAACTAAAAAGATTTAATTCTATTTCCGAACTTTTATTTTTAACATTGCAAAATCACGAAATAACCAGAGTTCATAAAAAATAGCAACAAACAGAAAATTGTTTGAATTTAAAAATAAAAGAAACTGATTTCTCATAAAGTAAAAATTAATTTGAAACCCGACAGACAATGCGTTTGAGTAAGGCTGGAATTTCAGCTTAGAGAGACGACATGAAAATATTTGGAGCGTGTTGTATTGGGGTACAAGAGCGAAAGAAGAAACCTGTAAATTTGCAAACCGACTGCAGTGTAACTATACAGAGTTCCAATTGCGACATTTCGCACGAGAGAAATTCAGGATTCCTGTGTATGTAACATCAAAGCCAACTGCACAGTGTACTGTTAACGACCCTTTGTCCCACTCAGAAATTGTTTTATGCAGTTAAGCCGATAACTACAACGCCTAGGTGACACAAATCCGTCAACGTGGACGGACATGACAATGTGACTTATACAACAATTGTCGATTGCGTGTGTTCATTGTTGATTCGGGGACAAATGCTCAGAAAATAGTTAATGCTCGCAAGCTCCAACGATACCTGACTGGGACTAATTAATAAACAATGCGCTCTGGGAAAACGGGAAGAAAAATAAAAACAGAAGTATTCTCATTTCTTATATAAGAAATCAGTTTGTAGATATAGGTATACTGCTATGCTTTTCAGAAAGTAAGAGAGAATAAGTTATAGAATTTACCTGGGATAGATAAAGACAAGAATAAAGTGAGAAACGTAAAGAGAGTTAAAGAATATGGAATAGAGAAAGACAACAGTAGGGTGATGATCAGTAAGAGAGAATAAGGTGTAGAATTTACCTTCTATGGAGAAAGCTAACAATAGCGTGCGAAACGCAAGGAGAGTTCACAGATTGAGGTTCTAAAAACAAGAGAGAATAAAGTTACCCGGGATAGATAAAGACAACAATAGCGTGCGAAACGCAAAGAAAGTTCATAGATTATGGTTCTTAAAGCAAGAGAGAAAAAGGTTATACCTGAGATAGATAAAGACAGCAATAGCGTGCGAAACGCAAGGAGAGTTCACAGTATGTGGTTCTAAAAGCAAGAGAGAAAAAGGTTAACTGGGACAAATACTAATTTTTTTTTCAATTACTCTTGAATGAAGCTTTTTAAATATTTTTTACTTTATACTTACCCAGAAAGTTATTTTCCTTAATAAACAGCATATTAATTTATTGTTGCTGACAACACAAATAAGGGTTCGTCGAAATAGAGAAAGGAGAAGCTGGGGAAAAGGGTAGAGAGAAAATTTGGAAAAGGAAGAATTTTGATTGGCAAAGATAAGTTAGGAGTAGAGGAAGAAAGAGAGAGAGAAGAAGAGACCAGGAGAAAAGAATTTCAAATTTGGAGTAGTGCTGAAAAAGCGGCTGTACTGGAACGGGCGGAATTTTAAACGAAAAGTGATAATGTTTATTTGTGATTGATTTCTTGGACTTTTTTGAATACCCGAAGGGTGACAGTTTAATTTAAACTTGAAGGCTTACTTGTGTAATGCTCTATTGACTTGTGTTGAATTTTTGAGACGAATACTCATCGTGAGTGACAAAAACTGGAACTACGTTTTAGAAAAGTTTTGTGAGTTATTGAATTTTTATTGGAACTTTGATTTGGAGTGAGTAACATAATTATTTATCAATTTCCGTAAAAGAACTAATGCTTTTATTTTTCTCTCTCTCTCTCTCTCTCTCTCTTTTCTCTTCAACAAAGAAGCAGCACTGCACACATTTCTTGGTCTCCTATTTAAATGCAACCATTTAATAATTAAAAATATATTTGTTTAAAATTCAAAGTTTGTAAATGTCGTTATTCTCGATAGTCTTTCAATAAATACGCTTAAACTATATAAAATCAGTTTGCTTTTTATTAATATGTTCCTTTCATTGAATTCTAACCTTTTTATGTCATAATTTAAAATTAATTTAAATTCACAAAGTATCCCGGTAAGTAACATTTATAAAAAGATTTATATCATACAGTATTATTATTTAGGCTAGATAATATTAAGATAGGTATAATGTAATAACAGGTAGCTTAAGATTTAAATTTAGTTAGAATTTTTTTAATAAAAGTGGAAAAGGGGTTACTGGAAAATATTAAAAAAAGTAAATTTTTATGGGTAAATTGGCAAAGTAAAAACATTTATAAATTAGAAAATTAGAAAATTGGAAAAATTTCTTAGCTGGTAATTTGAGACATTGCAGATTTGGTTATTGAAAAATTAGCAAATTAGAAAATTAGAGAAGTGGTTATTGTAAAATTGGAAAAATTAAAAATTAATAAATTGGAACATTCGCTAATTAGAAAATTGTTTAAACTGATAAATTAAGAAATTGGAAATTTGATTAATGGAAAATTGTCCTTGGTAAAGTATAAAATTGGATAATTAGAAATTAAAGAAACGAGAAAAGCATAATTTAAGCTTTGGAAGTTTTAGTAAGTGAAAAATCACTGAGATAAAATTAAAAGAGTCGCGTTTAATAATTTTTAATGAGTGTTCAAGTGGGAGGAAAATAATAACAAGGTTGTGAAATAAAGTAATTAAATGAAGCAAGCAAGAATAAAGAAGTGATAGTGTATTTTTACAAAAATCAAAGATTTGTAGCTGTTTCAAGGTGACGACGGTGGCACAGTTGGACATATCTTTGCATTTACATTTAAATTGAATATATAGACATTAGAGAGCATTTGCAATCGATATACATACAGTAGTCTTGGTTATCCCCTGACCTAAATCTCTCTTGCTTCGGTTCGTCCTACATCAGAGATTAAGCTCGACCTCGTCGCATTTCTTCCTGTTCTGATGTATAGCGAGCTCCTCGCTCTGTTTATAACCTCCCCCCCCCCCCCCCCCGACATCAATCCGAGTACAAACCCGTTTTCATTCTCGCGAATCAGACCAGAAGTGACAACAAATATTCATACTCAGGGACGAGTTTAAGATTTCTAATGAAAAGGGTAAAAATATCTAGTTAGTTACTTGAGACTTAATATTTAATATATGAAAAAAATTCTCATTAGGTGTTTGAATAACCTAATTATATAAATTTGTTAAAAATCTTCAAAATTTGTTAAATTTAACAATATTAACTAAACTTAACAATTGTCTAAGATTTTAAAATCTGAGTACCTGGAGAGGGCAATTAGACCCTTTTCCAAAATTCCAGTTAGTATAAGCGAAACCTGTGAACGGTAAACTTGTTAAATATATAAACACTAAACCTAGAGTCATAACCTTAACGTCAACGGTATTAATTAATTCTGATCTTTTCTACTAATTAAAACTTAATAGACTATATGTAAAACATAGCTTGACAGATTGTCAGATCAGGTTCACTAAAAAATCATCATGGGAGTGTTCTGGATGAGAGTCCCGATCTCACAAGAATGCCAGGACCAAAAATCGAATTCTTATCAATGTTGACAACCTGTCAAAACAACTGCGCGGACACCTTGAAGTGTGACGTCAGTTAATCAGATCTGAAATTTGGTGGACTTAGATGTCGCTAGTGGTGCCGAAAACGAAACTCTGGAAGAGATAATGTTCCTCTCGTCATTCCAAGTTTGGTGGTGATATGCACCAACGTATTTAACGTACATTCAAATTGTATTCTTTAATACTTTATTTTAAAAGAATGTTTAGACGAATTCCTATCCTGGATAGATGGTGCATGGGCGTTGAGTTCTTGATAGAGAAATTATTGCAACAATAATCGTAGTAGTCTGTCCCGATTAAATATATAAATCTTTGCTCAGTGTGAATCGAAAGCGGCCATCTGGTTGCATAAGTTTGTTATCTTTAAAAATTCTAAAAAAAATGGTTGATAATTTCAATTGACTAATATTAATTGGTGTTGTTCCTGACCACGCAACTCTATGTGGCTAGTGGTCAAGTAAATTATTTTAAAGATAAAATGCAAAGGTTAATGGTTTAGTTATTTTCCAAATTTGTAAAGTGTTAGTTCGAATTAAAAGATGACTTGGCGCATTACGCCCAAGAATCTTTCTTGGTTAATTTAAATTAAATTTAATGGTTTAATAAAAAGTAAATAAACGTCGAATTATAAGAATTGAAATTGTTGTGAAAAAACATTTTATTAAGATTCAGCAACAACAAAAAATTCTCAACAAACTGCATTTTTTTTGGCCGCCTTAATCTTTTTCTCATACCTAATTAAAAATCCAACAAAGTTAAAATTAAAGTTTCCTAGGTCCATTTATATATGTCTTAAAGCTAGCTTTAACGTTTTTTAATCTATAGGATTTCGATTAATTCTTTCACTTACAATTAGAAATACATTTGTAGAGACTTTGTTTCGCAAGTACATGTTCCAGGAGAATTGATATGAATGCGTATGGTTCTAATTAAATTCTCGATAGAATCGTAACCGGGCCAATATCATCCATTTGAAGCAGAATCTGATCACGTGAAACTTCCCATTAAAGCAACCATAAACGGACTTGCCTATACATATGGTAGGGTTATTCAAACACCTTTGGCCGACTAGCTTCAACCATCCGCATTCATAGCAGCTTGAGAGCTTTAGCTATTCAAATACAAATTCAACTCATATTTGGGTTTTCATCTGTAAACTCAGTTTTATATCAGAATTGTGATACCACTCTCTTTGAATACAGAAATGGTCTATATACTTTTAAAACAGTTTTAATTAAAATTAAATATTTTTCTTTTAAAAACGTTTTAAATTTATTTTTCAATAGCGTTTCCGGAAATATATTAGGATGAGATTAATCACGACTCACGTTTCCAACGATATCTCGTAATAATATCAGAACCTTGAATACAGAATCGTGAATCATTTAGGATGAAAGGGGAAAATCGATAATGTCAAGCTCGTTAATTTATCACGTCTTTCACGCCTCGTCCTTCTGGGAGTGTTTTCTATTCATCGATATTTTAGCATATTAAAATTTTACATCTACGTCGATGTCTAGCGATCTTCAACTATATGAGGTAGTTTGAAACCTCGTTGCTCCTTCTGTGGCTACTAACACTTATGCATTTATGCTAGCATCTTAGACGAAAAGGAGAGAAAAGCACTACGGTCCGGTGCTAGCTCGTTTCATTTTAACGATCCTCTCGGCACCCTAATCTCCTTTATCGTTCCATTAGAGCTCGACCATCGACTTGCGAAAAGCCTTTTTTCTTAAGTCTAATGCTCTGCTGCGTCTTTCCTCGCCTTCTCCTTATATAATATAACCTGCAGAAAATAAATTTGTAAGCGTCTTTTTATCACAATCACTTGAATCTGATTTAGACGAAAGCAACCTGCAGAAGTTTTCCAACGGATTTTTTTTTTTGTTTCTAGATTTCTCAGCTGGAAATTAGCATCAATCATCTGTTCATGAGGATCATATCGGTTAACTGCTAATTAGTACTTCCTCAATCATCTATTCATCAGCGTTATATTATTATCCTAATCATTGATGTTCATATTAATTATAAATAGACGCTTTGAAGGCTTATATCAACTTTGACGGTTTACATTAAGAACAATAATTAAGATTCTATTTCGGAACAAAAGCAATTATCGATCCAGACCAAATAACCAATCAAAACTATAATTATTTATTTAACACGAAGTCACGACTAACCAGCTTATCCGGAGAATGGGGAGTAAGGAGTAGCACGAACTAAAATATTAAATCAGGAAAATTTTTTTGATATAGAAAGGCAATAATGTTGAACACAATATTTATATGAGCAACGTTTCGATGGCTTGGTTCGCCATCCTTTTCAGGCCACTTTATTAAAAACAAAAAAACACCAATTTTAGAAGAAAAAAAACAGTAAAATAATTCACTTAAAACAGTTCTCACTTTTTCTTTCTTAAAAAAAATTACCCGAGCCATCAAAACGTTGCTCATATAAATATTGTGTTCAACATTATTGCCTTCCTATATCGAAAAAATTTTCCTGATTAATAATTTTGAAAGGAATTTAAATTTGTTTTCTATTAAAATGTTAAATGTTAAACCATAATATAATAAATTTATTGATTTTTACCCTATCAACAGATTACATGAATATAAAAATAGTCGGCTGCATGGCACGGCCATTGACAAGAGACGCGCACTGAACACTGATTCGAAATTTTACAAATTTTTGGTCGGAGAACCGACTCCAACATTGACAAAAAAAAGTCAATAATTTAATGAAGGACCTCACCTTGAATGGGTCTGCGATCTCGGATCGCACCTCGTCCAGTCATAACTTTTAATAATAATTAATTTTCTCTCAAAAAAATTTCATCAATAATACGAGATGCACCTCGTGCTCACACCAGTACTGGAATGACGACAGGCTGACCGCGTCGTAGTCAAACCACAATTGACTACACACAATTACCCCTTAGCACGACAAGCCAGGAACACAATCGTTCCAAGTTCAGAGTTACGCCGAGATCCGTCGCCGTTACGTAGCGAGCGACCGAACTCAGTCGTGAGGCGAAGTGGTGGTCTCGTCCGCCCACCCCTGTATCTCCGTCGTCTGCAACTTTGTTTTGACAAGTGAAAAACAATCACCATCAAAATCGTCCTCTGGTCCTGGCACTCTTGTCAGGACGATCCTATGACGAAGGGCTCGAAATCCAGGAAACGACTCAGGTTCGTGCAAAAATAAAGATCAGATATTTGTAAATAATAGTTATGGTTGTCAACAATAACAACACTTCCAGACTAGTGTGTTAATTAATGTTTTTAGACACATTGTGCGAGGTAACATTTAATCTCGTCACAGTAAGTATACTAAGCTTAAAAAATCGTGGGTGCCCATTATTCGGAAGTACACCCAACGATTTTAGACGATAACGGTCATTTGAGTAGGCGGAGGATTAACATTAAAACAAGGCAAATCCGCGGCTATCTTGATAAACATTTTCGTGGATGGACAGGAGTTTAATTCAATTAGGGCGTGATCATCAAATCTCTGGTCGTTGGGTGAACAGTGAATTTTCCGGCCTAGACATTATCACAGTTTGCTTCGATTCGGTTGGTTACTGTTCGAGTTGAGCAGAACCGTCGCGTTGCTCGCGTGAGTAAACGAGCTTTCGAATTACCTCTGACTCCCCGCTTTGGTCGACTAATGGCACGGATTACCTCGATGCGGCATGCTCTGCAACAACGTCAGCTCTAATTGAAATTCTTTAACAGATCTGCCTCCAACTCAAATCTCCACTGGGTTGAATCATTTGATTATTAGAGATTATTGCTGATGCAAAGCAACCATCGAAATTATGATTCAAGCAGGTATTACCGTTAGAAGTAAATCATTTTCAATGAAATTCCTCTACGAAATGAATTCTCATCTGCGCTTCTCAATAAGTATGGGAAAAATATAGACACAATTTTATCTGGGAAAATTAACGAAACGATGGAATGTGATAAAAATAATTATAATTGGTGCATTTCCGATTAAAGGGTATCACCGATTTTTTTTAAACTTGGTATACTTACGTATTTTTATTTGCTGATTATGAAAATCGTATTGAAAATTGGAGGCTAGATCATTTTCATGGTGAAAACCATAAGAAACCAATTAACATTTGATTTTTTGCAATTATCTCATTAAATATTCAAAATTTTGGAAATTTCTTTGTATAAATGTTGTAGGCTTTCTAAAAACACATATTTCTTCTTGTAAGCATTTTTTTATATCTCTAATAGTTTTCGATAAAATCGATATTAAAGTTGCTCGTGTAGCGCGTAAAGAAGCGAAGCAAAAAGCAACTAACAAATAAGAAAATTTTTATGAATTTTAAAACAAGTAACAACTCTAATAAATTTAACTCCACGCCCAATATTAAAATAAACATTTTTTTTATCCGATTCTATATTGATAATGAAAATTCGATACATTTTAATTAAACATGCCGTAAATTGGATAATTATCGGGGTTTTAATTAATTACATCATTTAATGAAATCCTATAAAAGAATTTTCGGATATAGAGGATTTTAATGAAAAAAAATCTCTTTTTTGGGTGGCAAAGGAAGGAATGAAATCTTCATTTTCTGTTGAAGCTTCTTCGACAAAGATGGTTACTTCTAGGATTGTGTTCCGTTCTACATTCTAAAGTCTACTCTCTATCGACTATAGTGGGTTAATCCACCCTTCCTTCCTTCCGCTTTCATCGAGATGGAATTCTTTCTCAAGAAGTGAATTTCGTTAAACTTATTTTAAACGCTTTCTAAATCAAGAAGTTCTTTTTCGAATGAGATCTCGGAAATTGAATTAATTTACGGAAAAAAAGATAAATTTTTATTGGTAATAATCTAGTCAATGCTTCACATAATTGTACCACAGTTTTTTTTGGCGCTGCTGTCGCTAAAGTTTAAGTCGGCGTGTGAACTAAAGTAAGGTACGATATCTGTACCAAACTTCCCTCAGTGTAAGTAAACAAAATTTTAATATATTTTACATTTCTTGAGTTTTTCTCAATGTAAAAAACCCATTTATATATAAAATACATATGTATATCATATCTTGGTTAAAAATTATCGTAAAACAATTTTTGAGAAACGATTTTAAAGTTCATAATTCCAGATTTCTTTTGACCATGCATTTGTAGGGTTAGGTTATCTAGGCCTTAAATTGAAATGAAACCAGCTCGAATATTAAACAACAATTTTGAAAGAGGAATAATAAAAATACTAATAACTTGAATTCGAACACGACGAGAAAAGATTGACTTGGCAAACTTTTTGATTTTTGTGCGACGATTTACAAAACGAAAACTATTCTTTCTGGAGGGGGAAAAAAACTATGATCAAAGGAACAAAGCTTTGATTGCTTCCCTTCGAAACACACTTGGAAAATAATGCATACCTCGAGAGAAAAGGTAAAAAGAATTCCTCCTCCGTCGAACACAGAAACAATTTCAATCTCTCTGCTTCTCAAAGACATAGTTATACCGGAATGTGAACCAGTATAAGGCGGTATACCCTTGGAAAGGATTGTGCAGATTATCCGGTCCAGCTTCAGAAAATCCAACGTTCACATTTTCGTCGTTCGACGTAGTTTGCATACAATAGATGAATGGCAGCTGATCTCTTTTTCAGGCTTACGTCTTTCTCAGCAAAATCCCGAATATTCCACCCTTTAAGCTGATCTGTTTCTACCGAAAGATGCTAAATATCACAAAGTCTAGACAGCCATTAAATTACTATCTTGTATTTTTTACGCCCATTAAACAAAGTGCAGTTTCCCATTTGACACAAGACGAGAGCATAATCAATAGGATTTGACAAATTTTTGTACATTTTTTAATAAATAGAATAAATATAGACTCTTAACTATTTAAATTGATTTTAATTATTTAATTTATGTTTTATGTAATTGATCAAACAAATTATTATTGTTTATTTACAACTGTTTATCTTATTAAGCTACAGGGGTACAACTTTTTCTCAATGTTGCAACTTTTTAAGACGAATTTAACCAATCACTAACAACAAACTAAAAATAATAATTGTATTAATTGTTTAAACAAACAAACTGAATGATAGGTACTAATTACTAACAACAAACTAAAAATAACAATTCAACCGATTGTTTAAACAAATAATTATTGTTTACTTTAAACTTTTTATTAAATTAAACTACAGTAATTTTTTCAAATTTTGCAACTTCTTAAGCTAGATATTACCAATTACTAATAGCATACTAAAAATCAAAATTATACTAATTGTTTAAACAAATTATTATTGTTTAGTTTTAACTTTTTATCAAATTAAACCACAGAGTTGCTACATTTACTGAACTTTGTAATCTTTAAAGACAAATGTAAATAATTACTAACAACATACTAAAAACAAAGATTCGACAGATTGTTTAAACAAGTTTTTAATGTTTAACTTCGAGTTTTCATTAAATTAAACAACAGAGTTGGAATCTTTTCTCAAAAGTTGCAATTCTTGAAGCTAGATGTTACCAATCATTATAAACATATTAAAAATAAAAATTTTACCAATTGCTTAAACAAATCATTATTGTTTAGGTTCAACTTTTTATTAAATTAAGCCACAGAGTGGTAACTTTTTCTCAATATCTCAATTTTTAAAGACAAATGAGAACAATTACTAACAACATATTATGTACTGTTACAGGATTCGACTGATTGTTTAAACAAGTGTTTATGGTTTAATTTCAACTTTTTATCAAATTAAACTACATCAATTTTTTCTCAAATTTGCAACTTCTCAAGCTAGATGTTACGAATTACTAATAACAGACTAAGAATCAAAATTCTACCAACTGTTTAAACAAATAATTATTGTTTAATTTCAACTTTTTATCAAATTTAGTCACAGAGTTGCAATTTTTTCTCAATTTTGCAACTTTTTAATACGAATGTACCCAGTTACTAAAAACATACTAAAAATAAAAATTCTACCAATTGCTTAAACAACACTACAAAAACTGCTGTCTTCTAAGTGTCTTATTTTAAGACATTTTGGTGTCTAAGACGCATAAAATGTCTCATTTTAAGACACTTGTGGTGTCTTAGATACAAGAAAGACACCAAAATGTCTTAAAATAAGACATTTGCAAGACAGACGTTTTTGCAGTGAAATCATTATTGTTTAGGTTCAACTTTTTATTAAATTAAACCCCAGAGTTATAAAATTTTCTCAATTTCGCAATCTTTGAAGATAAATGTAACTAATTACTAAAAACACAATAAAAGTAACAATTCGACTGATTACATTCTAAACAATAAAAACAAGTTTTTATTGTTTAATTTCACTTTTTTATCAAATTGAACTACAAAGTTGCAATATTTTTCCAATTTTTCCAACTTTTCAAGATAGATGTTACCAATTACTAATAACAGGCTAAAAATCAAAGTTCTACCAACTATTTAAACAAATAATTATTGTTTAATTTCAAGTTATTATCAAATTAACTCACAAGGTTGCAACTTTTTCTCAATTTTGCAATTTTGAAAACGAATGTAACTAATTAGTAACAACAAACTAAAAATAAAAATTTGACTGATTGTTTAAACGAATTATTATTGTTTAACTTCAAATTTTACCAAATTAATCTACAGAGTTACACTTTTCTTTCAATTTAATATGTTTCATTTTTTGGGGAGGTATAATAGACTATAATATATCATCATCGATTAAAAACTTTTGAGAATTTATAATTATTAAAATGTTTTATACAGGCTTTTTTTACTATAGTGACAAAAACAAACTTTTTAAATACGTACGGCGGTTTTTTCAAATTCAACAGTATGAATTTATTTAAATAATTGGTAGCATTGTTAATTTCAGTTTGTTATTAGACATTTGTAGAAAAATGTAAAACTAAGAACAAGCGGCAATTTTTCAGCTTAATTTGATAAAAAATTAAAGTTAAACAAAAATTATTTATTTAAACAATTAATACATTTTTTATTCCTAGTTTGTTATTAGTAACAGATTACATTTGTCTTGAAAATTTGCACAATTGCAAAAGAGTTGCAACTCTGTGGTTTAATTTAATAAAACGTTAAAATTAAACAATAATTGTTTAAACAATTGGTAGAATTGTTATTTTTTATTTGTTTTTCGTAATTAGTATCATTCAGCTTAAAAAGTTGCAAAATTGAGAAAAAATTGCAACTCTATGTCTTAAATTGATAGAAACTTGAAAATAAACAATAATAATTTGTTTAAACAATAGATACAGTTATTTTTAGTTTCTTGTTAGTAATTAATTACATTTGTCTTTAAAAGTTGCAAAATTGAGAAAAAGTTGCAGCTCTGTAGCTTAATTTGATAAATAATTGAAAATAAACAATAATAATTCGTTTAAACAAATTATCAATTACATAAAACAATTATTAAAAGTCAATATTTCTGCTATTTATAGAAAATTGTGTAAAAAATTGTGAAAATAAGAAAAATAATTAAAACGGATATAATAATTTAAATTTAAAGAAATATCATACAAATTGAAGTCATTAAATAAAAAACGACAAAAATAAATTAAGTTTTTAGGCTGCCTAAGAAAATGGATGATGTTTTTGAAAAATTAAGAAAAATATTGATGAAACTGATAAAAAATTAAAAAAAATTTCAATTGTTAGAAAATGTAAAATACTACGAATATAAGATTAATATAAGAACTAAAAATTCAAATAAAATACTGAAAAATAAGGAAAATCTTTAAAATAAAATAATTAAAAATTAAAGAAAAATATTTTAAAGTACATCAAGAATGTAATTGAAATTTTAGAATCACCTAGAAAACAATTTAAATTGTTCAAACAATATTTTAAAATCGCTGAAAATAACATGTTTTAAATTCAAAAAATTAAAAAATAATCTGTAATTGAATAAAGTAATTGAATAGTTAAGAGAATACGTAAAAATAAAATACAGAAATTAAAAGTTGAAGAGACTCGTTAAAAAATATCAAAAATCATTAAAAATTATAGGTTACAAGTAGAAAATTAAAGGAAAACCCAAAAATTAAAGAAAATTATTTCAAAATAGGAAAAAGAATTTGAATTAAAGACTATAATTAATTATTAACAAACATAAATGCAAAATTTAAATTTTAATTAAACATTCAAAAAATAAGTAATTAAAAGCAGAAGAAAATCATCGAAAATTGGAGAAAATTATTTTAAAAATTAAAAGTGTAATTGAAACAGAAGGTAATTTTCTTAAATTATACAATGTAAATTAAAATCGAAAAAAGAAAATAAAAAACACCACAACTAATTTAAAAGATAGAAAAAATTTTTTAATTGAAGACAAAAATTTATAAAATGTGATAAATAACTAAGAATTGAAGGCATTCAATAAAAATGCCGAAAATAATTGAAAGAAGAAGAATAACCGAAAATTGAAAAGAAACATTTAAAAATATGATAAATAATTCCAATTGAAGAAAATAATTTAGAATTGTAAAAGAAATTTTTATCTGAAGAAATTCAGTATAAAATGATCAATATAATTAAAAAATATAAGTTACGAGTTAAATTTATAGAATATAATTGAAGAAACTTATTTAAAAATACAAAGAGTAATTGAAATTATAGACAAAACAGGTTTGAAGTAATGAAA
The DNA here is from genome assembly GCA_037103525.1 of Ganaspis brasiliensis. Taxonomy (NCBI): domain Eukaryota; kingdom Metazoa; phylum Arthropoda; class Insecta; order Hymenoptera; family Figitidae; genus Ganaspis; species Ganaspis brasiliensis. The sequence goes on from JAZKLR010000106.1 coordinate 1,796,917, forward strand.
AATATGAGAAATAAAAAAAATAATTGAAAAATGAAGAAATTGCATTTAAACACTTTTAAAAAATTGAAATTTGAAAAAGTGCTTAAAAAGTGACAAGAACAATTGAATTTAAAGGATTAAAATTATAAATTGATGATATTCCTGCAAAAATAATTGAAAATTAAATATGCGAAAATGAGAACAATAATTGAAATTGAAGACAATAGTTTTTTGAACAAGGAGCCGAAATTCCTGATGAAATTTAAAACAAGAATAAAAATCAAAAATTGTAATTGAAATTGAAAGATAAGAATTGAAATTTCAAGAAAACAATTTGACTATAACTAAAATAACTGAAAATTGAAGAAAATAATTTTAAAAAGAAGGTAATTACGTAATAACAAAAAAAAATGAAATTGAAAACAAAATGGAAGAAAAAATTTTTAATTTATTGAGGAAATTTAAAAGAAAATGACAAATACAATAATTGTATTTAATTACAAATTAATTTTGAGGAAATCGTTAAAAAAATTTGTTTTGAATTAAAGATTGGGAAAAATAATTAAAATGTCAATAATATTTCAAAATTGAAGAAACCAATTGAATCAATTCATTAAAAAATGTCGAGAATAATTCAAAATCGAGGAAGGAAAGTGAAAGTTGACGAAATTCGTTAGAAAATTATAAAAAGTAATTGAAAATTATAGTTTACATGTTAAAATTGATGGAAAGAATTTAATAAAGTAGACAAACATTGCCCTAAGTTGAATGAAATTTTATGTCTCAAATCGCAAAATCGTGAATTCTTAAAAATGAGAGAAATTTTGTGAAAAATTGAATACCGCGACCTTCAAAAATGCTTGAAAAAATTAATCAAAAATATGCGCATCTTTTTTTCTATACCAAAGATCTATATTTTTGGGTTGTTTTTTAGTAAAATTAAAAGTTGACCTTTTTCTGGGGCACCAAAATATGTGACGCTCCGCGAGAGAAGGGACCTAACGCTAAGAGAGCAAACTTTAAAGAACGGACGGGCGAAGAGGAGGAAAAAACTCCAGACGCTTAACATGACCATGTTTGAAGCTTTATAACAAGAAAACTAATTGCAGAAATCAAATTTTAATATTTGGAACTCAAAAAGAAACTTAAGCACTATTAGTTACAAAAAAAAAAAAAAACGAAATTAATAAAAGAAAATTTCACGAGCCGGCCGTTCAAAGAAAATCTAAAAAATGCGATGTGCTTAATACGCCTAGGTTAGAAGTATTATAACAAAAAGTGTAATTGAAAAAAAAATAGTCTTGAAACATGAAAATGAAGGAACAAATCGAAAAGTATATTTTAGCATCAAAAAATGAAAATTGATTTTTTTAGCGATAGGTCCTTTCTCTCGCGGAGCGTCACATATGTATACTTTTAGCCTAAAGGCCTAGACCCGCCCCACCCTACAAAAATGTTCTAGTTATGCCTATGTCTTCATTTTATTATTAAATGCAAATCAAGTTGAGAGGAATTAATCGAGATAAAGAGTATTATAAGTAAAAGCAATTTTGGCCTGGATTCTCCTAATCTTGTGAAGTAAAATTCTCTCGAGATCCCTGTTACTTGCTTAAGCCAAATAAAGCCTGGCTCCATCTGCAGAAGGTCCTTCATCAGCCTTTATATATCCAGCTGAGGAAAATGTGTCCACACTATATGGTCTGCTTTGAAAGTTATACAGAGACTGGCCACCACTCTCTAGATTCAACACTAAGGTAGGTGTAGAATTGTGTACATGTGCACTAAGTTAGGCGAGTCCTTTGCTCAGGATCTTAAAGCAGAGGATACGTTGCGGACGGCGATAAACTCGGAATAAACGATCGAGATTAATAGAACGACCTTATCGATCGGGCCGGTCTCGCGAAGCCTCGTAAATCCAGGTCCAAGATTTACTTACGCGAATTCGCCGGTCCTCCTTATCCTCGTCCTCACCCTTATATTCTCTGCTATAATTTCATTGCCAATAAACCATGAGATAGATAGAGATCGTTATTGGTTAGAAATACACGTCACCCACGGAGTGCTTTTATGTATCTGGCGAAATAAAATATCGCACTTGAATTAAAGTGCAAAGATAAAAGGATCCTTTTCTTTTTAATATTGTTAACTCTCTGCAATAAACAAGTGATTATTTACTGCGATTTTGCCTCTTGGATATAATTAATTAACAGGGTTGTTAAGTTTTCAACATTTCCAAATTCCATGATTTTTATAGATTTTCCGGATCATCTTTCATCAAATTCTATGACCAAATATAAAATAAGATAGCAACTTTACATTGTTGTTGGTCTCTTAAAACAATAAATTTTTGCAAATGCAATAAATAATGAAAATAACGAGAATAAACAAAATTGAAGAAAATATCTAAAAAGTGACGAAAACAATGTACAATTGAAAACCAAGTTAAAAAAAATGGCTGAATTAATACACAACCGAACAAAAAAATTGTAAAAATCAAAAAATAATTATGAAATTTTAAGAGAATAACTGAAAATCGAAAAAATTGTAGGAAATAGTTGAAAAATTTCGGAAAACAATTGAAAGTTGAAGAAAATTATTAATAATTGTAAAAAATAATTGAACAATGACGAGAATAATTGAAAAATTGAAAAAAAATATCTGAAAAGTGACAAAATTTGAAAAATGATTAGATTAATAGACAACTGAACAAAATAATTGAAAAAATTAAACAAGAAATATTAAATTAAAGAAATAAGAAAATTATAGGAATAATTGTTTGAAATAATTACAAATTGAACAACTGGATTGAAAATCAAAAATTAAAGAATGAAATCGAAATTTAATGAATATAATTAAACATTGAAAAAAGTCATTAAAAAAGCTGAGAATCATGGAATATAGGAGAAAATAATTGAAAACTGAAGAAAAGGTATTGAAATTTGTAGAAAATAATAAAAAAATAAAGATAGTTTATGCCACGCATGCGCGAGGTAGATTTTACCATTTTCTTTCGGAAATTATTTTCTATATCGTTATTTAGAAAATGTTGTTCTCATTTTAACCCAAGTTTTATGAATTTCAAAATATGTTTAACAGTGTATTTAT